>NMRB01000772.1:61764-82839 GCA_002633025.1 Notospermus geniculatus | reverse complement strand
AGCCCCCCCCCCCCCCCCCCGTACAGTGGTGGTCCGGAAAAACGTGGTTTTCATGCACATTTCGACCGAAAATTTGCAAAATATGGTCTTTGCCCACCCCCTCCGGAGGACCTTTCGCCTCCCCCTCACCCGGGGCCCCCCTCCCAGGCCAAGAAAGCTAGTTACGCCCCTGACAACCTGTCTTATCACTCAAATATGTAGGCCGATAATGGAAGATGTTCTTATACTCCGATAGGTGCCTTAGTCAGGTCCGTCATCTGGTATTGCAGCCTGTTTCTGTGTGATTACCAAGTGTTACACACCTATATGTGACGCATTCTGTCAGTTTTCGTCAGTCGCATAGCTAACTCCCCTGGGGATGAGTCCGAATACAAGGGTGTGCCCTTGCCCCTGTTGATGTGACGATTCTGTAGCCGATTTTATCAGTGTCACCAAGATTAATTAAACAATTGTTCCATGTAGAAATTTAAAAGAGTCACAACAGTTCTCTGAGAAAAGAAAAAGAAAGGAGAAAAAAAGAAAAAACCTAAAAGGGACCACCGTGATTCGAACCCGAGACCTTTGCGTTACAGTCCCTACGTCTTTGCACTGCGCTAGTCAACAGGCTGAAATCAAGGCGAGTGAATAATCAATACGTTGTTTAATACGCCCCGTGCATAAATTATCGTAATGCATCCTCATTATGATCTCGCGTTTTCATTGGTTTAGAATCTGCTGTATAAGCAGTGCGAAAACTAAGAAATATTGTACTGTTTTCACAGCAACTTGCTGTGCAAATAGTCACGGCGTTTCAAATAACTCCCAATGATAACCCCTTATTGTCGGACTTATGGGATGTCGGATTTTTGGCACTTCGTACTTATGACTCCTTTCTCTGAATGTCGGACTTGTGGGATGTCGGACTTACGGTACTTCGTACTTGTACATTTTAACATGATTTTTCCATTGTCGGACTTATGATACTTCGGACGTATGGGATGTCGGACTTGTGGGATGTCGGACTTATGGGGGGACACCGTATAACGACATTCACTTGTCACTTGGGATTGTTTCGTTATAAACGCCTGAATTTTGGCATCAGTTGTGCTCCAGAACTTTTCCAACACGTGATTCATCAGATATTGTCTGAATGTGAGGGTGTTGAAAATATTTCGGATGACTTGATCGTACACGGTAACGGTAACCCTGAGCATGATAGATTCATTGAGACCTTAGGAAAGCATGGACTAACGGTGAATTTGCCAAAGTGTTTAATCCGTTTGCCAGAATTGGAGTACTTTGGGATCAACATGAGCGGGAATAGTATCGCCCCTACTGCTGAAAGGGATAAAGCTGTGATTGAGGCTGGAAATCCAACCTCTGTGTACGAGGTTCGAAGTTTCTTGGGACTGGTAAATTTTAGTGGGAGGTTCATCCCAAATCTCGCCACTATAGCGGAACTACTGCGACGGCTTACTAGGCAGGATGAGAAATTTGAATGGGGCAGTGAACAAGACGAAGCATTTCAAACCTTGAAGGATGAATCAGGCCGAGTTGGTAAACTGGCCCATTTCAAAACGGGTGCAAGTACTGAGATAATAGTGGATGCTAGCCCTGTTAGTGTAGGACTGGGAGCAATGCTCGTGCAGGAACAGTCGGGTGTGAAGCGAGTCATCTGCTATGCGAGTAGAAGTCTGACTAGGGTCGAACGCCGCTATTCAATGTTAACCAGAATTTTCTTAAATTTCAGTACATTTTACACTGAACTATACGTCGGCATGGAGAAAACGCGGAATTCCACGGAAATCCGCCAGGAACCCGTAACTGTAATTATAGCTTTTAACAATGGAATAAATTATACCCTGGCCTTAACACATGTAGAATATAATAGTAATGAAATAACAAGGCCAAACAAAGCAGTTGGAATGCAGCCACAGCGGGATTGTTTTTGTAGCTCAACCACCTTGCTACCTCGTATCTAGGCTAGTGCCAATATGATAAGAGATAAGGGGAGGGGACGGGAGGGGATGATCCACGTGAAAAGTTTCACACCAGTTAATAGTACTGTATAAACTGCAGACCACCAAATTATGTCTAGCGGAATTCCGTGGAATTCCGCGTTTTCTCCATGCCGACTATACGTCGGTCGGCGAAACGTAAGCACTTTGTGTGGCTTGAAAGCAGTGTAGGGCCGTTTAGAAGACAGGCAAAATTCCACACCCTAGGTGACATAACCACTTGTGAAAAGCTAATCGGGGTATTTGTGTTCAGGCCACCGCCCTGTGCAGGCTTTGTTTTGGGTCTCTCCTGCAGTGTGTGTTGGGCATTGTATTGCACTTGTTCCACGCCCTGTGTTCGGTGTGTGTGTTGAGCCTTGGTGAGTAGATTAGGTACGTACATCAGCATTTGTCGTATTTCCCAGCATTTAGTTGTGGATTGAAGTGGAATACCAATACTTCAGGCACTTGCTTCTAAGGCTGTATGGTTTGTAGGATAATCCACGGCGATCTAGACTCGGGACCCAGTCGTTGTGTCGCTCCGGCCGCCGCACTACACTCCACAAACGACTGGGAAAGCAGGCTGCAAAATCAGCGGCTAGCTGATATTGAAATCATCTCATAGGCCTACTCTGACAAGTATAAGTAAAGTCGTCTCCGAATTTCACAAATTTTCAGACTTTACTTATACTTGTCATTTTGTGTGTCGTTTTTGTGCTGTATTTTGGATATAAGAGGCCTCCCCTGAGAAGATATTGGGCCGATTCTGGAAATTTTGAAGCTGAAATCACTTCATGAATGCGAGAATGGTTGGAAGTGGGTGGGTCTGCAACCATTGGAAAGTACGATGCACGTACATCCTTGTTAAAAAGTAAAAAGACAGTGATGTTTCCTATTCTGCTGAGATGCCAATGGTCATTTATGGGTAAGATTGCCATTTTTATACACAAAAAATATGTTAGGATTTGTGACAAGTTATCATGAAAATATTAGAATTTCAAAATAATCAAGAAAAACACAATTTTTAGAATCCGCAATTTTCATTTCAAAATTAGCTTGATATTATTCCTTGGTGATTTCTAAGGAATTCTGTGAAAAAAGTTTCGAAAAATCTCTTTTCGTTTTCAAGAAATATCAAAATATCATTAGAAAACATGCTATTATTTGGGGCATTTTAAGACTTTCGTTAAATTCTTCGTCTGTTGAAGTAAAAATGGTGGAATAATCAGCATGACCTATTATGATATCATGATGAGTGACTGTTGACGAGGGAAAAATATGGTAACTATCGAATTTTGCAAACTATCAAATTCATAAAAATCGATAATATTCTGATATATCTGGGAAATGAGAAGCGATTTTTAAAAAGTTTCTTCACAGGAATTCATAGGATCGACTGGGGAATGATTTTAAATTCAAAATTCCGAAGTTTGAAAAATGAATTTTTTCTTTATATTTTGTAATCATGGTATTTTAGTGATATTTTGTCAGGAACCCTCAATTTCCAATGTGATCCTTTTAACAACATTATAGGGCATAACAATGTTGAGGTTGAAACACAGTACACAAGGCGTATATACAGCATCTCGTCACCTAGTTCTTGCAATATGAAGTGGGCACAAGTATATTAAGGTAAAAGGTGTAAATGCCGTCTTATCCTGTGGAACAGGGTACCCAGCATCTAGGGTAACGGCTGCCTGTAAGGGTCAGGCGTTAGGGTTAGGATTTCTAAGCTCTGTACAGCGCTTTATCCATCCAATTTCGTCGATCCCGCCATCAAACTGTAGCTTGACACGTGCTCTCCAATGTCCAATAATAAGATATGTAGGCCTAGTTCAGTTCCTTATGTCATTGGTAGATGGCCCTGAAGCAACCATGTTTTCATGAGTAAAAAGCCTGGCGACGAATGTGCTCTACGTGCACAAGCTACCTAATATTACAGAGTTTAATAGATCACACGCTAACGATAACGTTTACGTTAACGCTATTTCTTGCATGTATTTCATGTACAAAAAATATTGTTATCGTAAATTGTCGACAGGTAGCGTTATGCCTTATTTGCATAAACCCCAATGCAAACCAATATACAAGCTCCGCCTACTGCGGCCTGGACAATGATGCCCCAGGCCATTAACCTCAATTGCGCACAGATTGGGAATGGTTCAAGAAGATTACATATCTTTGTTTATACAAAGTATGACACTTAGAGTCCAGACGTGCACATTGAATATGATATGCTGTTGATGGCCACTGTACACAGTGCCAAATGCTGACTAGCCTACACATGCGTGTGGTGGTCTCTTTCAAGTTGTTTAGTTGTTGACCTTCTGATAAGGAAGCACAGGGAAGTCATGTGTTAGGGCGATTTCAATGCATCNTGGGATGTGCCCTTTACCACTAATCGCACCTCCTTGTTCCGCATATCGTATATTTTCTATGCAGGGTAGCTATAGTGCGTCTAATGACGCGACAGCACCCAGTTTTGTTAATAATAAATAAATAAATAAAATGGAAGTGCCATGGTGCGGTGATGGTGTGTTGGATCAACTCTCTTGTGGGAGTGTGCGATTGCCCTTCATGGATGGTGGAAGAATTTCCTTTGGCTTGCCGGGGGCAGATGCTTTCTGTGTTGTGATGGTTTGAGGTATATGGTTGAGCTTCGCCCCTCATCCCGGGGAGTCTTCGCTCTATGGAATGTATATTCCTGTGGGGTGGGGGCTGAATGCTCTTCCCAAATTGTGAACTATGCTTATATCTTGGAGGAATTATACTGATGTATCTGGGTGTGCTTGTGATTCGTTCAGAGAGATAGGGAGGAGCATTCAGCCCTCACTCATAACCTAAAGTAGTGAATTGTAGTGGGATTGCCATATTTTGATTTAGTGCTGTATTGGATCATCCCTGAGTACCGTAGTGGAGGCGTGCATGGAAGTGCCATAGTACGGTAATGGTGTGTTGGATCAACTCTCTTGTGGGAATGTGGGATTGCCCTTCATGGATCATGGATCGTGGAAGAATTTCCTTTGGCTTGCCGGGGACAGGATGCTTTCTGTACATGTGCTGTGATAGTTTGAGGTTTATGGTTGAGCTTCGCCCTCATCCCGGGGAGTCTTCGCCCTATGGAATATATATTCCTGTGGGGTGGGGGTTGAATGCTCTTCCCAAATTGTGAAGGATGCTTATATCTTGGAGGAATTATACTGACGTATCTAGGTATGCTTGTGATTCGTTCAGACAGATAGGGAGGAGCATTCAGCCCTCACTCATTATCAGCGTTTAATGTAGATGACAAGGCTTAAATCATTTAACATGATATGATAGCAGAAATCGGGTGATTTGTGGAAAAGTTTAGAGGGCCAGGCAGCTTCATTTCTCAGTTCAGTTCTGGGAGGAGTAGTGTTGGGAGGAGAGTAGTATTGGGAGGATTGGTTGGGATTTGGGATTGGTATTTCTGGTGAAGATGGAAGAAATATGCCGGATCCTCCCAGTACTAATAGATATGATACAAGAGTGATGGCACCCTATAGGTGACATAACCACTTGTGAATAGCTAATCGGGGTATTTGTGTTCAGGCAACGAGTGGGTGGGCGAAGTGTGTGGCGTACATGGTGTGANAGGGGCGTGTGTGATATCTCCTTGCCCACCCTCCCACCCTGGGTTGCTGTCATTCTCGTCTTCTTCTGGCAAGAAATATGCCGGATCCTCCCAGTACTAATAGATATGATACAAGCGTGATGGCACCTAGGGTAGTGTAACATGCGATCTGATCGAATCCGAATGTGGTTCAAAACTATTGCGTCACCGTGTAAATGCTACCTAATTTGGTTCAATGTGGTCGAATCAGGATTTAAAATGGACCACCGATTTTGCTGGTTCCGAACCCGCATTGGACCACATACGACCAGATTAAAAGTTTAGTCTAATCGCAAATGAGACCCTAATCCAGTGTGAAATGAATCGAAGTCCCCCTGGAGTCAAAGTCTGGTCTTATTGTTCAGCGAGGGATTACATGTAGAATATATGGCTAGAGAGACCATGACTATTCGAATATAACCTTACAATAGCTGGCTATTGTTTGGCGGATCTGCATTCATAGGACGCTGATTCCTATCACACCTGATTCTTCCTACCTGCGCGCATGCGCATTGATGTGTTTTTTCTACCTCCAATGACCGCACTCGCTGTGGAGAGTTCCACGAAGATAATTTGAAGTCGGAATGTGACCAGATTAACAGGCGTGTGTAAACGCTACCCAAAAATTTGGAACACATCCGGCCCAGAATGCTTGTCGATCGGATCGAATCAGAATGTGGTGGTTTTGGCTTGGGCGTCTAAACGGCCTTGTTGCCACGCAACGTCCTCCTCATTCAGCAAGCACTACCATTATTTCTCTGCTTTCATTGGTCATTTCTAACCTGGTTTCGAGGAATTCTCTCAGAGAATTGAGGTTTCACTGAATCCAACTGTGGAGTTATTATAATACACTGGTGGACAGAAATATTAGGACACTTTCAAAATTCGATGTCATTTTCCTCTTTTGCTTTCCTTTTGTCTCTGACCACTATTTATTTTTCTTATTAATCAGAACTCTTTTACCTTGGCAAGTGGGTTATATAATCTCAGGAGATTGTCCATGCCAAAGGTTACTGGCATGGGGTTGCTGATAGGTGAATAACAAAGACAATCATAATGCGCTTCATCCAAACTTCTCCCCTCCAATAGCTTTAGCCTTGAAGTAGAAGAGAGGCTTGAATGACACATCATAATTACCTTTGTTGCCCATGGATCAGCAAGCCGTTGTCCATAAACTTTTGTATGGACAATCAGAGGGGATTATATAACCCACTTGCCAAGGTAAAAATGTTTTGATTAATAAGAAAAATAATTAGTGGTTAGAGACAAAAGGAAGGCATAAGAGGAAAATGACTTAGAATTTTGAAAATGACCTAATATTTCTGTCCACTAGTGTACATGTACCGCCATGATCCGACACAATGCATTCATTGTCGACAGACGTCGTTGACATTTTAGCATGCATATACCTGTCGGATCTGTGATAAGACGAACAATCTGGGGTGGTTATTAATTTCTTGGGGGACTTAAAAAGGTGAGTCTATTGAAATCATCCCATAGGCCTACTCTGACAAGTATAAGTAAAGTCGTCTCCGAATTTCACAAATTTTCAGACTTTACTTATACTTGTCATTTTGTGTGTCGTTTTTGTGCTGTATTTTGGATATAAGAGGCCTACCCTGAGAAGATATTGGGCCGATTCTGGAAATGTTGAAGCTGAAATCACTTCATGAATGCGAGAATGGTTGGAAGTGGGTGGGTCTGCAACCATTGGAAAGTACGATGCACGTACATCCGTGTTAAAAAGTAAAAAGACAGTGATGTTTCCTATTCTGCTGAGATGCCAATGGTCATTTATGGGTAAGGTTGCCATTTTTATACACAAAAAATCTGTTAGGATTTGTGACAAGTTATCATGAAAATATTAGAATTTCAAAATAATCAAGAAAAACACAATTTTTAGAATCCGCAATTTTCATTTCAAAATTAGCTTGATATTATTCCTTTGTGATTTCTAAGAAATTCTGTGAAAAAAGTTTCGAAAAATCTCTTTTCGTTTTCAAGAAATATCAAAATATCATTAGAAAACATGCTATTATTTGGGGCATTTTAAGACTTTCGTTAAATTCTTCGTCTGTTGAAGTAAAATGGTGGAATAATCAGCATGACCTATTATGATATCATGATGAGTGACTGTTGACGAGGGAAAAATATGGGAACTATCGAATTTTGCAAACTATCAGATTCATAAAAATCGATAATATTCTGATATACCGTATCTGGGAAATGAGAAGCGATTTTTAAAAAAAGTTTCTTCACAGGAATTCATAGAATCGACTGGGGAATGATTTTAAATTCAAAATTCCGAAGTTTGAAAAATGAGTTTTTTCTTTATATTTTGTAATCATGGTATTTTAGTGATATTTTGTCAGGAACCCTCAATTTCCAATGTGATCCTTTTAACAACATTATAGGGCATAACAATGTTGAGGTTGAAACCTTCGATATTTTTAACAAGACTGTACAGTACATAGTACACAGTACACAAGGCGTATATACAGCATCTCGTCACCTAGGTCTTGCAATATGAAGTGGGCACAGGTATATTAATGTAAAAAGTGTAAATGCCGTCTTATCCTGTGGAACAGGGTACCCAGCATCTAGGGTAACGGCTGCCTGTAAGGGTCAGGCGTTAGGGTTAGGATTTCTAAGCTCTGTACAGCGCTTTATCCATCCAATTCCGTCGATCCTGCCATCAAACTGTAGCTTGACACGTGCTCTCCAATGTCCAATAATAAGATATGTAGGCCTAGTTCAGTTCCTTATGTCATTGGTAGATGGCGCTGAAGCAACCATGTTTTCATGAGTAAAAAAGCCTGGCGACGAATGTGCTCTATGTGCACAAGCTACCTAATATTACAGAGTTTAATAGATCACACGCTAATGATAACGTTTACGTTAACGCTATTTCTTGCATGTATTTCATGTACAAAAAATATTGTTATCGTAAATTGTCGACAGGCCATTAACCTCAATTGCTCACAGATTGGGAATGGTTCAAGTAGATTACATATCTTTGTTTATACAAAGTATGACACTGAGAGTCCAGACGTGCACACTGAATATGATATGCTGTTGATGGCCACTGTACACAGTGCCAAATGCTGACTAGCCTACACATGCGTGTGGTGGTCTCTTTCAAGTTGTTTAGTTGTTGACCTTCTGATAAGGAAGCACAGGGAAGTCATGTGTTAGGGCGATTTCAATGCATCTGATGAGGACCACAAGAATCGGATAGTTTTACCAGTGTCATCTATGTAGCCTTGGCAAGTCGGCTACCAAAATGACACGTGAAATGACTGAACCTGCCCACATAATATTTGAGGCTGATTAACAAGCGGGCCAAATCCCACTCTGATTGTGTAACGTCAAAAAATAGATAAAGACCACATCTATTTTGGTAACGTGAACGGGCCATTCTCACAAACAAAACATCTCCATATCAACCCAACCTGACGTTAGATTTGGATACCATCGAAGAGATACATGTAAGTACATAAACATTCTCTATCTTCCCTTTCAACCAACAAAAACACAAATATAACACAAATCTGCTAAACACTTAGGGCCGTATTCAAAAAGGGTGTTTAGCCTAATTCTGCATACACAGGTTAAAGGCCCAGAAAACTATTGTTCTGCCTTCTGTATGCTGCCTGATCTCTGACATTTACCACACGATGATCACACGCGTCTCTCTTTCCTGCGTCTTAGTGTGGGAGGACAAAAGAAAGTGGTGTTCAATTCTAGACAAGCCTGCCTGATCGTTCAACATTTCCTTTGTATTCTTGGACTTGGACGCAGGATAGTTGGACGCGTGTGATTATCCTGCGGGTAAACGCCTCTGGTGAAGCACCATACAGGCATCAGACAATAGTTTTCTATGCCTTTAACCTGTGTAATGCAGATTAGGCCACCCTTAATCGCGCGATGATCACCCTTTTTGAATACGGCCCTAGGTAAAAAGTGCAAACATACAAACAGGGAACTATAGATTTTAATATGGCTATGATTTTGGTAAATAATGACTCATCCCCAAGGGGAGGTAGTCGTTGACGGTCTCCCATCCTCGAACCATCCCGCTTTATGCAGCTCGAGGGCAGGGGATCGTTCCTGCTTTTACTAAAAGCATGAACGATCCCCTAAAAGTTCTAGGCGCATGATGTTTCCCACCGAAAAATGTGCAAGACCAGAAGGGTGTCTGTAAAACTAAGACCCTAAAACCTAAGACTCTATAAAACTAAGACCCAACTATAAAACTAAGACCCATTGTACTATAAAACTAAGACCCTACTATAAAACTAAGACCCACTGTACTATAAAACTAAGACCCCCTGCTATAAAAGTAAGACCCTTTATACTATAAAACTAGGACCCTACAATAAAACTGAGACCCACTGTACTATAAAACGAAGTTTTAATGGTATCAGCGTCGAAAAATTCCGATGAAAGCCGCACTTGACAGAAAGAAAGGCATGTTTTTGCTGCTTTTTTTGCATGATTTCATTCAAAATTTTTATACCACTGTGTTCTACTGATCGAGGCCTTTCATAACATATCCTATAATTTCCACTATTCTGTGTAGAAATGTGATTTTGGGGCACTTTTATCAAAATTATGTTGCCCATGCTTGCAACACCTTTGACAGAGCCCCTGGAACCCAATGGTCATGCTGGTAGATAAAACTCAATGGCCATTGAATAGTTTACGGGATTGACAGGGTGGCAACAGGTTGTGAATTGGTCAACTGCCAGGAATCCAATGAATCGACGCAGCCTTTTATGGAAATTGACCTTGCATGTTCATCCAAGACTGGGTTTTCTTCATTCATTGTGAAAGACAAATGACAACACTTAGCTTTCATTCACCACCACATCTCATTATAGTGCAGATGCCTGTGTCAAAGGTGTTGCACGCGTGGGCAAAAATATTTTGATGAAAGTGCCCCAAAATCACATTTCTGCACAGAATAGTTGAAATTATAGGATAGGTTATGAAAGGCCTCGATGAGTAGAACACAGTGATATAAAATTTTTGAGTGAAATAGTGCAAATAAAAAAGTTGCAAAAAGCATGCGGCTTTCAGCGGAATTTTTCGACGCTGATACCATTAGATAGCCAGGAAAATTTGCTACTATATACGTTCGGACCAACTTTCTCTACCCCACTGGTTTGGAGATATGAGTGTACATATACCAACCAGTACTTCTAAATCAGGTAGAGTATCATCGACGATTTAATCCTTTCGTATGGTGTCTGCAGCTGTTCTGAGGGAAGATCTTTCTTCTTAAAAGTTACGCACCTCCTCAGAGGTCGAAAACCCTGCAAAATATGTTGGTAGACCTATTCCACTCCAGTGTCCTACCACAAAATTTACCTGATTTGGCCATTTCAGCCAGCACTGATTGTTTTTATATCAGTCACTGCTCCCATGGAGGTATTATATTACCTCCATGCTGCTCCCAAACATCCAACACGGATAATTAGCTCCAGTTATGCCCACACTTGCTGGGTCACCAGGGCATCGTCTGATGATCATCTTTCAACTATCTACACAGAACCTGTTTGCTAATATTGCTAAAGTCCGAACCTGATTCGACAGAATACTCCATCACATGTGTACTTTGAAGAATTTTTGTTCAAGATGAACCTTGATAGATGATTTCTTATGAATTTTGCTAAGGTGAACTCTCCTTATGATTCTATCAGGGCCGCACTATCTTAGGCATGTCAAAACTCACATTGATTCCGAAACCGAACTGAGCATCAGCCCACCATTATCAAGGACTGTTATACGATTTCCTAAAGAACCAATCACAATGACTTTCCACTATACTATGTTGCCTTCAAGGAAATTTGTAGGGACATATATTTGGGGGGGGGGGGAGGGGGGCAAATGGGAGAGATATTCTTGTGAACAGAAGTCGGTCCCAGCAGGCAGAGATATCCTCGGGGACAAATATCCCGGGGGAGGGGCAAATATCCGGATGCTCTATCTATTTTTGGTATGACCAATGATTTGTGTTACAGCTCCATGGGCACACCTGAACCAATGACTCGCGTTACTGCTCTATGGTTGACCTTGACCAAAGTTCAGACAGGGCAACTACGGCATTCATCCTGAGTATGTACCATGTTGTGACCTTTTTCGATTGCAGGTTCACAACAGACGAAAGATGGCATCACAGACACCAGGCAACAAATCAACGTGTGTGATGTGTTTTGAGTCCCGCATCTTGAAGGTGGTTGGAAGGTGTAAGCACAATTTCTGTGCTGATTGCTTGTCCAGTGTCCTAGAAGGCAAGGAAGAAGTGTTTCAGTGTCCAACATGTCTCTCTGACTGTCCACGACCACGGAATGGTGTAGACGGCCTCGTAGACCTCACTGGTGACAGTTGTGAACTGCCAGAGTTAGATGTAGGAACCGTTGCTACCGCTGACGAAGGCGAAAGCCGTGGAGAGGAGGAAATCGTCTGTGAGGTATGCGACCACAAGATCAAAGAGAAAGTCAAAGCGGTTAATATCTGCTCCGAGTGTGATCACGTCAACATCTGCCAAGCTTGTTCAGAGAAACACAAGAAGTCGAAAGCAACACGACATCACATTTTGACACCAATTGATAGCAAAACACAACAAAAAGCCTCAAAATGTGACTTGCACAATAAGAACTTGACTAGCTTCTGTCAAACCTGTAACACCTCCATTTGTAACATCTGTGTTTTGACTGACCATCAGGATCATGATGTTGAAAGACTTGGTGACACAATAAGGAGACAGGTTAGGAAAATAAACCTCACACTGGATGAAATGGAGGGAAAATTCAAGATGCTCCAAACTCTGCAGCAAGAGTTGGTCCTGTTAAATGCCATGGCACCACAGCTTGACAAACAGGATATGCTCTTCAAACAAATTGAAGATCGAGCACAGGAGGTCATTGACGAGGTCATCAGATGGAAGGAGGACACGAAACAAGAAGTAAGGGTGAAATACCAGATCATCCGAGACATTCAGACTAACTTGGGAACGGTGTCTGAGGTGGTGGACAAGCTACAGACCCAAATGAACCAAGCAAGGGAGTTACTCTCCAAGACTGAGCATCAGTCGATGTACCTTGAGAAGCTGTTTGCACTGAAGAGAGAATTGGAACAAACTGCAGAGACGGGAAATGAAATGGAAGGAAGGAACTATCGTGACATTCTTTACAAAGTGTGTAATGAAGACAACAGATTTCAAGCAAACAAAATACTAGTGACTCCAGGAATGATTGAGAGAAAAGACAAGAGTATCGACTTCGAAGTTGAGGAGATATTCCACCACAGAGTACCAGCAGATTCTGAGGATATGTTCATCCCCTGTATAGCAACCCTTGGAACACAATCCTATGCAGTTGCTCATCCCATCTCAAAGGAGGGACCGCCAGCTGCCATTAATGTCTATGATTATGATCGTCCAGGAACATTGAAACGAACACTAAGAGATGGTATCCTACCATTCCACGACATGTCCACCACCCCTGATAACCAACTGGCCCTTCTCTGTGCTGGAGCAGATGAAACTGGCTGTAGGATCCAGGTGCTGGATCCACAAACTGGAAACATCACCTGCTCACATGATATCATCAGTGGTGGTTATCATCCCATCTCCTTGGGAGTCACGTTACTATATCAGTACGTCATTCTCGAATCTACTGATGGGCAACAGACACAAATCACAGCTACTGACAGAGATGGGGCTGTCACACATAGATATAGAATTGATGAAGATGCAGATGGTGTGACATATCCCGAAATGATAGCATGTGGAGGAGGGAAATTCATCTTTGTTGGAGGGTGGTATAGCCTGGTGGTCTATGAGATAAAGGACACAGGAATACAGAAGATAACAAGGCTAAACAATATCCATGATGTGGGAGATATAGCAGTAACAATGTGGGATGATGTCTTTGTCACTGACTTAGGCTATGATGATGGTGGTGATGTTGCTGATTGGGGTAGTCTTTATCTGAATATATTTCAAGATGATGCCACATTGCAATGGCCATCCTGTAAATACCAGCGTATTTGCATATTTCCACCAGGACAACTCACACAAGCCCGAGTTGCCACAAGAGATGGTAACACTATCATTGTATCACATGGCCAAACAATCAAGGTATACAGATAGATGTCAATAACAGGGATGAAATCCAGCAGGCGGACAGTGGACAATTATTTGCTGATTTGCAGGTGATTCCTTTGTCGAACAACAGATTGCAGTCGGGTGCACCACTCCAGCGCCATAGTCTCTTTAGAGATGGCGACACCATTTCCGATCACCGACAGGACAACCGTGCTATTCATTTAGTCAAATTGGAAAGAATTTGAAGAAACATTATTCAGATGGTTGATGGGGACAACCTTTCTTGAAATATTGTCGAATCATGACCTTAATGTGCGAGAAAACATAGACTAGAGATGTTGTCCACAGGATTTCGGGGCAGATGAGTTTAAGAAAGTGATGCCTGCCATGCCGTCGGGGGGGGGGGGATACAGAAATGTTATGTGGCCATGTGTACATAGAGCATGAACTTCGAAGTAAACCCAGCGACACCTAAAGTACGTTTAAATCATCTGGACCCCGATGGGAGGACCCTTTGGTTGTCAGGCAGACATTGGAGTTGTTGGTGAAGTCTAGCTATTGAAATGCGTTTTATTGACAGGACACTTACAGCCAATCTCATGCACCATGCCTGTGTTCAATTTCGAATCAAGGCCTAGTTGCATGTTCTATTTCGAACCAAGGTTCTCCTGGTTAGAAAACAAATGTGCGTTGGATCGCTTAGAGTACCGTAAACCATAAATTCATTGTTGTCCGGTTACTAGGGGTTTCACTGACATACCCCCATCGAAGTCCAGATAATTTAAACGTACTTAGTTTCTCTGCTAAGAGGGGGTAAACTTCCACCAAATTAAATTGATGCCAACTTAGCTCTTCGACCCCTGTGACCTTATTCACGAAGCTCTCGTAACTTACGGGAGTGCGTAAACTATATTAGTGAGGTTGAGAACCGCCTACTTATCCTTATCCCGTTCTTGAAACGGATTGATTAAGCCAAATACGTCATCAATTTTGTGGTTGAATAAATTTTCGATACGTTGAGCTACATTACCACAATGGATTAAGTTCGTGAATACGGCCTGAGAAGAAACCGCTTAATAAACCTATTCTGATCGACCCCTTTTTACGTAATACGCGGCCAGTATGTGTGTAGTCTGCAGACGTAACCGACTTGCATTCGGTCCGGGCGTTCACAGAGAACGCAACGAGTTTAGCAGTTACGTTGTCGGTCTGTCAGCACAAAAACACTGATTTCTCCAATTTTATAATATATATTATATTCACAAAACAAAACAGAGTGAAAAGTGTATCGACGCCTAGGCTCCTGAAAATGAGACGTCAAAACCCCCAACGTTGTTGGGTACCGCAGAAACTGGATTTCATTTCTGTCAAATCCATTTAAAACTGCTTGTTAGGTATACTCTAAATTCCCACTTACCTGTCCCATTCCTGAACTCACAAAAAATGACTAAGTCCGAATTTGAAGATAATAGGGTGGGGGTATGGTGANTGGCAGAGTCAGTAAGGTGAAACCGTCCGACATCTGCGCAGGAGATTGTTTTTTTATCCGCTGTAAGAATCCCGGCCATTGGTGGATTCCTGTATTTAGCCCAGTCAGTGATCGTCTTTTATCTAGGTTACGTATACGCATTCGTATACGTTGTGCTTTCTCAAATGAATTAAGGATCCGTCAGAATGCAAACGTATCGAGATACGTATACGTTTCGGTTTAAGGATAAGTAGCGGTTCTCAAGCTCTCTATTGTCCATTTGTGGATAACTTATTGTTCATTATCCGCCAGACAAAGTATTTGCGTGTCCTGAAAGTTACGGGAGATTTGTGAATAAGGTCACTGGCCATTATTGGAAAAACGGTCTTATTGCAGGGGGTCCAACATGGGTCAAGTAATTTTGCGGTTTAGTCGGGTTCCAAATTGTCCAAAATAAGATCCCGTGGGAATTTCGTGAAGAAAGTTGCCGACACACCTCAATTGAAAGAGTATCACTTCCTGAACAAGAAAATCTTTGCCGGCACTGTGGCATTTTCTTTTGATAGGAATATGGGTCGTTTCCATGGCAACCAACCATGAAAATCGCGTTTTTTATTAAATGCTGATTTCTGAGCCCTTGGCAATGATATTTTGTTCGCTCAAGTGACTATTTATATTTAATACCACGTCGGCTAAAATCCTGCATTATCGTCCAGTTGATCCAGGTCAAGGTCATTCCAAAAGGTCAAGGTCAAATGGGAAATTTTGACGTTTTCCTCTGAAATTTCCGGACTCGAAGTTCAAATCTCGTTTTTATAAACATACTGAGACATAACAATTACTTCATGGTTTAGAAAATATCTGCTGATAATTCCTTTTCTTTTGATGTATAACACATGAACCTACGCCATGGGTGTTTTGAGGAAATAAAGGAGAAATACACCATGGTGCGTAACATAGTAGGACAATGACTTTATCATTGGACCCAAGGACTGAGCTTTGTACAGGAGAATGGGACCTGATGTACAGCTAACTTTTGAACGGTTGGATTTACACCCCATAAATGTATTACCAACAGATGGAAACATGGTACCTCGGAATCAAATAAGCTATTCTTTCGATTGAGGTATGTCGGCAACTTTCTTCACGAAATTCCCACAGAATACAATTTGGCACCTGACTATAGTGTCGGGCACCTAACTCATACCGAGTTATCTCGGTCTGTCGGGTGTTTAAAAAGCAAAGACCTAAGACCTCTAGAAACAGAAGGCCCCGGATACTAGAAACATAAGACCCAACTAGAAACATAAGGCCCTGGATACTAGAAACATAAGACCCAACTAGAAATATAAGACCCTGCCGGATACTAGAAACATAAGACCTACCGGTAACTAGAAACATAGGACCCAAACTAGAAACTGCTTGTTCTTATCCCTTATCAGAGCCCCCTTTTATCCACCTGGCAATTAAAGGTGTACAGTATTAAAGGCCTCATATACCCCCCGTCTTGACATATTTTAGTGAGGTCAAATTTCATTGGATGTTGGTGCATGGTGATGTCCCATCATGCCTCAGGGCGAATTAAGATAAAAGGGGGCGCTGCAATTGATTTATTGAAAATCGGTTTTTGCTTTATTTCAGCCCTACCCGTATGGGTTATTTTTAAAAAAAATCCGTCCAGTGCATTTAGGATGTTTCTACACGACCTCTGGTACGAAACTAAAATAATAGGTGGCTGAGCAATTAATTCCTGAAACGCAGAGCGCCAACGAAGTTGCATCGCAAAGCGTCGGCAAAGCTGAATCGTACGAAGACATAGTTGATTCCATTCACAATGTTGGGAATCAATCTAGTTTCGTTCCGCATTTTATGATTGCGCCACTAACGACTCTGGCACCAATACTTGTCTGGTTTCACAAGAATGTTGTGAAAACATTTATTTGCCCATTTTATACCAAAATATTGACAATGGTATTTAGCTTGATGTAAAACAAAGTCCTAAAGCCAAAAAGTTGTAGAAAAGAGCAAAAGACCTAGCTAGAATGAAATATTACTCTTGGAACTATTTCAAGAGAAAGGCGGGGATTTGGCTCGGTGTTCCGTCTGAATCCTGCCACGCTTTAGATGCCACTGAAAGTGTGAACCAATGGGAAGGCGTACATAGTGGAGAATGTGTGTTTGTAGTTTCTTGTAAACATCATGCGTGCCCTCGCTTCAACTATCATCTCGTACGATTTTCATTTATTCAGGAGGTTTTATCTTGTACAGTCTAAATGGATAGTTTATTCGAAACAGGTGCGGATGAACGGATGATGCAGATAAGTTTCTAAGGCCCGAATAAGCGCAAATTTAGACATTTCAGGGCTGGACCCAGGATTGACAGAAAGGGGCGTAGCTCGACGGAGGTAAACACCGAAATCGTGACGCCGAAACGGGGGGTGTGGGGGTCCTCCCCAAGAAAAATTTGACATTTTGAATGCTTTTAGATGCATTTTTCTGGCATCTGAGAGCAAAATACTCAAATTTTTATGCGATTTAATTTTTCTTGCTAAAAAAATTATTGCCCCCACGCCCCCGCCCCCTGGATCCGGGCCTGCATTTAAACCAGCTGTATGCATCTGTACATTTTTGTACATAGTGATGCATGGGGAAAACCGACTCGATCAAACTTCACTTTCAACCCCTAAACCACATTTTTGTCTGTTATTATAGAAGTTACTAATCTAAGACGGCTAACAGATGTCGATAAAGTTGTTGACATGCACAGAAAACCCTTATTTCGGTGTGTTTTGTTGGGAATCCATGACGTCATTTGTTCAGTGCTCCGCGGAAATAGTACTGCATTGGATGCAGTGTCACTATATATCGGAAGAATGGAGATAGGTGGCGTTGTGAGGAGTTTGGTTAGGAGTTTAGTTTACAGAAGATGATGATGGTGAACTTTTTATTGTATGGTATTCCAATTTAGCTAACACTATAACATTTTACCCTTGGAACCACAATAAATGTTGTTGTGCTTATTACTTAAAAATAAACAATTGTCCATACTGCAGAGCTGAGGTTCGGGTTTATAGTTTGATGTCAACAACGGCAGAGGCGTCATCCGACTTTACACTTTAACCCCAGTCTATCCTGAAACCTTTCAGTAGTACTCAGATGAGCTGCTCATTCAGCGCTACAATCCGAGCATTTCCGACGGTACTCATTTATACACCTGGGTGGAGAGATGCTAGTGAGGCAAAGAGACTTGCCCAAAGTCTCACGCCCAGTAGGATTCGAACCCGGGACCCTCTGACCGCTAGTCGGAGGTGGGAGCCACTACACCGCTGTGGCTCCTCAAATTAGCTAAAACTGATTAAAGAACCACAAGTTGATGATTCAGGAACTGTGGAATTTACCGATGATGAAATAGAAAGAATGGAAGGTGAAATGATGGAATATAATTTCTAATCAGCTTCGCTGTCGTTTCACGATAATACTTATATTTTTATAAAAATAACTATAATTATTTAAAATAACTATTTTTATATTTATATAAAAATAAGGACTATATTCAGAAGCTAATTTCTCAAGTATTTATTTCTCACATCATCAACGACGACGACAACAACAACCACCACCATTTATCTTTATATAGCGATTTACAGTGTCTCCCAACTTTACAATGATACAAGAGTTAAGAGCTTACAATAATTAAGTAAGAGAAGTTAAAAATAGACCTACCTACGGAAAGAACAAAGAGAATACTAGACATGTGAAATTTGCTCGTGAGCAAATTTGATGTTCAGCCCACAAGAAGGGCAGCCACAGAGCAAGAATACCGGTAGCCTAGTAGATGAGGAAGGCCCAGGTATAAAAGTTGAAACGTAGTCACCAAACCCACAAATATATCATGAAAATCTCACTAATATGATCATTTCCATGAAAAAGTCCTGTCTTTAAAAGATTAGGCTTTTATCTCTTGATGAAATCAAAAAATTTGGTCCGTTTGTGGACTGGTTTTGACACAGGTGTTTGATGTTTACAACCACTTAGTTTCACCATTTGACACTAGGTGGCTCTACCTTCACTTACCGTATTTGGATATTTATTTATTTATTAGACCAACACATTAACAGTGAAAATTACAATATATAAATATCCAATGGCCAGGACACAAACAAGACCATCAGTGGTCGCTGGCGTTTGTGCCCACAAGTAGTACATAATAGGTTCTTAATTAAATTAAATCAGAAGGGAGAGATAATTATACCAACAAAGATGTGTGAAAAAACAAGCCAACTGATACCATAACGATTAAACTCTACGTACAATTTGACAAACGTAACAATTTGGAATAGTGCAATTAACGCTATAAGTAGCGAGAATGAAGTTTTTATTACACAGTTTAAAAGCATGAACACTGTGGGTGTGGAGTTTACCAGATACACCGACTGGAGGAGAATTATGAAGGTGGACAATACTATATCCAGGACAATATTTTGCGAACTGATGTCGTACTAAAGGTATAGATAAGTTATTGTAGTTTCTCATGCCATACATATGGATTTCATTATTTTGTACGAAGAAATTACGAAGAAAATAAGAGGGGAGGTCATTCTTGAAATAACTGTACAGGAACTTCATTTGGGTAACGGAGTGTAGATCGGGAAGCTTCAGGAGTTTATGGTACTTAAAAAAAGGGTCCGTATGGGCAAGGGGATGGCTACGCTTGATGGCACGGAGAGCCTTTTTCTGTAACTTGAAGATATCTGTAGAGAAGAAAAGCACAAAAATTGACACACAATATACATGTATGATGAATAACAAGGCAATTTCCAGAGTTTTTTTGCGAATTTTCGACCCCAACCGGGGTCTTCTTCAGGCTGGTACTTTACAATCCGAAACTCTAGAACAGACTGAGCTGAAACCCAAATGTATGAAGTATCCCATCCAAACAGGACGTGACAGCAATTAAGGAAAGAAAAGAGTACAAGCCCCAAAAGGTGGTTGCTCAACTTAACAGAAATGTAATTAGTGAATGTAAGGCTTGACTAGGCTGAAGGGAAGGGGGTATAATATAGCTTGGAGGAATTAAACTAACAGTATAATTATACTAACAGTACAATAACCCCAAGACTATAGTAAGAGTAATTTATATTAAACAAATGTATGAGGAAGTGATAAAAAATTAGGCCTAGAAAAAGAAATGAAGAGCAAGATAATAAGAAATGAAGGGGCAACAGTAAAGAAAGGAAGCCTAGGTGAACAGCACCTACAAAACCTGACCAACGAAAATTTAGAAACAGACCATGGACGAAGACAAAGGCCTAAAAAGAGGAACCCTGTCCTCCAAGAAAAAGGTCTACTAAAGGGAAAAGAGGGCTTGCAAAGCACTGACCAGCGAACAAAATAGGAGAAGAGCAAAGGAAGACTAGGCCTAGTAAAAGGACCCCTGTCCCCCGGCCCGAGCTACAGTCTTCCAAAGCAACGCCCCTATTTAAAGGAAAAAAGGGGGGGAAGGAACCCCATCTGGGGCCCCATGCCAAATCTTTTTTGGCCCTGACACTAAGGGGAAGCTGCGAGGTTATCAGAAACTCAGCACTTAGTGTTGAGGCCTGAGGGGGTGATAGTTTTAAGGGTCCACATCCATTTCAACTCTGTACTGAGGAGGGTCGTCTCATCTGGACATGTCTCCAGAATGGTGAACATCAGGTCCTTGATAGAATGTCCTGGCAGTTTAAAATGGGTATAGAGTAATGAGCAGTCACGGTCATCCTCTATCCCCCGCCGGATGTTGGATTTGTGGTTGTTCATCCTTCTCCGGAAACACATGGTCTGTCCGACGTACTGGTTGACTGTAGGGCATCTGGTACAGGTGATACAGTAGACAACGTTCTTACTG
>NMRB01000772.1:41777-61197 GCA_002633025.1 Notospermus geniculatus | reverse complement strand
ATACACTACAAAAACGGGCCAGAGTCGGAGACTCAAAATGACGAATGAAGCCAATAAAAAGATCGAGCCGTGAAGCGAGGCCTTAGACCCATCGACATCAGTTGATTGCATCAAAATTCTCATATCCCTTCATTGTTAATGGTCCCAGTCAGACTAAATATGTATCAAATAATCAAAATATGTGAGATGTTAGCAATTTTTAAGGCAGCACGCTATGAAAGCAGCCCGAGTCGAAGCTTGGAATGACGTGCATGAAGCCGAGTTCGCCATTGCTCGGTTCGATCATTGTGATTTTTTCTCAATATATATCGTCATATTTTGAACCGACTGTGTAGTTTTGGTGTAAAATACTTTTAGTTATTGCTTGATCATACCCTAAAATACCACTCGCGTATGATTTCATGAGGTAATTGTGTATGATCATTGGGATTTTATGCCATTATCATAGGTATATTTCATCTCGATTCACCTTCTGCAAGCACCACCACATTTCCCATGATTCCTCATTCCAGGAACAAAAGAGCATCCAACATCCTCAAAGTAACTGGCGCGGGAAATTCAAACAACGCTGTTTTCTATTTTGTCAGCTAGCGCCCCCTGGAGAATAAATTTCGAATTAATTACCATCACACTTGGTGTATCAAAAATCAAGCTCCATACCCTATCAATTTCTATTTGATATGTTGCTTCTGGGCTGAGATATTGGGATATTTCATTTTACGGAAAATGCCCCCTGGAGAGCAGAATGTACGTCAGATCGCAAAAATTTTTGGTCCTGTTTCGAGTCCTTCCTAGGGCCTACCCCTCCACCAACTTTCATGACCCTGGGCCTTGCGGTTGCGAAACGTGCCAGTTTCACGGACGACAGACACACAGACGGACGCCACTCAGTATACATATGACTAGCTCCGCTGACCTTTGGTCAGCTGAGCTAAAAAATTGAGTGAACCGATGTTTTACGTGCTTTTGACCAACTTGTGACCATGTGCTTTGGTAAACACCTGTCAATCATCAGACCGCTCGGTGCTGCCACCATCAGCAGGCGTCAATCTTAATAACAAGACAACACTATCGGCCACATTTTAATTTCCGTTTAATGACCACATTTTGGTAGTTTTTAAGAAGAAACCTGTTGAAATGTGGCAAATGTTTCATTTCTTACACAAGGACGGATGATTACGGTGTTTTCGCCACGATATTGCGGTGCCGGTGGTGATGTGAACATCACATGGGACCTTCCAACGTCAACTAACTGTGCTTGAAAACATCATTTGTTTCGCCTAAAGTAACCACATTTTTTACTCTCATCAACTGATGGATACCTAATCTTCTTAAGACGAGCCTCTGGTCATGAAAAACGGCAATAACAACTAAAATTTGGGCGATTTGATTTTGGGTCCCCTCTGCCTTCAA
Organism: Notospermus geniculatus; assembly: GCA_002633025.1. Taxonomy (NCBI): domain Eukaryota; kingdom Metazoa; phylum Nemertea; class Pilidiophora; order Heteronemertea; family Lineidae; genus Notospermus; species Notospermus geniculatus. The sequence continues at coordinate 59,784 of NMRB01000772.1, read as the reverse complement.
TATGATGACCCAGAGCATGCAGAGCCGACCCAGATACATAATTTGCATAATTTATCATGAAGTAGGACACACTCCCACGCAGCGATTTCTCGACATGCTGCTCTATGGCAAAGGTCAAAGGTCACTAAGAACTGCGTGGAGGTTGAAAACGCGGCAAATTTGCCACGAAATCACCCCAAAACACGGCTGACTTTGATCGAATCAGGAAAATGAAACCTTTCAGACATGGGCAGATATGAGATACACATTGTGTAAAAATACCAGATTGATTGGTTCAGCCGTTTTGCCAGAAATGCCCACAAATCGCCAGAAGGAAAGAAAGAAAGAAAGAGGCTGAGTGAAACCGATATGTTCAGCACACTAAAAGAGGTTCCAGGACGCCCATTGACAAGTGATATAAGAACTAAAGATAAAACAATGAAGGGACAATGAGTTCTCGAATGGCGGTATTTGTGAGAGCCGTTGTTTTAGCTGTAATACTTGGTTAATAGGTATGTTTTAAGGCTACTTTTGAATGAGCTATACTCGGCAACCTATCTCAAATGCACTGGAAGGCCATTCCAGGCACGTGGCGCGGTACTGAAGTGGACTTAGAATCCGATGAGAGGGAAATGAATTCTGTTTCGCTTCGTTTCAGGCTCTCCATTCTAGATTATATGATAACTTGTGGTTATTCCCAATTCTTTGCGGTAGGCTTACTTTCCAGCTTTCTGTAGACTACAGGCTACCCTGCTGAAGGATGGGATGTGAGGCTATTATAGTTAACATAATTATCATGTCTGGCTTCCATACTGCGTCCTTCTACTGCACCTATGTCAAAGGCGGCCACATAACCTGATATGTTGATATATGCACGATATACTTCTGTAGAAACTAAATTAGAGGCCCGTGTCCGTCAGGAAATATACGGGGGCTCTGAATCCCCGCTCTGAATGAGACTCCGTCTCCTGGATTTGAATAGGTGTCACGTGACACACCTTCCCGGCAGCAGATATCTGGAAGCATATCACTCATCTGGAATGCGTCCCCTTTCCTTGCGTATCTCCCGTTTCACGTGTTCCAGAATATAGTCAGCAAGGCTGAAACCCTTCTTTTGGTCTGAAATTAGAATATCGCTTTCGAGTTTGGTAATATGGTGTAGTATAGCAGCACAGCATTTGCTCAGAAAACCAGTCATCCTCAAGTCAAAGTGTGATACTTCTTTTTGTGTTGATCAAAGGATAAATGTCACACCAAGACTTACGTAGATTGAATAGGATAAGTTCCACACCGAAATAGGATATCCGGTACTAGTAAGCATCACACTTACACTTGTAATGAGCAGTTTTATGAATATCGACCTGTATCCCACACGAAAGGCGTCGTCCCTAGTTTTGACCTTTTCAACGAAGATGGTGGCCTACACGTTCTCCCACATGACGTCGTGGCCTTTCGTTGACCAAGCATGATATACATGTAACCAAAAATAGATAACTCTCTCTTATCTATTTTTGATGTAACACTACCAAACACATCCTCTCAGACAGTTATTTTACCAAAGTTTTTGTGCCTATGGCCTGCTTGAATAGCTAATGCCCGGTTGTTCAGCCTAGGCTCACCTGAGCCTGGCTTATACCTCAAACTCGAGTTCACGCAAGTCGCGCTTATGTCTGGTCATAAGAACAACTTAATCAATCCCGAGTTTCTTGCACAACCTATCCACCCCACTGCCAGGTTTATTATAAGAAAAGATGAAGCTTGGCTTGTGTTTGAAGCCGAATCTGTGCAACGCGCTTTGAAAAATAAGCCTGACTTGAACCACGTTTGTCGGGATCGACGTAATTCCGACTTGAGCCAAGGCTGAACAACCGGGCATTTATGGCAAGCGGTTTGTCCATTTATTCCAAAAACTAAGTTTTTGCTCTGGAAACTTAGTTTACAGCGCTGAAAACTAAGTTTTTGCACGCAGAACTTGGGTTTTGCTCTTGGAACTCGTATTTCAACTCCAGAACTGTAGTTCCAACATCAGATGAACAAAACCTATATTCTTATGGCAAGCGGTTTGTCCATTTATTCCATAAACTAGCTTTTTGCTCTGGAAACTTAGATTTTGCGGCTAAAAACTTAGTTTCTGAGCAAAAGCTAAGTTTCCAATCTGAAACATTAGTTCTGCGTCCCCCGGAACTATCATTATGCTCCAGAACTAACATTCTGGTCCAAAAACCAAGTTTCTGGATGCAAAAACTTAGTTTCTGGGGAAAAACTATGTTTCTAACCGTAACCTATGTTTTATACCTCGGTTCCATAATCAAAGCTGTGCACACAGTATATGTATTGTATGATCGGGAACGAGGTATAAAACAATAGTTCTTGTAATTTGTGTTTTATACCTCGTCCCCAATCATAAAATACCTATACTGTGTGTACAAGTGTGATTATGGAACCGAGGTATAAAACATAGGTTACGGTCAAAAACTTTTTGCATCCAGAAACTTGGTTTTTGGACCAGAATGTTAGTTCTGGAGCATAATGATAGTTCCGGGAGATGCAGAACTAATGTTTCAGATTGGAAACTAAGTTTTTGCTCAGAAACTAAGTTTTTAGCCGCAAAAACTAAGTTTCTGGCCGTACCATCCATAAACTGAGTTTTTGTCGAGCAGAAACTAGGTTTTTGTCTATCTGACCTTGGAACTACAGTTCTGGAGTTAAAATATGAGTTTCAAGAGCAAAACCCGAATTATGCGAGCAAAAACTTAGTTTTTAGCACTGTAAACTAAGTTTCCAGAGCAAAAACGTAGTTTTTGGAATAAATGGACAAACCGCTTGCCATAGGCATTAGCATGCCAGCGGCCATTGAGTGGTATTAAGCTTCTGACCTCATATGGTGAGAACTGTTAGACCGCCATATTTGATCCTCACTGCCACGACTGTGTGTCTTTTCTCATGGATCACCTTCATGAAAAACTGCAGCAAATGCGACAAACCTACCATCGTATACTAAAAATGTCAGCCAGTGCTTCAATCCTTCTGGTTCATTCCTGTGTTCCACGATGTTTCTCAGTTTGTTGATGAAATCTTCTGATTCCTCTGCGAAGACATGCTCGTCCATCACCCCTGTTTTCTTCATATTCAGGAATGTATTACTCTGGGTGTTGTACTCAACGAAGGCAAGGTACTGGAACACAAAGGGGACAACTCTATGATGATGAGTTCTCTCATCATGCGACGGGCAAGTCACTACATGTAACTCCAACCAGTGGCCCAGTTATCATTGCTGTTCGTACAAGATGAAAAGCAGCTCCCATCAGAAAGAAATGACGCGTCGTCTAGCCACTAGACGACGGTTGAAGACGGTCAGTTGAGTTTGAGCCAGCTTGGTCCGAGCGTATCCTGCCACAAGCACACAGCTTTTGAAAGTCCAAAAACTACTAGTATGTGCATCCTCGATCGAACTACTAGGCCTACAGTACAAAACGGTCTAAGTCGGAGACGCACAAGTCGGAAAATCGCCCATCTCGGATGGCTTCGAGAAGTCCCGATTTTTTGTAATGTTATTCCAATAAAATATAATCGCATAAGTTGGACACTACAAGTCGGATTTTCGGCTATCTCGGATGAAATGGCCAGGTCTCTTCTAATGCATTTCCAATAAAAATCTATCGTGTAAGTCGGATCGCGCCTCACTCCTCTTCAGTTTATATGTTTTTATTCACGGCCGAGCTTCGGAACCATTTCCATCGCGGCTGTTTTGCCCTTCCTCAAGCCAGAAGTAGGATTTTTGTCCGACTTTCACACAACTCGGATATCCGACTTACACAAGACGGATTTCTTCTAAGTCGGATAAAATTGTCTGGTCCACTTGAATCCGACATACACGTTTTCTCCCGGTACTAACCTACGTTTTCAAGAGGTCGTCTGCATGCTTTCTTGCATACGATACCTACAATTCGTTCACTAACCTTTTGACCATTTTCTTCAATACTGTGCAACTGCGGCGTGTATTTTCGGCGCCCATGTGTGATCTCCGGCAGCTGGAAGTTCTTTATTTCATCATCTTCATCTTTGTTTTTGATTCTCAGATCTGCCTCGGACAGTCTTCTTGTCGTCTGGTGTGATGTTGGAAGGAGAATGAATAGTTTGTAGGACATTCGGCCCGTTTTTACCATGTCCTCAAGTCCAGGAGTGCTCCTTACTAAACTTTTCATGGCTGAAACACAATTTGATAATTTCCTCTCAGGCCTTTATACTCCCTAATTTGGGCTATTTACGTTTACGGTGGTGTCCGGCCAAAGGCCCCATCAGAGCGTCGACGGCGCGATCGGGGGGGGGGGGGAGACCTGCGGGCCTACACAGAAATGTCGCCAATAAATCTAAAAAATCTGCGTTGTCTGTGAATGCCGGAGGTGTGGACACCAAATACATGTAGGCATAATGGAGTTAGGTTTCCCCCTCTGAAAATAGCGATTAAAGACACCATTTCCAGGCATCTGAGATTCCCATTTAAATATAAAACAAGACTCAAATTTGGGCGCCCTTAATTTGGGCTCCGTCGTTAATTTGGGGAAATATAAAGGCAACTGGATTTTCGTGATGAGTATTTCAGAGCCGATGCTCTGGAACCTCCGTTGAAATGACTTCACCGGAGTCGTAAAGTGAGTGATATGGTAAAGCTGGGCACATGTTGACGGCAAGTCTCAATGCGCAAGGGGTGTTTTAAAGTCGACCGACCCAACGCTGTCGACTTGTCATTCAGCCGGGTCAGTCGGCTTTAAAAACAGCCCTACCACATTGAGATTTTGCCGTCAATGTGCGCTCGGCTTTTGTGCTCGACTCAGTCCGGACTCGGAGTCCTAGTACGGAAGCAGAGGGCGCCTGAGAACTTCACCACGGTTTGATATAACAAGAGGGTAATGCATTACGATGTGGCTGACCGCCGCTGAGAAACGAGAATGTCTATCAAGCGCCACTACAAAAATACAAACGACTCATGAAATAAGTGAGATTAGTGGTGCCAAAATGTAGGCATTTCAATGTTAAAAACTCCCGACGTTCATTTTCATATCCCGACTTTGATTTCAAGTTTATGGCGTCCGAATTCGGAAGCTTTGACGGTATGCTATCTCTTATCTCTTATCGGTATGCATGTTGACTGCCACCTAGCTGCAGGAATACGACCTGCAAAAAACCTTTTAAAATGTACGTTTTACATCGAGTCCATTTGCCGACAACGTAGTTGTTACCTGGGGTCGGAAAGTGGCGCATAGGCAATAGTGGCGCCGGCTGTCAAGAAAAAGTGGCAAATACCAGGCTACTTTTAACAGTGATCGCCTGCTCCATGTCAGCAGAAGGTAGGTCAATAAAGCGCCAATTTTCGGTGGGACGCGACTTTCTCCTTGAGTATTTTATTGGTTCACTAGAGTGACCATTATTTTCATCCTTGATTTTCTGTCACGGTTTATGTTCGCGCATTTTGTCAGCCATGGTTCAACCTTTCGAGCTGAAATTTGGACGGTATGATTTTTGTATTATAAATCCGTGTCTGCGTGGTATTTGGCAAATATTGTCACCTATGTTTTTAGATATTAGAAATTTCAGAGCTGGAAGAGGCTATTTTTGGGCTGTTTTCGCTCTAAACATGTGAAAGAGAAATTGCATTCCCTTGATACTGTACGTTAATATAACAATATACAATCGATAACAAAGGTTCATTTCGTTGATCACGCCGAAATGACAAGTATTTGTCGTCATTTGGGAGAAAAGTTTGGATTTACGAGGCTACGGTAGCAGGTGTGGCAGAGGTGGTACGATAGATGCCTGCATGTATGGGGATTGATATGGAGTAGGCCAGAACCAGCCGTACCTCTGACGCTCCATAATACATGTGCAGCTTATTAGCAACAGTTCATAACGGGTAACTCAGTTGATTTTAACCTAAGTAAATATTGTTTTACAGTCTGATACATCAACTTTTAAATCTATTGTGTATTTCCGTGTTTCTGTGACGATGAAGAAGGAGTGCGCGGAGGTTTATACGTTGGGCTTATTGCGGTGATGAGGCCATGGTTTACGATACTGCCGACAATGGCCGATGCAGTGTCAGCATGTCGAGGCAAGAAAATACTTTTTCGCCCTTTTCATAAAGAAATTGTGATACGACATACGGATGGATGTGTAGATGACGGTGGACTACTAAGGATTGGTATTCTGTATTGCTTTATTTCATCCAGCATCCATTGGTACAGGATGAGAACAACGTTTTACGCCCACCAAGCCATCTGGTGGTAGACAACTAGACTAACACTACCAACACATGAACAGGTAGTGACCTGACCAGCTGATCTGGAATGGAATGCTCAGCATGTAAACAAACAGGGCCGATTTCACAAAGGGTGTTTAAGACAGACGCGTGTAACTTTACTAAATGCACGCACTTCCACCATGCATTTGACGAAGTTCCACGCGTCTAAGTCTTAAACACCCTTTGTGAAATCGGCCCACAATGTTGCTGACTGAAGATGTAGAAAATGGGCATCCATTAATGAAGACTGTGATTGATGTAATGGAGGTCATCATGATGTAATGTCGATGAAGATCAAAATATAAGAATTGTAATCCGTCGCTTGTCCCTTTCTCCTTTGTGAAGTGACAGCACATACTCAATAGTAATTACTGCAACGACTGGTGGTTTCACCGCTTCATGAAAAAATCTTCCCTGCCTGTCACAACCTCTAGTGCACCATGTCGCCAAAAGGCTTGTATGATACGCTGGTCATGTTCACAGATGGAAGGAAGGATGGATGGACAGACAAGCGCCATTTGACAATACCCGGAATAATTTCATCAATCATAGTCCTGCTTTATCTTTCCAGTTGCTCCAGTATGATTTTCTGATTATAAGGAAGAGTTTGCGTTTTTTGGCAAGGCAACGTCTCGATTAAAAATTTTCACCTACCTGGAAATCTGATCTTCAGAAATCGGTAATAGTAACTGAGGGCAAGTCCTGTTCCCACATTTCTCATCAGAAGCGAGTGGCCGATTTCCTGAGGGTCACCTGTTAATAAGTCATCGACACAATTTATGATCAGGCTTAGGGTGTTCTAAGACGGGCACAATATTCGGGAGTTTAAGAAGTCGATAAATTAACGATAACATGAACGCCAACGCTATTCTTCACATACACTGTAAAAATAACGTTCAAGTTAGTGTTACGGTTAGCGGGACGATCTTTTAAACTCTATTCCTTCCTTCCTTCCTGCGCTAACCCGCGTTTCGAGACACCTCACTTGAGAATGTTGTAAAAGTACTTCTCGACCTACACTACCCTCCAAAAGTTCGGGAACACCCAAAGTGCGAGTTTCGTTATATAATGTCATCAATTTCCTGGGCTGGTATTTGCGCCTTTGACATTTTGAAAACTTTGAAATTATCAAAATGCTCCAAAGGTTGAAATTTGATATTTTGTTGAGATTTTAATACTGCCAACTCATCACAAAAATATTTTTCAATGGCATTTGTTTTTCACGAAAAAGAAATGAAAATGTTCGTGTGATACGGTAATAATTTAGAAATATCATGAAAATATCAGATTTTGATATTTTCAAAATGAATATTTTTACAATCTTTCCTGATGGGCTGAAATGGTCTTATTAGTGAGTGAAATATCAGGAGAAAATAACTTAATCAAGTTTGTTGGGCTGAAATGGTCTTATTAGTGAGTGAAATATCAGGAGAAAATAACTTAATCAAGTTTGTGACAAGTTCATCCTGTGGATACAAAAGGCAGCAGAATAAGTTACCGGAAGAAAAACCCGTTACCTAGGTGTTCCCAAACTTATTGATGGTAGTGTATACATGTATTGAGTAACGTTCCTCGAGTAGCCACATACATGATTGAATTGTATTTATCATACATTGACCAACACCGAGGCAAAAGGCAAAATGCGGGATTGGGGAATGAAGCAATCACCGACGGTGTCGCCGACTGTCGACAAGAAGTGGAAATATCTTGGCCCGCCCTTTAAATGTCGGTATGTGAAGTGAATATAACCACAAACAAGGCATTGGTAGAGCATTCTCACAAAGAACTTATAAGTAAATCAAAAGGAACTTATAATATCGCATTCGGAATCGAAATCGAAGACCCTCCCCTCGAAACCTACTCCATCCATATTGCCACCATACTGCAGAAAAAATGTGGGTCGTTAGCAGTGATGTAACTGGTAGGTAGGATTTGAAAGTGCTCACACTGTAGTAGACCCCAGAATAGCCACTGACCTTCAAGTTCAGCCTTCACTTGGTCTTCCCATCCATCCTTATAGCTGATTCGTTTGAAGAGCAAAAGAAGCCCCAGAGCTGGTTGGTTGGTTGGTGCTGGTGACAGACAGTCCAAACATACCAAAAATCTGAAACATAAGACTTAGTGGCCGTAAAGTTTGCCCCCTCACAAAAATAATGCCTGGGGTGGACACGGTAAATAGGCCTAGCAGCAGTCATCAGCGCCCATCGCGGACCAATACAGCATAACATTCTCCTGATTGGTGCTCTGTCCATACCATGAATGGCCCCGCTGTAGGCATTGAATTGGGACGTACTCACAGCTCCAATTGCGTATAAAGGTGATCAGGGCTATGCAAAATTCTCGAGATGACAGGGCTAAGGTGTCGTATTTCTCGTACAAGAATTGTATGGCTACTACATAACTGCTTAATTTCAGATCCCAGCTGGCCTAATCGTGGCATATTCAAGGAACTTTGTGAGTCACTGTCACCGGGTGAATGAATTATTGGTAGTATTGGGCACCTATAGAGCTTGAGCCGATAACGTCAAGAAAAAATCCGCCATCTTGCCAGTCAAACTGACGTCAAATGACGTCGGCGACCCACGTGGTGCAGTTTGTCGTCAGCGCAAGTGGAGTGTTGCGTCTTCAACCATGACGCGATTTGCACGTGGCGCACTTTGTCGTTGACCGCCAGCATGGTGGACTGCAGGTCAAACGTGACGTCATAATGAGCCGCGGCTCAAGCTCTATACATGTATTTCCGTCGCCTACCAAACTCACCGGCGGTTGTTCTTTTTATAGCCGTGGTGAAGAATGTTGTAGAACAAATCTTCAAAGCCATCCGAATGGACCAAAGTATCCGTCAGTACCAAGAAGATATTCTTTGATTTTCCTACCAGTTCATTTGCCTGTTCAACTCTGAGCCCAATTCTGGTGGTATTCAAAGACTCCCTGACGAATTTCATCACATCTTTTTTGTCCTCAGAGAGGAGCAGGACACCTGTCTCTGCAGTGGGTTCACATGAGAGAGTCTGGTCGCATTCCATAGACTCCACGTCCTGTAGGCTGGCTTTTTTCAAGTCTTCAAATAGGAAATTCGCCTGTTCGTCCGAAGTTGCTGGCCCTGCAAAAATGGCGACATCAACTTGCTAACCAGATGCAACCATTCGCAAATAATGCACTTGGTGGCATTTATATGCAAATCAACGTTTTGTCTTACATCGACGTTTTGTGGCACTCGCGGTAAACGGTAAAATTGAACTCGACCTCCTTTGCCCACATGCACCCATCAAAGACCAAAAAGATTCGTCAAAAAATAAAGGCGCTAGTTCGCTAACAAACCAAAAGTTTATGGACGTACGGACCTGCTGGTCTGCGGACAACGCACGACAGACCACCACTCAATGACCCCGACCACAGAATAAGCCCTGCTGGGCCTTGCGGCCAAGCGAGCACAAATTGGGGTACAATAACATCCTCCTTTGAATTGGACTGGGCTCGGGAGATAGCTTCTTTAAACATCCCGGATGGTGAAAATCATTCTCGGGAGATAGCTTCTTTAAACATCCCGGATGGTGAAAATCATTCTCGTTTCCAATTTGTTTCTACTGTGCACCATCTTGGTAGACTTACTGATAGTATCTTTGAACTCCATGATCATGAACATGGAGGGGTCGACATACATCCTTCTATTATCGCCATACATCAAGTTGTTCAGTTTCTCTAAACTTCGCTGATTAAGAATAAGTTCCAACCTCTCAGAGAAGTATCGACCTTGTTTCTTCATGTCGTCTTCACTCATCTTGAAAAATTCTGAGTTCTCTGTTTCACCATTCATAGACCTGTCATCTCTTATATCAATGAGCAGGTGAAGGCAGTTCACAAAATCAGCTACACCGAAGTAACGCTGGAAAAGATGGGAATTGAGATGGAGTCACGTTGAATCATCTCTTTGAACATTCTTTACTTCCGTCTGCCTAAGGTCCCTTCATTAAACACCAATTAATTATGTACAGTACGTTGCACAATTGACCTCCCAGAATCCGCGTACCTCCCTCGGACGTGGCGCGGAAGGTAACCTTCAGTTCATCGCGGATGGTACGGGTACGTCATGCGTCTCTGTTGCGTGACGTCAGGTGAATGACGTTACGTCTTCACTGCATGCCTTCCATGACGCCGCGCCACATCCTAGGAAGATACGAGGATGGTACGAGAATGACGCTGCATGTGGTACGCGGGTGGTGTGCGCCGCGGAAGGGAGGTCAATTGTGCAACGTACTGTATGTACTGGCCAAGTTAAATGCCTTTCATTATGACTGGCAAGCACAGGGAAAGATGGGGGAATAATGAACTTAAGTGATGAAGCCTGCGACTGATTTTTATAGGCCTATGATAGCCACAAAGGCTGGACGAGAAAGAAATTGACACTGCGGGCAGTGGTAACGCAGACCTTGATCGTCAGTACCAGTTTAAACACCGTGCAGCATGGCCATTGGTCAATTTTGTTGACTGGAATCGACTCATCCTTTGTATAGTTATTCCGGGAGGCCAGGCATAACTACTGCTGGCATGAATATCCGGAAGGGACCCGAGACAGACGAAAGTAAACTACCGGTAATGTCATATTGCCATGATCTAGGTGATTGTCAAACATAAGCGACCAATGTTTGTCCGTTTTCAACACAAGGCTTCTTTTTAAAGGGGCACGGTATTCCTTCCCTATCCTGCTCTAAACATACCCACGTTAAGGGAGACCTCTATTGACAATGTTGTTAAACATCCGCGTATCAACCTCGCCCCATGTAGAATAACTCTCGTTTCTAGTGTATCCACGTACGCACTGTATTGTAATCGTACATTCGCCAACACTGGGGCCAAAGACAAAACTATGATATTGGAGAATGACGCAATCACCGCGGGTGGCCCTGGCTGTCGACAAAAAGTGGCAACATCCTGGCCCTTTAAAGCGCCACGCTAAGCATCCAAAACGGAATTTCGTGACGCCGTCGTAGTGCATCTCATTTACGGTGACCTTCATAGCATAATATACACACGGCCGATGTACACCTTTTACACACAGTGCTAATTCATGGTGGTGAGGTTGATCATGATCATGCTCGACAAGACTGTTCAAATCTACATCTGAATGATCTGAGTTACCAATTAGTTATTCTGTGTGTTCTTACACACAAACGAATGAGTTGAAGCATGTGACCCTTACCTGATGAAGTGTTATTCACGCTATAACACCACGTTGAACTTGTCAAGTGGTGAAGCTATGGCTGCCATGATATAGTATCAGTCCAGCCTCGGTATTATTACTGGCTATATACGGCTGGATAGGGGACCAGTCTTATCGAGGTGTGGAGGGAGAAAGAGTCACCTAACGCATATAGTTGTGCTTCGAACATTACTGCCGAGGAACACGCTAAGGACTTCCTTCTTCTTATCTAGGGTAAAAAAACGTCATGGCTTTTTGACTCTGCAAATTAAATTTGAGCCAATATATTCCACGGCTTACCTCGTCTCCTGCAGGAGCTCTCACCTCCCTCACATCAACTTCATATCTCCTGTCAATACCAGCAACATCAGCTTTGACCTCGTGCTTGTGGATAATCATCCGCTCACTCCCGCCTTCCCTTCCCTCGGTCCTTGGGTAAATCAACATTCTAGTTGAAATACTCCCGTAGTGGATGTCATCGGGGTTCTCTTCCCCTTTGTACCATCTTTTAGTGACCAAGTGGAACTTCAGGTCTAAACCGTGTACAAAATTACCGATAAACTGTTTGGATTGTCTCCGAATGTATTATATGCACCACATTTTATTGCTGTAACTTCGTTTTCTATGTTAACAACTGTTGAGCCATGTATCGAGCGGGAACTGTATGAATTTCATGCACACTACATGTACTGATCTTACCTGGAAGTATATGGCTGAGATATCCCATGTAGAAGGACCAAGCAAGTCCATTACCAAAATTTTGGAATGTCAGCCTGAGGTCAAGGTTATCTGGCTGTGCTCCTGCAAGAATCACAAGATTTTGAGTTGATTGATGTGTTGGTCTCTGAACTCACGGTACATCACGTTGTCCCTTGAACCGTATTACTCCTCTCAGAGGGTTCTAACATTGCCCCCTTAGTTAAATACTCACTTATGTTCATTCACTTTTGTATGTTACTTTCTCTCAAGGAGGCCCAAACGGAAACGATATTTGGATCTTGTTTGGGATCCTGACCTTATTTTCTGTATTTAGTTTCTCGTATTCTTTTGTTTTGTTGGTCGAAATAAAAAATATATCATATCATACCATATGTCTCCCCTCTGAGGGTTGACATTGTCCCTTAGTGGGATTTCTCCACTGTGTGAGTACACATTGTCCCCTTAGTGGGATTTTGCTACTCTGAGGATTTACATTTTCCCCTTAGTGGGATTTCTCCACTCTGAGGGTACACATTGTCCCCTTAGTGCGATTTCTCCACTCTTAGGGTAGAATAGGAGCTGTCAGCGAGTTGACCACTAGGTGTCACTACGGCCCAATTCAATGCATATAGCGGACCCATTCATTCTTGACCGAGCACCACTCACGTGGATTTTCCTGTGTATTGGTCCGCTAGAACTTTTGGCAATATGCGCGGCTGACTGCTCCTATTGTCGTCAGTAGCATTTCTCCTCTCTGAGATTACATTGTTTTTCCTCTTTGTCTCCTGAGGTGTACACATTATCCAAACGACGTATATTTGATTTCCCTGCCAGGGTAAATTATGCAGTTGCGACACGAGAAATGATTGGTCTAAAGCAAATGAATTATATCTGAGCCCGGAACCAGAGTGGGAAAAAAAATTTCGCGAGCGGGAACTGTATGAATTTCATGCACACTACATGTACTGATCTTACCTGGAAGTATATGGCTGAGATATCCCATGTAGAAGGACCAAGCAAGTCCATTACCAAAATTTTGGAATGTCAGCTTGAGGTCAAGGTTATCTGGCTGTGCCCCTGAAAGAATCACAAGATTTTGAGTTGATTGATGTGTTGTTCTCCGACCTCAGGGTACATCACGTTGTCCCCTGAGCAGGATTACTCCTTTCCAAGGCTTCTCTCATTGCCCCCTTAGTGTAATACTCACTTATGTTCATTATTTCACTTTCGTATGTAACTTTCACTCAAGGGGGCCTAAACGGAAGCGATTTTCGGATCTTGTTTGGGACCTGACCTTGTTTTTTGTATTTAATTTCTTGTATTCTTTTCTTTCGTTGGTCGAAATGAATATCATATCATATCATATCATATCATATGATAATGTCTCTCATCCGAGGGTTGACAATCCCTTAGTGGGATTTCTCCACTCTGAGTGTACACCTTGTCCCTTAAGTGAGATTTGTGCACTACTTTTGAGGGTTCACATTGTCCACTTAGTGGCATTTCTCTTCTCTGAGGCTACACATTGTCCCCTTAGTGGGATTTTTCCACTCTGAGGGTTCCCATTGTCCCCTTAATGGGATTTCTCCACGCTGGTGGTTCACATTGTCCCCTTAGTCGGATTTCTCCACTCTGGGGGTAGAAATGTCGCCAGCAGGATTTCTCCTCTCTGAGATAACATTGTTATTCCTCTTTGTCTCCTGAGGTGTACACATTATCCACACGACGTATATTTGATTTCCCTGCCAGGGGAGCAAAAATCGTCGTACAATTTTGCTGCACACGAGCGAAGAATGCACCACAGGTTCTCATCCATTTGGTTACAGAAAAAGAAAGAATATCTGGTCTCTCGTTGCATATGTATGAGATTTCTCTTCTTGGAATTACCTAAGAACGAAGTCGTTTCAAATGCAATCTCCTCAGACCTTCGCATGTGATCGGGGCTAAGTAGGAATCTTCGAATATTGAAATCTTGGAGCTCTGATGGTAGCGCATCGTAATCCTCAGTGTACATGATGGTGTATACATAAGACTTCTTCCTGATCTCCTGAAAGATTGACAACAGAGACAAGTGTCTTATTAGGCCTTACGTGGATAATTATGCTTAAATCCTGGAGTCGTAAGGCCATTGCAGTTTGATTGCGACCATTCATGTGGACCTTCAAGGTTGTAAAAAGACGAAGGGTATGGATGCTTTTAAATGTTTTTGTACAATGTATAGCATGCATCTTTTGTGCATGCACATTGACTTGCAGTAAATTCTTGTCTTTTGTGGCAAAAATATTTTTAAAATGAAGGCTTTTCTTTCCATTTTGATTATCTAAAATACGATTCTTCAACAACTAAAAAAGATAGTTGATATGATAGACCATGCAAAATATTATTTCTTTTTTGATATCTTTAGCATGAGGAAAATCCAGCTGAGGTTTTGTACAGAAGCTGGGCCTTACCTGTTCTTGTGTATGCTGTACAATGGTCTTGATGAGCTTCCTCAACTGTTCCAAGCTGTCTCTTTCTCCCCCTTCCCTGATTTTGCCACCAGGAAAAGCAATAACAATCTTGCCATACATGTTGAGGTACTCTTCTATCTTTCCCAACTTCTTAACCTCCTTCTGGTTGTCCTCAACAGTCATCCTGTCGACCTCATATCGGTGCAAGTGCCAAAGATAATCTGCCACTGAATCAAGTAGATTCCGTTCCTGGTCTGTGAGATGTGAGGGAACAATGAAGATGCACCTCTTCTGTAATACAAAGCCATAAGTGAACTAGTACAGAACCCGAGCCCTGCTCAATGGCATGTGTAGACGTCCTCCGCTGTTGTCTACCGCACCGCGTAGACAACAGGCATGTGTAAACGCCGCGTAATCTGAAAGGTCATCCTTGATAACCTAGGTGTAGGTAAAGGTTTTAGGCTTCTACCATCACCAGGTTCTGACTTATCTCATGTTATCAAATTTGCATATCAAATCTCGCCATGATATCAGCAAATATCATGCGACCGAGGAGGTGCAAGCTGAAACTTTCAGTTGCAATAACGTCCTTGGATGAGCTATGATGTTGCGATACCAGTTTCAAGTCGCTTACTGTGCCAAATCTCCCGATTTGTCATAATATCGAATTTGATATATCAATATCATTATGATGCTGACCCTGGAGAATAAATCTGTTGATGCCAGTATCCTCCCAAGAGCCATAAACATAGCGAAGGAACTTATTACTAGTACTCTATCTTGCCTCGAAGCCATGTTATTCAAGAAACAAAAATGTGACAGACAAAATCTCAACCTTTGAAACATCAATTTCACCATGAACCAGGTATCGTACACCTGAAATTTTCATTCCATCCTGTAGCTCAGGTCAGGTTACCTTGGGGGTAGGTCACATTTCCAGGTCTGTAGCCGTTGCAGTAACAAAGTTACAGGCTGTGACAGACTATCTGTCTGTCTGTCTGTCTGTCAGACAGACGGACACCATGACCAAACACAATATGGTCCTTGATCTTGAAGATCGGAAACCATAACAAACGAGGAGCGCGGTGGCACAATGGTTAGAGCGTTGGGCTCGTGATCGGAAGTTTGCGGTATACTCTCAACTGGCCTGAACTGTCCATGTGTGCGTTTGATTGTAGCTGCCCTTGGTTTCCACAGAAAGGTTTCAGGATGAGGCTGGGTAATAATGTGAAGTGCCTTGACACTTAAATGTAAAAGGGACTATAAGCCCACACATTAAAAAACATTCAGTATCAACAAATCTGCAACACCCTTGTTTTGGGATTGATGTGGACAGAACTTGCAAAAGTTCAAAACATTCGGCTTATTCCGTCAATTAATGTTCATTAATGTTCCGTCAATTAATGTTCACCTGGTTGAGAAAAAGAAGACAAAAGGACATTGTTATATGAAAATTTTAAGTTTATTAGCTAAATGAACATTCGATGCGACCGTACAGCACACGTTGTGACAACCTCTCCAGACTCGGCTCCTAATTTTCTGTCGGACATGAGGGGCCATATTCATAAAGGGTGTTTAGCCTAATCAGCGTACAAATTCTGCAATACACAGGTTAAAGGCCTAGAAAACTATTGTTCTGGTTTCTGTATGCTGCCTGATCTCTGGCATTTACCCACAAGATGATCACGCGCGTCTAACTTTCCTGCGACTCAGTGTGGGAGGACAAAAGAAAGTGTTGGACAAATTCTAGACAAGCCTGCCTGATCGTTTAACTTTTCCTTTGTATTCTTGGGCTTACACAGAGGGAAGTTGTACGCGTGTGATTATCCTGCGGGTAAATGCCTCTGGTGAAGCACCATACAGACATCAGACAATAGTTTTCTAGGCCTGTAACCTGTGTAATGCAGAATTTGTACGCTGATTAGGTTAATCACCCTTTATGAATACGGCCCGAGGTTTCCATTCCAGGCGGCGTATGTCAATGAGGTATTAATGACTGGTCAGTCCATGGTTTCCTCAGTCCAGTAATCCACAGTCCATTGATGGACAGTCCATGTTTTTCGAATACCCGCCAAAAAGAAGGCAATGTCTGCTGAAACAGGCACCGTATGCCGAAAAAAGGGCACTCTGGCCTGGAAGGGGACGCGCACCCCCTGCTCCCCTGGATCCGCCCCCATTTGGCACGTAGGGCAATTGCTTTATTCGCGGTGAGTGAGTAAAGTGGTTTATTGTTGTATGTACGTACGCAGTGCGATTAGCGGAATGATATAGGCCAACAGTAAGCTCGGCTGAATCGGTTAATGTCGTCCTGGGGTCCTGGGTACACCTCATTATTACCCTGGGTATTCTGAGTAATCATTTTTTTACCCAGGACGATCCTGGGTATAAATAAGGTACCTTAATAGTACCCAGTTTGAAATCCGCGCCATTTTCCATTTGAGCTCGAGGTACGAAATTGTCTTGTTCTAGCCCGCCACGAATTTATATACGTGCATTTTGACGTGATGATTTTCAGCAGCTGTCAGAATGGCAACTCGCGTTAAAGACCGCGATTTGCAGTCGTATTTGCAATCTATTCCATCCTATGGCGCGGATTTTAAAACTGGGTAATGTTAAGGTACCTTATTTGTACCCAGGACGATCCTGGGTAACAAAAATGATTACCCAGGATTACCCTGGGTAATAATGAGGTGTACCCAGGACGACATTAACCGATTCAGCGTAAGCTCGAGTTTAAACCACCGGTTCATTATGTTCATAAGCACACCAACAATCGAAATGGATCTACCGGTAATCAGTTCCGTTCCAATCCAGGCCAGCCTAATCTGTGAGCCACCCATTCCAGCCATTCAGCATAATACTTGTTATGTTTTATTCACTCCAATTTCGATTGTGGGTGTGCTTATCTTATTATAATGGAAGGACTCCATTTTGAAATACGTCCGTACCAACTGGAGTTGATCGCACCATATATACAGGTGTACAGTGTAGCAATGTGTACAGCTGTTAGGTCAACGAGCAAACATGGGTCTTTGTCACGCACATTCTCATAAACTACGCACTGACCAGAGACAACAACGTTTGGGAATGTTTAGTGATTATTTCGGGAGCGTCCTCCACCTACTTTTAGGCTAGAAAGTGATGCGAGCTTTGCAGAATCAATGGCTTTTCTGCACTCATCCAGTAGTCTTGAACGTTAGTTGTGGTGTTGATATTTTTGGTGACTGGGAGGGGAATGTGGATGGTAGTCAGCTGCCCTGCATTCAGAGAGACTTTAGTGAAAAGTCTCTCTGAATGCAGGACAGCTGACAGGGATCTGTGGTTATAAGTATTTATTAGCAAATGCAGATTTGTAGGGAAATGGAAGGGCTGGGGAGATAT
>NMRB01000772.1:6576-35311 GCA_002633025.1 Notospermus geniculatus | reverse complement strand
CAACCTCGTTCCCAGGGGTCGTTCGCTTTCTGACAATATGGCGGTCGCGTCACTAACCCCTGGCATCAGCTTTGGATTTAACGCACGTGATTGGTTGACGGGAAACCGTCAAATATATCCAAGAATATACCCAAAGAAATTTTCAAAATATGTTGGATCAAACCAGAAGGTTATCTATATCCAGGTTTGATGATTTTTTGTAAAAAGAATTTTAAAAAGCACTGGTTAGTATTTCAAATTGATTATTTTGACTCGTGCTGCCACCTATACTTAGTCCAAGATTCGTGGATTAGCAACCGAAGCTGATTCCAGGGGTTAGTGAGCGAGTGGTCCGAGGTTGTCTGAGCGAACTATACCCCTGGGGACGAGGTTGATCAATTTCACCATGAACCAGGTATCGTACACCTGAAATTTTTTATTCCATCCTGTAGCTCAGGTCAGGTTACCTTGGGGGTAGGTCACATTTCCAGGTCTGTAGCTGTTGCAGGAACAAAGTTACAGGGTGTGACAGACTGTCTGTCTGTCTGTCTGGCTGGCTGTCTGTCAGACAGACAGACACCATGACCAAACACATATGGTTCCCGATCTTGAAGATCGGAAACCATAAAAACATTCAGTAGCAACAAATCTGCAACACCCTTGTCTTGGGATTGTTGTGGACAGAACCTGCAACAGTTCAAAACATTCGGCTTATTGCGTCAATTAATTGTAATGTCACACTGGCACACGGGCCTCACTGAAAAACCTTACACCGGAAAAAGATAGGCTAGATAAATAGCTTTTGTCGGAAAGGGCACTTTGTAGCCAAAAAGGTCGAGAAACATGGACTATGGATCAACGGACTCTGGATTAATGGACTGAGAAAATCATGGACTGACCAGTCATAAATACCTCATTGACATACGCCGCCTGTATATCAATGATGTCATCGCCAATAACACACCACTGCATGCATAATATACAGAGGCTACTTAGACTGAATTTTTATGAAATCAAACCTGGTTGAGAAAAAGAAGACAGACATTGTTATACATGTATGAAAATTCTAAGTTTATTAGCTAAATGAACATTCGATGCGACCGTACAGCACACGTTGTGACAACCTCTCCAGACTCAGCTCCTGATTTTCTGTCGGCCATGAGGTTTCCATTCCAGGCGGCGTATGTCAATGAGGTATTAATCCACAGTCCATTGATCCATAGTCCATGTTTTTCGAATAGCCGCCATGTAATATATTACATGTGCCGAAGAAGGCAATGTCTGCTGAAAGAGACACCGTATGCCGAAAAAGGGCACTCCAGGGTTCCCACTCTTTTTCAGGATCCTTTTTTAAGGACTTTTTAAGTACTTTTTAGGACAAATGTATGGGCAAATTTAAGCACCATTTTCCACCAACAACCGCACCACCCACAGAAAGCTCCATCAGAGATTGTGGAGATGTACACATGACAAGGTTCAATGGGCGGCGCCGGCAGGCTGACTTTTCTTCTGCGTTGGTGAGAAATCAAAATTTAACGACATTTTTAGAGTAATTAACATACGAGGAAATTTTATTTTTGCTCCTGACAAAAAACTTGGACTTTTAAGGAGTTTTACAGCATTTTCTGAAATCTAAGGACTTTTAAGTACTTAAATAGCACTCTTACAAATTTAAGTACTTTTAAGGATTTTAAGGACCAGTGGGAACCCTGCACTCTGGCCTGGAAGGGGACGCGCACCCCCTGCTTCCCTGGATCCGCCCCTATTTAGCACGTAGGGCTATTGCTTTATTCGCGGTGAGTGAGTAAAGTGGTTTATTGTTGTATGTACGTACGCAGTGCGATTAGCGTAATGATATAGGCCTACAGTAAGCTCGAGTTTAAACCACCGGTTCATTATATTCATAAGCACACCAACAATCGAAATGGATCTACCGGAAATCAGTTCCGTTCCAATCCAGGCCAGCCTAATCTGTGAGCCACCGATTCCAGCCATTCAGCATAATACTTGTTATGTTTTATTCACTCCAATTTCGATTGTGGGTGTGCTTATAAATATAATGAACCGGTGGATTAAATTCGAGCTTACTATATAGCCTCACGTGCTCTCCCCCGTACGTGTGTTGTTTTGTATCATTTATGCAGTGCAAATGTGTTGTATGCCAATGCATGGCTGCTGAAGCCTGGGGGGAATGAGGCCGAGTGCCACCCCTGAAATCAAGTTGTGAACTCTGTCGCCGCCGAGGCTTGTAAGGAATTTTTGCTGACTGTGGTTGATAGCGATGTGGATGGGATAGCAGAAAAACAATCGTCTTACCTGACCGGGATTAGCAAGCGCCATTGGGCCGTTTATTTTTTAATGGCCTGAACGACTTCAGCGAGGACAGTCCAAAAACAACGTCTGTAGGCCTACTCTGGGGAAGTACTGAAAAGAGAAACTAGGACCTTCCCAACAAGTTCAGCCTTTCCAATTGGTAAATATATTAACAAAATTCCGCCGCGGGATTCCCCGGGCGTTGGGGATGTGTCAATCGTCTTCGACTCGGAAGCTTTCGGCAACCTTCGGGCTGCCATTGAAAGCACCTCGTCCGTATATAGCGGATTAAGTTCGACCATATGGTCGGTGATCAGGTCAGAAGTGATGCGGTTGTAGCGTTGCGCATACTGGAAATAGTTCATATATAATCTTTTATTTAACTGATGTTTGTTTGCACAAAATGAGTTATTTCGCAATGAATATAAATATAAAAACGTTTGAGTGGTTAACTGTGCATTTTGAAACGATTTTTATTGAAAAATTCGTATGCATTAGGTGACTGTTTCTCCCTCCCCACCTCGATCACGAAACAACAATGGCCGCCATAGCTTCACCACTTGAGAAGTTCAACGTGCTGTTATAGTGTGACTAACCCTTCATCAGGTAAGGTATCATGCTTCAACTCATTTTTCTATATGTAGCAACATTCACAGTGCATAGGCCCTAATTGGTGACTTAGATCATTCAAATAGATAGATTTGAACAGTCTTGTCGAACTGATCTTCATCAAAGTAGTTCCCGGAGCAATATGGCGCTGTCCGATATACGTCACAGTTACGATGCTGGTACAAATCGTTCTCTGACGTTCAGATTGGAGAATTGTGTTTATTCTATTATTAATACAAGAATGTACAGCAACTGCCACCCCGCCATATCTTTTGTTACTATTGTATTGATTTTTGTGGCTAACCCAGATATGTTATGAATCGTGTTTTGACTCGCGCCATCCATCCGTGCCTTCATGAACAGATATCAAAACATAATCCGGAAAATAGGCCAAGCTGGAATAATGGCATTTCCAAAGATAGTCTGAGTCTGCCCGGCCTAAAGTAGGCTACGTTTAAATCATCTGGACCCCGATGGGAGGATCCTTTGGTTGTCAGGCAGACCTTGGTATTGTTGGTGAAGTCTGGATATTGAAATGCATTTTATTGACAGGACACTTCCAGCCAATCTAATGGACCGTTAAAAGTAAACCCGTTCATTGTTGTCCGGTTACTAGGATTTTGACTGACGCCCATCGGGGTCCAGATGATTTAAACGTACTACCGGTACGTACAAGGTCCCCAAAATACTTGCCTGATACATACTTCAAAGAATCAAGGCCTAGTTTTCAGCACACATTGAAAAAACTGAAGGCAGAGCTCTAATGTATTCAGATAGAGCGTAGTACATTTTACACTACGCTAACGTCGTAGGACGTAATCACTTTCTGAATTCAATACAGTGAGGCTTTAAGGGTGTGACAAGACAAAGAGATGATGCGAATTTCAAATCAATAGCCCTCTTGGGTATGGAATAACAGTCGGTACAAAGATGCAAGTCTAAACGTGCAGTATCAGAGATGCAGATTCAACGGGACCACACGATACCAAAAAATGGTCGGCACCAGTCAAATTGCCATTCCTAGACAGTTCTAGCACCATCTTTTTAGTCCATGGGAAGATGCATTCAAGGACACAGCAATTTTGTAACCAGTGGACCGACTTATTTTCGGAAGCCCAGATGACTGAACAAATTGATCATTGTATGATTGTGAGCGAGGGATTAAAACTTCACAGGCCCATTTCACTTTTTGACTTGCGTTTTTGCACCGGACATCTTTCCACACTCAGTTTGGGTATTGACATGTAATTTATGTCACTGCTAGATGTCAGCATAATCTCAATTATGTGGTATTCAGTGTGATACAACAGGAGATACAGCAGTTTAATTCGTTTTTTGGATAAGTCCTTCTGAGTTTGCGTCCACGATACTGCACAACTGAACTTGTATTTTTTTGTTCCTGTCATTATTCCAAACTCCACATTCACAACTGTTACAGTTCTTTATCTTATAACCTGTATTTTGGTGCAGTTTTATTGCATTTGGTCCAATACCTCAAGAGATATTGAATATGAAATAGAAATCGGGTTTCCAAGGTGAAAGACATTGCTTCCTACCAGAAACGAACCCTCGCATATGGCATCAATCGCCAGCACTCAGGGGCACACGCCTTAAACCACTAGGCCAAATCCCCATCTTCTAAGAGATATTGAACTAGGCCAAATCCCCATCTTCAAGAGATATTGAAGTGTGAAAGTGGAAATTTTTTGGTACACTCGATATATGTCACTTTAAAGCCCCTTTGTGGTGCGTTTTACGATACTTTCAATGTGTTGAGAGTGTACTGCAGGTAGAGGTCTCATAGCGTCGTGAAGGTCCCCAAAATGGTTGCGTGATACGCACTGTCATGGACATTTATCTACACCTGACACCTATTTCAAATATTCCGGGGCCAATAACACGGTTTGTTCCAGATGAACGTGCATCTTGTTGGTCATTTCTGCATCAAAATGTTGGCATTTTGGAAATATCGTCATTATGTATTAGCTGACCAGGACAATCCTAAAAATCAATATTTTTATTATGTATTTTTGTTATTCTTGTGGCAGTTTTGATAGAGCAAAACTTCCTAGTGAGACTTTGCATTTGTTTCATCAAAGTCTGTTGAGTGGTTGCTGAGATATTTGTGATTATCAAAATTTCGAAAATGTGAGAACATGGTATTTTTCACTATATTCTAATATCAGTTGACAGAGCTCACATAAAGTTAAGCATATTTGTCAAAATGTCAACATTTTTGATATTTTGAAAAAAATTCGGTCCAGTCAGAGCAAAAAAGTTCCAAAATTTTGTAAACTCAAATTCTAAGGTTGGCTTTATCTAATATCAAAATTCATGAAAAAATCGAAAATCTCATATTATCAAAATTTTGATAATCTCAAATATCTCAGCATTCACTCAACATATTTTGATGAACCGAAAACCAAAAGCCTTAAGCATGGCGCACACGAGCGATTTTTTGAGCGATTTTCTAGGCGACTAGCCTTGCGACTACACTCAGGAGTGACTGAACATACATGTATTTTTAGTTTTTTTAGTTTTTTTTTACTCGTTTGCGACAAATGCTTCACTGGGAGATCATTGATGTCGCGGATGACATCACTGATCGACCTCAAAGGTAATTATCGCATGCGACCTAGTAGTCGCCCCCATTTTAGTCGCTCGTGTGCGCCATGCTTTAGAAACACCGCAACAAAATTCACAAAAAAAATACATAACAATAAGTTTGATTTTTACGGTTCCCGATAATCAAGATCGGGAACCATACTGTTTTTGGTCGTGCTGTTAGTGTGCGTGTGTGTGTGGGTGTGTGTGCATCCCGGTCATTGGCGATGATTATTCATCCTGTGCGGATGTCTTAGTTCCTAATTTTGCCACCACCTGGCGTATCAAAATTTCGGCCGACAAACACACCTACGGTGGCCCAAACATGCCATGTATATATTTTGATCCACATTAAAATATTCTGAACATATTTGTATTTTTCCTCTAATTTCCACCCGGGTGGAAAACATTTTCACCCGGGGGGAAAACATTCTCACCCAGGTGTAAAACATTCCCACCCGGGTGGAAAACATTTCCACCCGGGTGGAAAACATTTTCACCCGGGTGGGAAACATTCTCACCCAGGTGTAAAACATTCCCACCCGGGTGGAAAACATTTTATTACTTCGACGATATGGAGTGGCGGCATTGATACATGTACCACCAAACCCTGAAATAATCATGGTTAACCCACAACGAAAACTTTATTGTTCAGACGGAGCTTTCAACCTCTAGCAACCTGGTTGAAAAATCCTGAATTTGAAACCTGCAACCTCAGGTTGCCAAGTGTGAACGCATCTAGCAGCCTGTTTCGACGTCCCTCGTTCAACATGTTTCAACATGTTCGACCAAGAACGAACATGTTCGTTCTTGGTCGCTAGTTGAAAGAGAGTATCAATCATAGTTCAGCATCTGGCCAATCAGAATAATGGTTCAGATCATCGTGCATGCCATCCCATGACTATCCACTAAAATGGCTGACGAATTTGACAAGGAAGACATGTTTTGGTGTCTAATTTAGACGAACAAGTATGTTTGTGTAATACTTCCTGTATCAAAGATAGAAATTAAAAACTGACTGCTAAGGAACATTCAATTTTGCCTCCAAAAATTTAGCTTTTCCCACCAAAATACAGGGTGGCCCAAAAAAGGCAACCGCATAGTTTTTGCCTCACATAAATGGCTCTAGAATCAAAACATCTGAACCGAATCGGACAATCTTGGTCTCATTTTGCTTGTATACCAATACCAATTATGTGGGTGCTAGTTGAGTGGAACCCACGCTTTCACATGAGGCAACACCGCCAGCATTGAGGGAAAGCGTGCACACCAATGTGCTAAATCCCCATCTTCAAAAAAGACGGTTCAATAGGCAGCATTGTGCATGGAATTCCTCAATACCCTGGGAGAGCGTGGACCCGTGGTGACATAAGGCGTCTTTTTTTGAAGACGGGGATTTAGCAAGCATTGTGAATGGAATTCCTCAATACCCTGGGAAAGCGCGGACCCGTGGTGACATAAGGCGTTTTTTTGAAAATGGGGATTTAGCACAGTGGTGTGCACGCTTTCCGTCAATGCTGGCGGTGGTGCCTTATTTGGAGGCGTGGGTTCGAATCTCGGTACTGTCGAGGCAAGTGACCAGCGTAACAAACCTATCATTTCAGTTGAGTGGAAGTATGCGGTTGCGTTTTTTGGGGGGGTGGGGGGGAACTGTATATGTGGAAATTCCTTCAACCTCTTTCAACCTGTCAGCCTGTTGGTCGCCGTCTCTGAA
Organism: Notospermus geniculatus; assembly: GCA_002633025.1. NCBI lineage: Eukaryota > Metazoa > Nemertea > Pilidiophora > Heteronemertea > Lineidae > Notospermus > Notospermus geniculatus. The sequence goes on along the minus strand of NMRB01000772.1, from coordinate 28,092 downwards.
CATCACAGGTGGGTTGAAAGAGGTTGCTGGTTGCTGCAGGTTGAAAGGAAAAAGGTTCCCACGCCTGAACCGACCTAGGTTAGTGTTATGTTGTGTCCGAACCATTCCTTCCAACGAAGGTCTCGGACCAGTCTGTGAGCACTTGTATCTTGCCATTTCTAATGGTAAATGCATTGGCGATGCATTACAGGTGCGTGACCATACTGTATAATATGACTTATCCGGCCACCACGGCCAACCTGCGAACCACGCGAATTATTGACTATACACGATCCACGCCAAGTTATGAAAGGCCTAGTCAGGGTTACACATCACTTGTGAGTTTCTTTTCAACGGCAGACCGCAGTTTTATTCCACACTCCGGCTAGGTTTGACAAAAGTGAAACTGACCCTCACCGCGGGATATTCATTACGATGCTGACCAGGCGTAAGACGATTTCCAATGAACATGTAACCCTGACTAGGCCTTTCACAACTTGGCCTGGATCGTGTATAGTCAATAATTTGCGTGGTTTGCAGTTTGGCCGTGGTGGCGGGATAAGTCATATTATACAGTATGTAGAGTGCACTGAGATTAACACACAACAGAAAATGATTTGGGGAGCACCGGTGCTAACGTGGATCATTGAGGGGCTGCCCCCTCTTGTTCCTCTACGGACCTAATGGCGTCAACGGCCCTCACATACCAGGTGGACACCGGGATGTAAACGAATACCAAAATTGCAACGGCAACGGCAGCCATGATGTAGCATAACTCGGCGTACGCTGCGAAGTGTTTCTCACGGAATATCGGGTCGAAGATTACGGCAAGAGGAAGAAACAGGAGTGAGAAACTGATAGCCAGACTGGACATGAAGGTTGACAACGAAGGATGGCACTCTGCCAGCATGATGGATATCCCGGAGTAGAAGGTCAGGAAAGCCGCCAGTCCAACGAACAAATATGACGGAACTACTAGCAAGACACTTGTATCCTGGTGTAAAGTCACCGCTGAGGCAAACATACCAAGGGTCAGCAAAGATAGAGCGTTCAGGAAGTATCCAAATCCAATAGTTTTCAAACGATTCACTAAATTATTCTGCCACAGGTGGTGACCAGTAATCTTCATGACAAGTTCTATGAACAGAACAACAGGCAGGAAAACCATAAACAGCACGTTTCGTAACAATACAAATGTCGGAATTTGGTTTCTAATGTAGGCGTGCACGATGGCAAAAGAAATAAAATGAACTGAGAACAGACAAATGACACTGGCAGCAAAAGCTGAAAGTAACGGAATAGTAATAACCATTTTCCTGAATTTCAGTCTCTGCATCTTTCGTGTGGTCACAACATCGTGGTTGTTCAGGATGTTCTGTTGGGTTTCGCTTTGAAGGCGACCTGGTATGCATATAATGTTAAACTCCCTCCGCAGTTGTGTATCGCGCCCCCTTCGGTTTACTCGCTCTCCACAACTGCTTAACTTCGTAAAATTCGCCGCGTTCGGTCAACAGATGGCGTCTGGGCATGGCGCGAGTTTTACAGCCTATCGGCACGCTGCTTTCAGAACTGTTTGGCCCGTTGGCAACGGATGTTCTTGTGCTACCATGGCTACGAACCGCTCGGCCAATGAAAAAGTGTCTCAGGCCAGCTTGGTTACCGGTTGCTCGGTGCTCTCATTGGTCGACTCTCTCAGCGCCACCTGCTGACCTAACGCGGCGAATCTTACGAAGTTAAGCAGTTGTGGAGAGCGGGTAAACCGAAGGGGGCGCGGTACACAACTGCGTAGGGAGTTTAATATAATGTAGGCCCGAGCGACGTTCATTAAATCTTTAAAGGCTTTCCTTCCTTCTTCTGTGTTCTGTGTTACATACCGGTACTTGCATTTTCCAAGCAAAAACACGACCAAGGTTAGGCCATCTAGACTAAAAGTCACCGCATGGTGAACGCCGATGTCGTGTAATATGCCGCTGTCTCTCAAGAAGTATTCAACGACGAGACCTGCACTGAACACGAGTAGCATCCATCTTACAAACTTCGAAATCTGGTTGCCAGATTGTTCTGATCCAAATGTTAACAATGTTGGTATGGTGAAGCAAACTGCCACGTATATCGTAGTAGCAGAACAAAATGATATAGCAGCAAGTAATTTGAATGTTATCGGGTCTATGTCGGTCGTTGTATCCATTTTCAACGCAACGCAGAATCTGAGGAAGGAACCAGTGGTTTTCAGACTAAGTCCGAAGAATAGAGCACAGTATTTCCCAACGATGAGGTCAGCATTCACTCCTACGAGAGTTGGTAAGATATAAAGTGTTACACCACCACCGATTCTTATCGGATTTAACTGCTCGTTGATGTCCATCTTGAAAAAATGAACGGCATCGGTGCGCAAGTCCCTATCCGCTCCGCTAAAAGTTATCACGTGCAGTAAGATGACCAACAGGAGGCAGCCCATACCCCATCCCCGACATCGAACGTCAGACCGAACAGCGTCAGGTAGAAGTCGTCGGTGTTCATCATCAGCCATGTTTAGGATGGAGACTGGTGCTGCCGCCACCGGTAGAATTTGTCGCAGTTATTCCTTCGTCGAGCTAAATTCCAGCTGCCACTGTTATTATCGCGATAGTTGTTGCTGTTGCCACACAGTTGTCCCACCGTGAGCTAGATAACTTCCTGCTGCTGATACTACCGACCAAAAATTTCCAGCTGCTAGACTTATCCCGATTGTTTTAGCTGCTTCTGCGCCTAAATTTGTGTCTTCGTCGCCGTTGTCTTGGAGTGTTAAGTTTTGTGTAGTACCGTGCCTTATAAAAGATTCCGTGGGAGCGAATCAAAAGAGGGAGAGAGGATCGTGATATCCAAATATTTCGACGGTATTTTCGAGTCATGTACATCCTAATTGAAATGAAAAAAAATCGAGGGAAACTCCCATGCGTGGCGGTAGACTTCCTGCTATATTTTCTTCGTCAATGGTTTCTTACACACATGACTGACTTTTGGTGTTCGACTTCAAAAAAATCACAAATCACAAAATCACGCGTTCTTCCATCTTAGTAGAGATATGCCTGACTTGTGATTCCTTATCATCATTCTTTTATCCACGACATCCTCATTAATAGTTTCATAAAATCTGAAATTGGAAATCATACGAACTCAAAGGAAGACTCCACTCTTTGTAAACTAGTGAATTTTTATCAATCCGTAGAGACTATTGCCATGAGAGGTGATGTCACTAGTGCCTGTAGGCCGGGGTCCTTTTGTGGTGAATGACTTACGCTGTGACTGCCTACGCCTATTGGTTGTGCCTTCATAAATATGCACTGAACACACATGACATCACATGTACTGTGCAATGGTCCCCTTGGGATGCAACAAAACTGCTTAAAATGATGAGTTCGCAATTTTTTTAAAAAAAGGGACATGTTGCAGTTATTAATGAATTTGAATGTACACTGTATTAGTGATATTTCAAAAACTCTAAATTTGGCACACCAAATGGAGTCTCACTTGCATGCAAAAGGACCAGCTATTGCCACCTACATTATCCGCTCTTCATCAGCTTACCAGGAACTCTAAACGGTTACAAGTATAGCCATTGACATAAGTTTATCTACACCTGATACCTTGAATATTTCAGCTATTACTGGACTAATTTTAACACGACTTGTTCCACATAAAAGTATTCTGGGTCATATATCCGCATCCAAATTTTGGAAATTTGGAAATATCATAATTATGTAATAGCTCATCAGAAAAGACCCTAAAAATCAACATTTTTATTAAAACGCAATGTTTTTGTGACTTTTGTTACAGTTTAGATAGAGAGGAACCTTCTACGGATTTTGGTCTTTGTTTCGTCAGAATCTGTTGAGTGGTTGCTGAGATATTTGAGATTATCAACTTTTTGAGAATTTGAGAATTTCCTATTTTTCACACACGTTTGATATTACGATATTTCCAAATTTCCCAAATTTTGATGCAGAAATATGGCCAACAAGATAGACTTTTATGTGGTACAAACGGTGTTAAAATTGGCCCAGTCGTATTTGAAATATTCAGGGTATCATGTGTAGATAAACTTACATGTAAGCCTACAGTACAGGTCACAAATGACATCCCTACGGCTTCGCGTAAGTTACTCGTAACTTACGCGTAATTCACGGCTTTGGTTTCGCGTAACTCACTGCGTAACTCGCCAAAATTGTGTAACTCGCCTTGTAAATCACAGCGTAGCTAGGGAAATTCGCGCAACTCACCGCGTAACTCACCTCGTTAAGCTACGTTCACACTATGTTCCCGGCCACCACGGCAGCCCCGTTTGCCCGAAGCGTAGTGCTCCGTGGGATTTTGGCTATTTTTTTTCTCTGTATTCAAGTTTTGTTACGTCTTGCTAAGTTTCCTCACTGTCTATCACGGTACCCGTGACGGGCCGTGGGGGGAAGCGGCTGCTGAGCCCCGGAGGCTCAAAGGCGCACTACGGTTCGGCCCGCGGTCTACCACGGATGCCAGTACGTTCCCTCCCGGCCCGTTACGTTCGGATGGGGTCCCTCACGTTCCTCACGTTCTGATCAAGGTCTGACACGTTATTCACGTTCTGCCAAGGCTTTCTACGGATGAAACGTGGACGCCGGGCAGCTTTGGAGCAAGTTTGTGCCCACGGTATAAAAAGAAGGCCTGCAATGTGTCGTCGATTGCTCAGACTCGAATGAAGTTCCCCTACCGGGCCCGGCTTTTCTATACTCCCTCCCAGCCCGCGCGCGCCGTGTCACACCGTAGTAGAACGCAATGCGCCGTATCGCGCCGGGCCCTTAACCGTCACGCGCCGGGACGCGTCGTGAATGAACGCGACGAAACGGCTACCATCCATCCTAGCTTGCCGTGAGAACCGCGACAAAACGTGGCAAAACGGGAATAAACGCGCAGCAACCGTGACAAAACGCGCACAAAACGGGACAGAACGTGACAAAACCTGAAAGGACCGGGGGAATACGCATGCCTCCCGGCCCACTACGGACCGCCTCCAAGTTTTGTTACGGCCTGTTACGTACTGTAACGTTTTGTTACGTTCACCCCGTTTTACTACGGCCTACTGGGTTTCTCATCCGCACCGTGACTGCCGTGGCAAATTTTTTGACAGTTTAAAAATCTGGCACGGCATCCACGGCAATCACGACCTGTCACGTTTGCCCATCCCGTCCCCCTGCGTTGTCTCACGTCCATGCCGTCTCACGTCCATGAAACGTGATTGCCGTGCCCGCCGGGAACATAGTGTGAACGTAGCATAAGTTACGCGTAACGTAGCTCGTGAGTTGTTGCGTAAGTTACACGTAACTTGCGCGAATTTAGGGATGTCAATTGTGACCTGTACTGTATGTCATTAATGACTACACTCGCGAGCAATGGGGTATACGGTGGACATCGACCATCGTGTGGTGGATGAACTTGGTCACCAATGATAATAAACACAGCGTGCCGCTTTTTAGCAAGCCTGGTTCCTCTGGCCATCGATAGTGGCGCTGACTGGTATTCACAATGCCCGTCAGCCTTATGCCAGCGAACCGTTGTTGCCGTTAGGTTTGTCCTGGTTAGAATTAATTGGGTATGCCCTGGAGTCTTGTGTGCGGGGGACATACTGTTCGTTGTCTTTACTTTCTGAATAAAATGGTCCACGGACCATGTGCTCACCCCAGAAGAACAAATGACAAATGTTAAATCGAAACGTTCCCAGGCAATCCTTGAGTTACAGGTAAACAGCTACGGTACCCACACACCTCATCATACCAAGTTAGAAGATATGAAGTCAAAGAGCCACGAAAAGTGCCACCAAATGAAAAAGTGTGAACTCTGACCTTTGTGGCCTTGAAAAGTAGGACAATCAAAACCCATTTCATGTCATGACGTATCCTGTTTAGATGCACGGATCATGAAAATTTGGAGACGATCCAGATGTTAGTTCAGGAATTTTTGGAATTTGAGTTTTCATTCTTGCCACCTGGTGGCCAAGCTAAGAATCGAATTCGAATCGGACTGAAACTTGGTGTCACTGTTGGTACCACACATAAACATAGGGAACGGACAAGCGCAACGCCCGAAACGGAGAAGTATGAATCAGGCTTAAGCGGTAAGGAAACAAACAATGGGTGATTTTAAAGTTGGTGTTCTGCTGGTGTTCCGTGTTAGTGTTCCGTGTTAGTGTTAATTTGAACTCCTTCACACCAGTGTTAGTGTCACACCAACACCAGTGTTGGTGTAACACGAACACCAGTGTTGGTGTAACACGAACACCATAGGTTGTCCGCCATTTCCTGGAAGCAGATTCAAGGAAACCGTATCAGTGCAGTGAACAGTGACACCCAAAGTTAGCTGAAAGGACATTTCTCCAAAGTGTAAGTTCCTCATTTGTTTTCGGCAGCAAAATTACTATAAACCGCACTAGCTTTTATCTTTGATATTTTGGCCTATATGCAAGCTCATGTCTTTCATCATTAGACTGGTCTGCATGTGTTAGGCCTAGGCCTATGTATCATCATGATCATGTAGACCCAGCAATAGCACTGTCTGATGCAACCATTACTTTTAGTATGTACTGTACAAGTACGGTATGTTCTTCCAGCCGTGGCATTTTGCACTTGAAGGTGATGGCAGGGCAGCTGGTATCGTGGATTTTATAATAAGTAATGCATACATGTATCTGGATATGGGTGTATTCAAAGCTACGGTACATTATGCTTATAAATTATCTTGGGGAATAGGCCTATATCCTTATCAAGGCAAGGTGCTTCTGGATTTCTTCTCTTTCAGCATGGCGTCCAAGCGCTTCACATGGACTACAGCTAGGATGGAAGCAGCCCTGAACCAAATGAAAAGCAAACATTCCGAGTTTTTGCGGCTGAAAAAGCATGGAAAGAGCCAGGAGGTGTTTGCACAAGTCGGCACACAACTGGGGACAGAGGGAAAGGTTGTTGAAAATTTTCTGAAAAACCTTGGTAGAGACTATCGTGAGGAAATAAAAAAACTGAATCAATCTGGAGTAGGTACTGATGGGGATCCTACACTTCGTGGGTCAGCTGAAATTTTTCGAAGTTATGATGAATATCACCGACTGTATTTCCCAGTTGGTGGTGCCTTACGGCCTGATGTTATAGTGACACCGAAACAAGTACAAAGGCTTAATCAGCCAGGTCTTAGCCAGGGAGAAAGCAGTCGGCGTAATCAATCCGTATCTCCAACACCATCTTGGTCTATCACTGAAAATGAAGATTTTGAGAATAATGAGGGACCAAATGATGTTGAAGATCTGAGTGACTCATGCAGCACTGGTTTCTCTCTTGCTACAGACACCACTGGGAAGCGCTCCTCATCTGTGTCTCCGTCCTTCCCCAGCAGTTCCAGCAAAGGTAAAGGGCCAGCTCCTAAAAGAGCCAAGGTTGATTTTTTGGCCACCTCATCAAATTTTCAGGAGGAGTATCTGAAGTTGGTTAAGGAGCAGAATACCCATCTAGCAGACATAAGTCAGGAGCTCAGTTTGCTCCGACAAGGGTATTTTGCTGTGTATGAAATCCAGACGTCTGACATGTCTGATAACGAGATAGGCCCAAAGTGAACAAACTGCACTACATGTCAGAGTATGTTCATTAGCTGAGGACTGGAGGTGTGAGGGCAGGTGAAGACCAAGTTATTGTTTGTAATTTCCTCAGATATTCTCACCTAATTAAGAAACAAAAATTTCTGATGCCAGAAATATTATTCAAGTAAATAAAACAAATACAATTACGATGCGATGTGTGAAAACCCATTGAATGTCACTCTCAACGGACTGGTTGATTCATTTCCGCCTCTTGTCAGCCAGGGCCTTTTGAAAACTCTGTGTTAATTGATTAGGCTCATATTTCACAAAAGGCCTAAATAGGAAAATGAACCAATTAGTCCGTCTCAACCTGCCAAGTTCAGAATGACATGGACCTGCTATTTAAAGATTGCCATCATAGTTTTCATTTGGCGAAGAGACAGCTCAGTGAAGCCTTCACTAGTGGCAAGTGCAGCATTTGGTTAGCAACTTCAAATAAGTCCTATTGTTGTTTTTATAAAACTGTGATCACTCTTGATTTTCTGTTATTTTAAATTGTTGATATTTGTAATAAACACGAATCACTGCATTTTAATTTGTAGTCCTTGTTCATAGTCAGTTCCTTTTCTCTACAAGAAATTTGTAAACTGGTTGTGGAGGACGCAGACTGCTACTGTGCACTTCGAAGCGAAGAGTGGGCCACCTTTTGCAGGATAACGATTTTCCTTCATTTGATCCATCCTCCATTTCAATTCGGAAGCTCCAATTGTCCTTTCAACAATCTGTCTCAGTCTGGTACACTCGTTGTTGAAAATAAGTTGCTCCCTGGGTAGATTTCTGCCAACGAAGGTTGTCACTACACGTGGATGCAAATCTCTGTATGCTGGGTCTCCCAACACCACCATATCCTCAGGAAGTGTGTCCAGAAAGTCCATAAACTCCTGACTCCACTGAACAGCCGTTTTATCATGTGTTGCTCCAGGTAAGCCTGATATTACATGACGGACTGTCCCCCTCCTATCAACAACATACTGGACATTTAAGGAGTCGCATACCTTTCCTGGTCTACCACAGTAATATGCGTTCTCAGCATGATCCGGATAATAACACCATCCACATAGAGAATAACATTTCGTCCATTTACATCACGAAGTGGAAGGGATAAATCTGCGAATTCCTGGGGTCCTGGAAGTCTGATATGCTGTGGTGCAATTGCCATCATATAGTCAGAAACCTCACGAAGATAGAAGAATGCAGTGCATGTTGCCACGCCATAGGCATAGGCTACTTGCCTATAGTATCCACCGGATGCAACATAAGCTAAAAAAAGTTCTATCTTCTTTTGGGATGAGAGGGCAGAAGCGCCTTCGGCACCATTTCCAATTCTATAGGCATGAAATGCCTGTGTCAACTGAATGACATCTTCTGCATGAAGGCGAAGGTGTTTGTGTACTGGTTCAGTGCTTTCAGCAGGTCTTCGATTGTGATTAGGGCCCCTTTCGGCCCTATCAACTATCCCAGCTACTACTTCTTGAAATGGAATGAAAATCATGGCTGCCAGAATAACACTAGCTGTAAACTCATCGAGGTGTTAACGCTTAGAGGTTAGTGTTAACACCTACAGAAAAGCCAGTACAAATTGATGGTCTAGACACCAAGTTCAAATTAACACCGGTGTTTGGTGTTCCAGACGGTGTTGGTGTCACACTAACACTGACCAACACTAACTGTAAAATGAGGTCACACCAACACCAGGTGTTAACACTAAGCAGTTTATTTCAGGTGTCCCAGACAGTGTTAGTGTTACACTAACACTAAACACCAGATTTTAACACCAACTATAAAATCACCCAATGGTGAATTGTCCATTGTGAGCCAACTTCTGCGAGAAAACTCTCACGTGGATAGGCGCATTAACGGATGTCGGGTAAACACAGCTTAAAAGACGGCAAAAAGTTATAGCGGGCAATACAATATAAAATTCTCCCGATTGTTGCTCAATCAGCCAGCCATGAATGGGTCCGCAAGACATTGATTTGGACCGCTGGCGCTGTGACCTCTATTGGTCAGCCGACAGCTCCTATCGAAATGCTCCGAAACACTCTGCTCATAGATTTTACCTCAGTCATCGAGTGTCCGAGTTGTGGTTTGACTCGGTTTGTAAACTGAACTAAAGCTTTCTCTCTTGTGCCTAAAACCTCGGAACATTCGGAATACCTCGCGCCGAAATTGAGTTCCACTTACACAGTAGAGAAGGAAGTTGACTGTGTTGTTTAGGTATGCAAGATTATTTGTTATAACATAGCTTAGGGCTCTTTGAACAACATATTTCCAAGTCGTTGATTTGGAGTACCGTAGGACTATAAAATACACATAATGAACAGAGCTTGGTAACGTTAATAAAATGAAGACAACACTGACAGTGGTCAACATGTACGTCATACTGGTCATCTGAGATGACCGACCGTCAGATCGCCCTCCAGGATTCTGGAGTTTTCTACGTTTTATCTGTCCCCTCACAACCTTGTATAGTATGGAGCAATTACAGAAAGTGATGACGACGAATGGCAAAAACGAATAGACCAGCAGGTGAGTACAAAACCGCACCGTCGACCAGAAGGTCCCTTCCATGCTTCCACAGACCGCATTATTTCCTTCACGATATACGAGGCGATACAAATGAATGGATGGAGAATTTAAGACAAACAAAAATGTGAATACATTGGCCAGTCCTATAAAAGTCCACTTCTTTGTACATATAGCTCTTGCCTTTAGAGGAAAAGATACAGATATCCATCTTTCTACTGTCAAACAAGCGACATTCCAACTGGCGAAATGCAGAAAGAAATACGTCAAAAAGACATGAGCTGGGCAGGAAATGTAGGACAGATGGCTTATGTCGGTGTTAAACAAAAATAAGACCCACTGACGAAGGAGTCCAGTCCAAAGCACGCAGGTGTCTACTGTAGCAAGTGTAATGAGTAAAACCCTCGTGGAAGCTTTCCCAAACTTTTGGATCAGCAAGACGAGTACTGTTAAAACATTAAGCAATGTCCCAAATATTAATAGAAATGGAGGTAACCATATCCAGAGGAGCAACCGAAGTCGCCATTCCCAGAACAGATTGAAGTAGTCGTTCGAAGTCATGTAATAAACACCGCGAGTCACCCTTGGGTCGAGTCCTGCACCCGCGTCCTCAACAGCTTTATCAGCGTCGTTTGTTGTCGATTCGTAAATCTTCATAATCATACGTACTGAATTAATAACTTACCGCCAAATTTGAGGAGGAATCTAAAATTAGATAACAAAATGTTACGTTATTCTCATGACGTAACATTTTATGAGCTCACCTTGTCGGACAAACAAACATGGCTGACATGTGACAGCTCAGCAACGCCGTTTCCGACAAAATGACTGAAAAATATGGGAAATCACTACTGCTGGTTTATGCAATAGCGACAGTTGCCATTCCCATATTCATCTGTAGGGTGTAACCCTAAAACAACCCCCAGAAAACACCCCGCTTCACCTCGGCTGCGGTGCGCGGTGCGGTCTGTTTAGGAAACAGTATTCATCGATGTCCTCAAAATTTGTGTGAGGTGTGAGTGCGTCAAAGTTGATCCAGAATACAATACTTGGCTCCGTAATGCCAACCGTTTTGAGGGTATTGATTTACATTTTACATTTTGGAGAAAAAAAATCGGCAGGATGTAAAATAATGTCACCGCTCGAATCTTGATCACGTGACTTTTGTCGGACAAATATATCCGGGCATCTCGTCGTCATGGCAGAACATCGGGATGATTGCGTCATCTGTTTTGCGGTTGGCGGTGTGCTATTGATGTAAAAAATGGGATGCCTGCGGAGCTAACACCTAGATGTGGCGCTGCGAGCGATGCGCCAGAAGTTTCATTTTTCTAATGTTATGTCCATTTATTTCTGGCGAGAAAATAATCCGTTTGTGTTGGTCTCCTGACAGAAAACTTCACATCATCCTGTTGTAGATGAATTTTTTTAATCGCATTGTTTTCTCCCCCGTAAAATGAAGAGATATGTTGGCGATACAAGCAACGTTTTGGTCAAATTATTTCTGTAGAAACACATGAATGTAGAGGTCACTTTTACAACACGCAAAGTCAATAGTTAAAGGGCCGTATGCACCAAGCGAAGATTATCTTGAACTCAGGTTGAGCGACAACTTTTCCATTGTCACATCATGCTCTGGCAAACCTGAACAATAGAAAAGTTGTGGCTCAACCTAAGTTCAAGATGATCTTCGTTTGGTGCATACGGCCCAAAATGACGTCAATGACGCCGCTGCGGGCACATGCTCGCAGCGCCGAGGAATTAATTGTCACGTGAGTATCCCATTCCTAGTGACCCTAGTCGTTTCGTCAACCCCAGTCCGATATCAAAGTCGCCATCTCACGAATGGCTCATAGGCTAAACTCCGAAAAGTAGAAGACAGTTTTAAAAAGTTGAGGAACTGTTGCAAAATAAATAACGTATTATCGTCGTATTCCGCAGTGCACACGTCTCATGTATAAAAGAAATTCGAGGCAGTAGCAGGGCCCACGCTTATTTAAAGGATCACAGTATTGCTTCCCAATCCTGCGTACACCTACCCGCGTTAAGGGTGACCTCTATTGACGACTTGGTAAACCACGCATGCTACTACGTGCATTGTAGTGTAATCATACATTCTCCAACACTGGGGCGAAAGGCCTAAAGATAATGTATCACGACTTCATTGTTTACATTCAATGTTTGTAAACATGGATGTTTACATGATGTTATTTTGGACGTTCGGGACACGCCAACCTACCAAAATGANTTCTATAGGTCGCGAGATTTTTCTCTACCTTGTGACGGATAATAAAGTCAACAAATGACGTTAGATGGCGACACTGTTAGTCTGTATTCCCAATTTTTGTGACAAAAACATATTTCTATGACGGGCGCGATAAATACATACAAAAAAGCGAGATTTTTTTGTAAGTCGCGAGATTTTTCTCTACCTCCTGTGACGGATAATAAAGTCAACAAATGACGTTAGATGGCGACACTGTAGTCTGTAGTCCCGCGTCGAAGCGGTAAATATAAATCGAGGCGAGAATTTTTTGTATTAGCGCGAAATTTTTCTCTACCCGGTGTCAACAACAGACGTTAGATGGCGACACTCTTGACGGCTAAATAGAGTCGAATAATAACGTCAAATGGCGTCAAGGTAACAACACGAAGTTATACTCCACGCAGCGTTGTACGGAAACGTATTAGGGCCAAATACGAAATAGAAAAAAAAATATTTATCACGTTTGTACGTGATACTATCACGTACGAACGTGATAATTATCTCGTACAAACGTGATAACATCCAATCTCGTACCCAGAGATTAGTTACGCTCGGCCGACGTTGATGGTCGCTACACTAATCTCTGGAGACGGCTGAGCCCTAGCGGTGGCTTCGGGAACCAAAATGCAAGGCAAATGCGTTACACACAGCGCATCCCGCTTCACTCCAAGTTTATACAGTGCGCCAAGTACTGCTGTGGATTTTCCTCAATAAATACAACAGATCCCTCGAAAAAACCTTTCTAAGGACATTTTTGTGTGTACATTTTATACTCAAGTCATCTCAAGTCATTTCAGTGCATTTGTGTTAAAATTCGGTCTAAAATTGCACGACACCAAAAATCACACCTAAGGCGTGAAATGGCTAGCCGTCTCCAGAGATTAGTGGAGCGACCTACAACCTCGACCCGAGCGTAACGAATCTCTGGGTACGAGATTGGATAACATGTCGTACAAACGTGATAATTATCACGTACGAACGTGATAATTTTCTCGTACAAACGTGATAACATCTCGTACAAACGTGATAATTATCTCTTACAAACGTGATAATTATCATGTACGAACGTGATAATTATCACGTACAAACGTGATAACTATCTCGTACAAACGTGATGATCATCTCGTACGAACGTGTAAGTTACCACGTACAAACGCAATGACTACCACGTACAAACGCAATGACTACCGATAATTATCTCGTATGAACGTGAAGTTTTCACGTACGAACATGATAACGGAAATTATCACGTTCGTACGTGATAGTATCACGTACAAACGTGATAAATATTTTTTTTTCTATTTCGTATTTGGCCCTAATACGTTTCCGTACAACGCTGCGTGGAGTATAACTTCGTGTTGTTACCTTGACGCCATCTGACGTTATTATTCGACTCTATTTAGCCGTCAAGAGTGTCGCCATCTAACGTCTGTTGTTGACTTTATTATCCGTCACCGGGTAGAGAAAAATTTCGCGCTAATACATGTACAAAAAAATTCTCGCCTCGGTTTATATTTATCGCTTCGACGCGTGAATACAGACTACAGTGTCGCCATCTAACGTCATTTGTTGACTTTATTATCCGTCACAAGGTAGAGAAAAATATCGCGACCTATAGAAAATTCTCGCCTTGATATATAACCGCGCCCGTCATAAAAATACGTTTTCGTCACGTAAATTAATCCAAAAGACGCTGCGGATTTTATGCGGGAATAACCGCCCATAGGAGACCTCTATTGACGACTTGGTAAACCACGCATGCTACTACGTGCATTGTAGTGTAATCATACATTCTCCAACACTGGGGCGAAAGGCCTAAAGATAATGTATCACGACTTCATTGTTTACATTCAATGTTTGTAAACATGGATGTTTACATGATGTTATTTTGGACTTTTGGGACACGCCAACCTACCAAAATGAGCACATTTGGAATTACCTCTCAATTAAGGACAGCATTTGTCAGTCCCAGAGGTGTCCTTAATGTAGAGGATCCACTGTATATGATTTTTTTTGTCTCACCTCAAGACATCATGAAATGACATCCGCGACGTCATGATGCTGTCCCGTCAGATGCAGCACACTTTTGGAGTTATATCTTCATGCGACATGATATGCCGTGCTACCTCAAATTTGCAGTCAAATTTTCACAGTGCTTTTATTTTCAATTCCATTACAGATTTTGTCAAGCATCATCCAAGATAGGCTATGTCAGTCAAGCAAGTGCAAGTTGTCAAGGGCAGCGATTTCATCAGTAACGTATCAGTAACGTATATTTTAGCATCAGGATATCGCTCAAACTGTACCTAATAGAGTTGTTGCTTATTCCTAACAATTACTGTTGCGGGTTCGAATCGAACCCTACATGTTTAATGCGGCTCAATCATGGTAATGCGTAAATCGGTGGTAATTTTGTTATGAGAAGTAGGAAGCCGTACCTGTTTTCCACTATTGGCTATTATGGTGTGTTTGGTCACATTTCAGGCGGACAGTTGGGGTCGCGGACTGTTAGGAATAAGCAACAACTCTAATATTGCAATAAACTAGCTACTGTACTACTTTAGTCTGAATATTTCTCACATTTGGCTCTGGAACGGCTGTTCATCAAAATGGAACAACAATGAGAGCAAGCAAAATAAAAGTCATATTGGTTTATTGCGTTAAAGTTCCTTCCACAGCTTATTGGCCTTTCCTATGATAAAATAATCCAACCTCCACTCCGAGCTCATACTAGCTCTTTTAAGTGAAAGCCATGTCAACGGGTTCAATCTTGCTAGTTACTCATAAGACAGAGAAAGCCTGGACATAAACAAACAATGAATTTCGTGGCCCGCGAAAATACCCGTGATACATTGTCTTTAACTACAGTATTGGATAATAGTGTCGGTGGCGCCAGCTGTCGACAGAAAGCGGCAATACCGTGGTCCTTTAAGAGTGTTCGGGTTTTAAACTGAGATCCTGCTACAGCGAGGGACCTCTTTTTTATAAAAATAGGTCTGGAGCAGGAGACACCCGACCGGATACAAGATGGCGTCGAAAGGAAGTCATCCATCGTTATTGTAGCTGGAAGACAAAGGAGGATTCATGGTAAAATTTACGCAGCTGCGTCAGGAATTTTGGTTCCGGAATCTGATTTAAATCTGAAATATTCAGTCATGTGCCCGAAAAGTAGACCATCGTTGACGAGACACACTTGAGGAGGAACGACGAAAACAATCCATTCTACGTATGTCGTTCGTTTCAGTCTCTTTTACGACATGTCGCAAATCAAGCAACAACCCTATGACGATGTGAGGAGAGTTGTCTGAATGTTTAAACATTTGTCGATCGCAAATAATTTGCGTCCCATCGCTCCGTGATTGGCTTCGGATATGCCCTCTGGCAATGTTGTATTCACCCGTGCAATCGTATTTTTTTCTCTCGCAATATTCCCCTAGGCCTTGTTGATACTTTTTTTCACAATTGATAACTTGTTGAATGCATAAACAAGAATAAGCTCCACAAACACAAGTACTTCTTTCATGACATCTGCGTTCGGGTTCAGGCACCACCAGTAGAGGGAGAGCCAGCTGCGCTTATTGCCAAAATATGCAGACCTTGATGGTTGATTTCATGGTTAGGTTACAATATCCTGGCGCACGGCTATTGGAAATTCATTTTTTCCAGCAAGGTCAGTGAGGGTGGAGGGTCGGACACATACTTGAGACGTCTGTGTCTGACGCGCATCAGATTTTCACGATGCGGGGTTCGACGCCGAAGCACAAAGGACGATTTTGTCGGCGTCCAATCATTTGGCTGTGAATGAATGGTCTTGGGAAATTTTGCCACATCAAAACGCTGGCTTGACGCAGTGGTATGAATCAGTACGACGATGTCGGCGTCTAAATTTGATCGCGCGTCGGTCGCAGACGCTCGGCATCTGATGCATGAATCAAGCCTGACAGCAGCAAAATTTGAGTTTCAGACATTACTCGATTGTCAAGTGAAGGTTAGCTCTGGTGTATACTGAGATTTTAGATCACTCATGCCGTAAATGGTCCCTTTACTGAATTTGACTGTTTTACCCCAAAGATCAAAGGGCCGATGGGGTAGCAATTAAGACCACAGGTGTGAAAACAGTGACATAAGGACCCTAATTAGCCCTAATTAAGAACCTAGCTGAAGCGTCAAATCCACTTTTCTTGCAATATGTTTCTAATTCAAACAGTATCAGTTTTTTTCAAATGCTCTCACTAGCAGAATACTTAACAACGAAGAAAATCCGTCAACAAATGAAGAGTTTACAACATTTTGTTTGTAAGCATTCACTCATCAGCGCTATTCCTCACAATGAGTATACCCCCTCAGCTGTTATAATACAATTGGTATGAATGAACCGAGTGTTTCCTGATTGGCTGTGCTGGTGCTGTCAATCATACTATATGGGCCCACTCTCTTTGTAGACCAAGAGACAAGACCAGAAAAGAGGGCTATTTCGTGGTGATGTCCTGGTAACTAAAAACTTCCTCCTGTATTATAAGAAGATGGATATGCTGAATGCATTTCAACTTGTTACCACAAGCAATACTCCCCAGTTATCCAAGATGGCCGCCCTTTTTAAAGGGCCAAAGGGATTAACAGTAGGGGTCAAAAATTTGATGTTTTCAAATCATATCAACATGGGTATCAAATTAAAGGTCTCAGTGAGTAAAACAACATGACATGGGTTTTATTCGCCAAAATTTACAGTGCAACCCTTGAGGGGGTCCAAAAGGGCCAAAAATCCAACATTTGACCCCTTCCCACCAGTTCCAAGGGGGCTGCACGTGAATGAAAACAATTGATTTCAACATTGCTCTCAAAGAGCTCCAAAAAGATACCAATGAAGACACCCTTTGGGTAATAGTTTTGGAGATCCCAAAAAAGGGCCCAAAAAGGGTCATAATTCATGATATTGAAAACTGTTACCCGAAGGGTATCATCATGAGTACTTTTTTGGAGCTCTATGAGAGCAATGTTGAAATAAATTGTTTTCATTCACCTGCAGGCCCCGTGGATCTAGTGGGAAGGGGTCAAATGTCGGATTTTGGCCATTTTTGACCCTCCCTCAAGGACTGCACTGTACATTTTAATGAATAAAACCCACACCATGCTGTTGTACTCACTGAGACCTTTATTTTGATACCAATGTTGATATGATTTGAAGACATCAGATTTTTGACCGCTACTGTTAATCCCTTTGGCCCTTTAAAAAGGGCGGCCATCTTGTAAACTGGGGAGTATTGTTTGTGGTAACAAGTTGATATGTGTTCAGCTTATCGATCTTCTTACAATGCAGAAGGAAGTTTTCAGTTACCAGGACATCACCACGAAACTGAAAGATAAATGGACTTGTCTCTTGGTCTAAGTTTTGTGGGACTCTGTGAGAGTGATCTTAAAATCTGTAAAATGTGGTGGAATAGTGTCAAAATCTTTGAATAGCAGGGATTTCACCAGCACTCTGTTCCATTGGATGAAGTGTAAAGAAGAGAGTAATTCGTGGAGGAAATGTCCTCAGTCCTAGTTAGTTGAGCACTTCATAGGCCTACTTAGATTACATGCAGTGGACTAAGCCGGACGTGGTGGAGTAGTACCAAAACCATTGAAAATTAAGGCACTGCATAATGATGGGGCGAGGTGTGGTGATGAGTAGTCCATGGAGAAAATATTCAGAGTGCTCGTTGTCACAATACTTTGCAGGCAACAGGCAATGGACAAGACTGTAAAAAGTTATGTGTTTGAGAAGTGCCAAAAACCTTGAATACTAAACCACTTTGGCATCACTAAGTAACCTTTTACTTCAGATTTGTACAGCATTGCCTGGTGCATTTGTACTGCAAAATTCAAGTAAAAGCATTTACTAAGTCTTTATTCATATGACCACTTGACTCAGTTTGAGGAACCACCAGTAGTGCAAAATTCAGGATGTGGGAAAAGGGAAACGGAGGGCGGACAAATCAATTTTTAGCGCAGCTGACCAAAGGTCAGCGGAGCTATTCATATGTATACTGACTGGCGTCCGTCTGTGTGTCTGTGTGTCGTCCGTTAAACTGGCACGTTTCGCAACCGCAAGGCCGAGGGTCATGAAAGTTGGTGGAGGGGTAGGCCCTAGGAAGGACTCGAAACAGGACCAAAATTTTTTGCGATCTGACCTACATTCTGCTCTCCAGGGGGCATTTTCCGTAAAATGGAAAACCCCAATAACTCGGTCCAGAGGCAATATATCAAACTGAAATTGATAGGGTATGAAGCCTGATTTCTGGTACACCAAGTGCAATGGAAATTAATTCGAAATTTGTTCTCCAGGGGCGCTAGGTGACAAAATAGAAAACAGCACTATTTAAATTTCCCGCGCCAGTTACTTTGACATGTTGGATGCTCTTTTGTTCATGGAATGAGGAATCATGGGAAATGTCGTGTGCTTGCACAAAGTGAATCGAGATGAAATATACCTATGATCATCGCATAAAATCCCAATGATTATAGACAATCGCCTTATTAAATCATACGTGAGTGGTATTTTAGAGTACCATCAAACAATAACTGAAATTATTTTTCATCAAAACGACATGAGTTATGACGATATATATTGGAAAAAAATCACTATGATCGAACCGACAACAGCGATCTCGGCTTCATGCACGTCATTCCAAGTCTTCGACTCGGGGTGCTTTCCATAATGTGCTGCCTTAGAAATTGTTAAAATTGCACATATTTAGATTATTTCATACATATTTAGTCTGATTGGGACCATTAACGACGAAGGGATATGATAATTTTGGTGCTATCAGCAGAAGAGGCCTAGGCCTATCGTCGGCCCCTCGTTTTTCACTTCTCTAATCAGCTTCTCATTGGTCATTTCTAGTCTCCGACTCTGGCTGTTTTTGTTGCGTATGACAATAAAAATTCCTTATATTTCAGTAGCATGACATGTCTTTAGTTTGATTGGGACCATCAACGACGAAGGGACAGTGAACTCTTGGTTTCATCAGGTGAAGTTCAGGACACATCGCTCTCCACAACGCGACACGGCGACAGTCATTATAGATTTTGTCTTATTTGTTTTCATTTGATAAACCGAGAAGACACGAATTCTCTCCCGGCCGCGGCTTATCCTTCCTCAAGGACGTTCATGTTGACCTGTTGATAGGAAGAAAAATTGTGCGGAAAACAACGAATGTCCGTAGTGAAGAGATCGCAAACGTGGATGATATCATTTGTGCCCTGCAAAAATTAGATAAAGAAGACAGCGTTCCGCATTTCGTGGTGTCCGCTTATAATTTAGCCAAGATACCGCGATCAATGCCAGAGGAGTTGAACAGTATTTCGTTTGCTGAGCGGCTTAACTCGATTGAAATGAAAATCCGCGGAATGCAAGAAACGATAGTTAAAAATGCTTGTGATATTCCTAAGTTGGAAACTGATCAAAGAAACAACGACTCGAAAGCTGATGAAACTGCTAATGGTGTCGAGGGTGACTCTCAACGAATGAATGTAGTTAGTGCACTACGTTAAATCGTGGATGGGGGCGTGGTCGCGCGAGGCCAGTCGTCCAAGATAGTGAACCAATAGCTCCAGGGCTTGCGTCTTACGCAGAGGTTGCAAAAAAGGACATCGCTGTCAAAAAACCGATCATTGGTGCACAACCTGCAATGCGTGGTCGGGGCGGAGGCCGCGGTGGACTGAGAGGGGGTCATAGTGCGATCAACCGATTTTTGCGATTACGATTACGGGGTAGCACAATGTCCTTACATTCTGGCAACGACTCCGAATGTGATAGTGAGGGTTTCGAGTTGGGCAGACATGAAGTGATGAGAAATAAGAAACGAGAACGCACGAGGAGAAAGGCTATTGTTGGAAGGGCAAAAGGGAACGATAAGGTGGAAGGGGCTCCAGAACCTGCGCGTGATGTTTTTGTATATAGGATAAATAAGGATGCTGGGGAATCGGACATTGAAAACTATGTGACAGAACGTAACATTAAGGTGCGGGATGTGAAGTGCCTCTCACATCAAGAGTCAAAATACCGGTCTTTCAAAATTACCGTGGGAAAATCCGACTTCCCAAAGTTATTGAGTGAGGAAATGTGGCCGGAAGGTGCCATGGTCAGACAGTATATCCCACCCAGGAGGGGAGGCTTTGATGAGAGATACATGTACTAACTGTAATGAACATTGAACAATTGACATTGCCAGTCTTGTTTCTTCTGTCTTGGTTCTCTTTCATGAGTGTTTTGAACTTCACTTCTTTCAATAGCCACGGTCTAGGGCCTGGCAGAAAAGAATATATTAGCGAACTGTATGGTAAATGTGATTTTTTGTTACTACAAGAACATTGGTTGTATGAAGAGGAATTTCAAAAACTGAGTGGTGAAATAGGGGAAAATGTCTGTGTTCATGGTGTCTCTGGAATGGATAAAGATTCATTGTTAGTTGGGAGGCCATATGGCGTTGCGATTGCTTGGGATGTCAATTGTGAAGCCAAAATAACACCAGTTCAACACGACTCGAAACGAGTCTGTGCCATTACAGTTGGTAGCCAAGTCTGGCAAAGTGAATTAATTTTGATTAATACTTATATGCCGACTGACTCAGGTGGGCAGCAGAATTTACAAGAATTTAATAGTGTACTGCATGAAATCTCCGCAATTCTAGCTGCTCATAATGCTAGAGATGTAATAATTGGTGGTGATTTGAATACGGATTTTAGTAGGCTCGGGTCTGCTCACACGAGGGCGTTGTTGCAATTTCTTGAAAACGAGCATCTTTTTTTGTGGAATTGGTCATGATTGTTCAGAGGTGGATTATACATATGAGAGAAGGCGTCGGGTGAAAGATCACTTATTGATCATTTTATTGTATCGGAAGGTGTGTTGAATAGAATTGAAAAGCTTTGTGTACTGCATGAGGGTCATAACACCTCTGATCACTCGAGCCTACATATGGGTGTACGAGTAGAAAGTGACATACAGTCCAAAGTTAGGGACGAGAAGATTAATCGTAAGAGAATGTGTTGGGATCGTGCCAGTACTGATGAGCTCATGACATATGAGCTGGTGCTGAATGAGAAGCTGAGTGACATAAATATACCTTTCAGA
>NMRB01000771.1:262844-276575 GCA_002633025.1 Notospermus geniculatus | reverse complement strand
GCACGGCAGGGTCTGTTGCATGAAATACATGTACTAAAGGTATTAAGGACACAGGCGCCCCCATCATTTTTGTGTAATTGGTGGGGTTAAAGGCTATGGCGTTATTGTAACAAACATGAATGTATAGGAATAGACAGATAGCAAACATCCTCAGGGCAAAGTAAAGCAGTTCTAAATCTATTTTATGCCATTATCAAGAACGATTGTCCGTCGTGTGGATCACACTACAGCCTAAGGTGACACTTAGCTCCATTTCTACCAAGCATTTAAACCGCTTCATACAAATATTAATAATGGCACAAATGTGCATAAAAAAATATCGTCACAGTTAGAATGGTATGGAATCTCATCTTTACGTTGTTGTCCACAGTATGTGTCTTGCTGTTCCTAAGGACTTTAACTATTTGCGATAAACAAGGGTCATTCTTCAAAAAATGGGGTCACAAACTGCACTCATGGACCCAGGTCTCTATTTCAGCACTGTTTTACGATTTTAAGTATATGTATTATTAAAATAGTCTAAAATCCCTGTAGAAAGTTGCAAACAAAACTCAAGATTTTCATTTTTTGTGATCGAGTGCACAACATTCTTTTGCCAGGAGCACTCTGAAATTTGAAATCAGCTATAGAATATCACCCGAAATGTAATGCCATAGGGAGCTTTGACAGGCAATTAGTGAGGTCCTATACCCATGATAAAGTATGCAGGAGTAGGCCTAGCTAGCAGCACACGTCACCACTTTCGTTGCTCGTACAGGCAATTTTCGTGGTCGGCAATTTTTGTGGCGGTTGCTGGTTTACAGCAGACGTCACACACCACTCAGGGGTCTCGTGTGCTGCTGATGGCTAGTACGCATCACCACAACTGGCAACTACGAGCAATTTTCGTGGTGAGAAATCAAAACCGGTTTGATTTTCGGCAACTCGTGGTCACCACAGAATTTCCGTGGTGAGTGGTCGTTGCCGGTCACAGCGCACTTGGCCACTTTCGTGGCGACCACGAAAATTGCGTGTATGGGCAACGAAAGTGGTGACGTGTGCTGCAGGCTGGTCGAAACAGTAGCCAACAGGTTAAGGTGGTCAATCCACGCCTCCATGTAGGTGCACCACGACTGTACCAAGTTGATTTTCAACAAGTCCCAACAAATACTGGTTATATCAGATATCTCTTGGCATCATGGGGTCTTTTAAGCCCTTAAGAGGGACTGAACAGGGTTATCACAGAAGGGTCTCAATACGGTCATTTGTACCCTTAGTGACTCCTTGACAACACAGTAGTGGTACGGATTACATGAGGGAATTTTCGTTTTGGGGGATTGGGGGTGAAAAACGATTTTACCTAGGATCTCAATGCGATCATTTGAATGAAGTACATGTACACTTTTAATGAATGAAGAAGTATGATGGTATTTCACAACACCTTGTGTTCACCTGCAAAAGTGATTTGATCCATATTTTTTTGGGGGGGGGGGAATGATTCAATTTTTACCAGCACATCTAGGGGATGTCAAAAAGATCTTTCGCTGAACGGTTGGCACACTTGGCCATTGTGTATGGGGAGGGGATGAAACCGTAATGAATTGCTATTTGTAATGTCCTTAATTCTAGCCCCCCCCCCCAAAAAAACACACACACACACACACAAATCTTTATTTAAAAAAACAACACCTAGCAAACTCTACATTTTCATTTCAACTAATGTGTCTGTGTCGGCAAACAATGGACTATGCTGAAGCTCCGTCACGTGATATAAGCGTGCCCTGTTCATTTCAGCCACACCTAGATAGCTAATTTGCATAAGGTGTAATGGCCGACACGCAGTGAAGGTGTAGTACAAACATGGCGCCGGTGTGGTGGGTGTCTACGAGAAAGAACTGATTTTTACAATTTGCACGGTTTGGCATGGTGCAGAAAGTTTAGAATTTTGAGAGAAATAATCTATGGAAGACACTTAAAATCTCTAAACAGTGCCAACGGATCTGTTCAGCACAGACCGAGCCGTTTAGAAAACCATGCATGACAGAACACCGCAAACAATTCATGCCAGCATAAATTTTGTTATTGAGCAACACCAAACACCAAAAAAACACCCAAACCACACGCCAACGCGGTTAGTGTACTGTACCTAAAGGCCACTGTCACGGGCTTCACGTATAATCCAAAATATTTATCATTTTCATCTTAGTTTTAGTCCATTTTTTGAGAAATGTTGAGAGGTATTCCTTCATTGCTTCTACAACCATTGCTGTGTTATCAGGTCACCTTGGAGCGTACCTGGTGCGAGGAGCGAATGGGAGTTGGGACATGAGGCCCGCTGTGAAAAATATCATCAGTGAAATCGTTATACAAGCGCTACAAGAATTTCTAAGCTTCTAAAGAAAGAATTCCGAGGGCAAACTTGTTTTTAAAATCGCCTCCTCTAAATCCCTCGCATTCGGTGTCGGAAGTGGGGAACTCTGAAGTAGGTTGCGGGAGTTGGGGGAACCTTTCGGTGCTCTTAAAATGTAGTTCAATTTATCATGTTTATACCTGTAATAAGTCCCGTTATGCTGCGACTGTTTTTACAATAATCCTGGTTCACAAACCAAATCCGCCGATTCTCAACTTAAATCCACCGTTCCGCAACGAAATGTGCGTATTGAAGCGGATTAAGCCTATAAGAAATTGGTCTAGCGGATTAAACGTTGTGAACAAGGAGAAAGGGATTGCGGGACTGAGACCATGGCGAACTCAAGCTGCCAGCAAGGGGCCTGTCGTGTCCGGGCGAACTTTAATAACCATAACAGGCTTTGAAACGGGAACGGACTCAGTTGACTGTAAAGAAACGGAATGATTTTAATATTATTGTTGTGTTTCAAATCGAATTGACAGTATTTATGATGTAGATAATATAGTATATTCCGTAACTTTGAGTTGGAAATCGGCACTAGGCTAGGCCTATAGGTTTTCACGCTGGGTACGGAATCGTAGAATCGTAGATTTAATGACAAGTGTAAGGGCTGATTCATACTCGCTTGCGGACCGTCAAGCGCATGAAACTGATCGCAGGTTTCCACGACGTGAATGTGCACACGCAGTGAAATTGATCATAGTCGGCGCAAAATCCGGACGGAGTATGAATCAGCCTTAATACTGGATTATCAGTGTGTCGTAGCAGACCATACCCCGTTCGTGACGTTCCAGTCGAAACAAGGCCTACTTTAATAGTCCCATCCCCGTTGAGAGACTCGGGCCAAACCCTCCAGTTATAAGGATTAGATTTTACCGGATTATTACTCATATTTGTTGCAAATCGGATCAAAACCTCGCAAATATTTTTTTCGTTTTTAATCAGCACCAACAACACGGCTGCCTGAACATGCGTCTCCACCCGTTCATGTTGAGGATGGACAAATATTTAGAGAAGGAATTGAACTCCGACCGACGCAGCGTTCAACTGACTACACTGACACACCGCACTAAAAAAATACTGACTTTATTACATAACGAACATGGTGAAAGACATCGCCTGCTACCAGATTCGAACCCACGGACCCTCGCATTAGGCATCAATCGCAAGCACTAAGGGGCAGCACGCCTTGATCAATAGGCCAAATCCCCGTCACTTTATTAGATACATGTACGTATACAGAAATTCTCGACAAAATGATTATTCACCTTGCCACGTACGTGTATACCTATTACAATACCGCGCGATGAGCTGACCTGATGGAAAATAAGGGAAAGGAGCGAAAAAGGGCAGAAACTTCTGTCTTCCTATTCCTTGTAAACTATCCAAATTTGTTATGACATAAGCTGACAGCTCTGGAAAGTTAGTGAGCCCCAGCACAATGTGCTCAAAGCATTTAAAGGCTTATAAAATGTTGTGATGCGAAAGTGCGTTTCGAAATGTCGCCTGGGGTTAAAATTCTCTGTAATTTCACCGCTACCGTAAACTGGGGATACTTGGGACAGTTTTTAAGGTTTTCATCAAATTGTGAAGAGACATGATATTTCGCCAGACATTTATCCATCTTACATTGTAGTATACCTATTGAGGCATTATACCATGCCAATTTCAAATAAAAGGAGGGTTAATTCTTTGAGATATTTGGGTCGAAACATTGTCCCATGTTACCCGCCGTCCGGGGTTACTTGGGACAGACTAGCTCACATGCCCATTAATCCTTATTTACTACAAGGGCGCAAGCCTAAAATATGCCAAAGTGACTTATTTTCAATTTGACGAGCACTGCAGACAAAATGAAATAATCTTTTACGTCTCAGGTGATGCCAAAAAAAATTCCCCTGGCCATGAAATAGTACATGAAAATGTCTATGTTTTCAATGCCAAACAACACAGCGAACGAAAAGCCCAGGAAAAATTTCTCTGCGACCAAACAGAGTTACTTTTTGGCTCCTTTGGTTCTCCAGGTAATCGACCATGGTTAAGTAACCATTTATCAGTAATTTCTGTTCAGATATAAGAGTCCCAGCAATGAATGAATCAGGCATGCAAAATTTTGAGTAAAAAGGCTAACTTGGGACAAAAAACCTTTCGTTAATTTCCAATGGGGCAACTTGGGACACTGTCCCATGTAACCCCTTGTGAGCAAAATTTGACGTTATACACGCTGGCCCACCCACCCTGGCAACCAAGACACATGCAAATACACACAAATGCACAGTCCACCCAAGGGCCAACATGGCATGAGTCATGATGAGGGCACATGACTAATACATTTCTCTGCGCAGGAGAAGTTTTTCTCGTATAATTTTTTTTTGTGTCACAGTGACTGGACTTCACCTGGACCTCCTGAGCACCCCAGTCTGTTCTATGGCATGTCACATTCACTGATAACAAGAAGAGATCACTAAAATTCCACAGAAACAACTGAAATGCGCTGAAAATCTGAGAGCAATGAATACCTGCAACTGTCCTACACAGTAGCCACATTTGTCCCAATTTACCCTGGTGTCCCAAGTATCCCCAGTTTACGGTATGTTTGTGGATACGTGTCGAGTATCACGTAGGGCACATCAGGCTGCGACTTTGACTGACCCTCGCTGACTCCCTCCGTCACGCTATCTCTGCACCAATGCATGTCTTTCACAACTAGATCATAGGATGTCACACCGCTATGCTCTGCGGTTTTCACAGATACTTCGCATGTGTATAAATCAATGTTTTGCCATCTTTGCTTTTCATGTCTGTGTTTCTCATGACTTTGGTAACTGCGCATCGTAACAAAGCAAAATTGGCACCCAACTCGAAAACAAGCATGTTTAGGCCTAAACATGCATCCCACTCTACCACCAAAATGACAATGGGACAACTGTGTGAATTGTACCTTATTTGAACTGTCATCAATGTCGCAAACTACTGGACAACTAAACGTATTTTGGAGAGTGTCAGCTTCAGTGCAGAATGGACCCCGAATGCACTGCGTGACTGCCCTGCATCAGTGGACAACAATTCGAATTCGATATTACTTCACTCTGTCAACGTGAAGCTGGGTGTAGTGGGTTTGTTTCTCGTCTAATGTGGGCCTCTGGCCTGTCATGGTTTTTTTTTCTTTGGCTCAGAAGGCAGGCCCAACATCAAGCACAGCCATGACTTGGCGGAGGGACCGCAATCATCATGTGCCTTTATTAAAATCAGCGTGAAAATATCCAACTGCGACTGAGATTTTGGTGTGTAGATGTACATGTTTACTTGTATTTTTATTTTCTCATGAAAGAACACTTAATTTTATAGTATGCCCTACTCATTCCAGCATTTAAAACAATAACATACACTGTTTAAAAAGACTGTAGTTTTACTGAAGGAATGTCATGTTTTTTACCGCCAGCTCCAATTAGCTGTTTTTTAACATACCTTTTCTGTGCAATAACATCATTTATGTATTTCCTCATGAATTATCAGTAAAATTACCTCGGTAGTTTTACAGTTTTACAGAGGTCAGTTAAATTACAAACTTCGTGTAAATTAACAGAAAAAGTTCTGGCAACCCAATCGCCAGTACTTTTACCGTAAAATTACAGCAATTTTTTTTAACAGTGTTGATGGTTGCATGATGTTTGTATTTGACACCGATGATGTCACGTCACTAGGAGTTCATCTGTCATAATAGTCGTCGAAAACATCACAGACCCATGACACACACTGATGTCGCAGCAATCGGTCGGTAAACTGTCATAACTTGAAAACGGCTTGTTTCTCACACGTCCTGGAAAAACAAAACTTTGCGGCTCATTGCGCATGCCCATTCACGCCCTTCCGCTCCCCCAACAATCGCGTTACAAACCGTTCAAAACATCGCGTGTTGTTTCCACCCCCCTCGGTTTTAATTGCGTTCATGAAAGCCTTGTGAAACACAACACCTCAGCTATGCCAACCTGACATTGAGAGGAACAATCGATCATTATGAAGGCCTATTGCTTACACATTAATGAGTTAATGAACAGATGAGAACACCTCAGCATTTTTACACACGACGGATGAAATATTGAGTGCTAGGCCTAGTAACTAAAACAACTAACTAGGCCTGTGGGGTTACCTAACTCAAGATATATGCTAGGGAAAAAGGGAGAAAGAAATAAGAACGAAATGTAGGCGTACTTAAAGCAACAAATTATGCACTTTTGGGTTTGTTTCAGTGGGTTTGAAATCTTCAGTGGGTTATGTCAAACCTTCTGAAGATTTCCAAAAGGAACGAAAGCGCTATGGGTATTAAAATGGACTAAAAAATCTGCCAAATCTTTCTTCATTTTTGATATATCTTTACTCCACACACCTGTTTTTGACTTTTTGATATTTTACATATTGAAATTTCCCAGTATCATCGTTTCACATTAATATCATCCCAGTCTTATAACAAATCCAGAAACAAACTTTTTTTAAACTGGGAGTTTTTAACAGTTTCGGAGCAACAAATGCACTTTCGCCCCGGATTGGTTATGAAGTACCGGTATATAGACAAATCCCAAATTCCAAGTTCTGCGCACTTCCGCCGAAATAGCAACAAGAACCTCGACCTGAAACCAGCTGACGTGACGCAATCCATGATTCAGCAATGGTCAACTCTGACGTAACGTCGTCCAAGTCACTGTCGTGGGGTTCTCTGCGTCACGTCATTCAGTTTCAGACCGAGGTTCTTGTTGCTATTTCGGCGGAAGTGCGCAGATCTTTCCCGTTTACGTCAATTTGGGATTTGTCTATACATGTATATATTTTTTAATATTTAACTTTAATCCTCTAGGATTAAATTTTTGGTATTGATCCACGCAGGAATATGTATAATGCGTGGCCAGCGAACGACCCCAATATTTCCAGTCGTAGATTCGATGCGATTTCTTAGGTAATCATTGATTCGCACGTCAACCGCTTGTCATTTTTTGACAATTCGTTGTTTTTACCCCGCACAAGAACAGGCCTAACCTTCTCGATAAAATTGCATTCAAAACTATTCAATATATTAATTAACCAACATTGTTTTTACAAAGCCACGAAAACTTTCACAAATTAAGCCCTGTATTGTCTCCCAAGTCCTTTGTTTAGTACAAACAATATACATGTAATTAGGGCAATTTTGGGCGGAAAGGAACCAAAATCATGACGAGAAAAAAACACATTGTTCTTCCAGAACACATCTCATTGTTCTTCCTTGGTTGTTTTACCATTTCACAGCTCCCATTGCAGCAACTGCAATAATAGCAGTATGAGACAATCATGGTCACTGAAGTAATTTTCGGCTGGCTTTCGAGACACGAAGAAAACACAGGTTTCCACAGAGTGCTAGTTGCCCGCTAACCATAGCAGAAAGGTACTGTACATGCACATGTACATCACTACATTATATCACCATCGACAATGAGAGGCCTACAGCAAAACAATATCAATTAGGCCTAAAACATCTCAATACTACCAATGATGACGTTGAGTGACCGAATCAACGTTGAATTCACACCAGATCTCGTGCGAGTGGTAATTTGCGAGACTTTGCAAAAAACACCAGTAGGCCTACCTATTTTTTATTTTTTATTTGTTACTTCAGTATCTTTATAAAACAATGAATGTGGCTATAGTACGCGAATGCGTTCTGAATTCTCACTAATAAACTGACTGGCATCCCGTCAGAATCAGTGTTGTCGCCATGTCGTCCAGTTCCAAGTGACACCGACAGGAGTCGCTGATGACACAATGAACCCTGTTCCAGGTTGAATTATCACTTTTGCCGTTTCTGCAGGCTTTTTTTCAGCTTAGAGTTGTAAAGATTCATGAAAAGCAGATGGAAATTGCGCACTTTTAGCAGTAATGAAATTTTACCAGCCAGCAGTTATAGATATAGATATCATGTGTATACTACAGGGATTGTACGACGTACGCCCCACCATCACTGTTCCCTGTGATTATTTTGTAGGCTTCGGCAACTTGGTTACTTAGAAATTCGTTCCATAATAAAACAGAATAAAAAACATGAATTTATTCATTTTAGACTGTAGACTTAGTGCCACAAACCACGTGGCTGATTTCCATTCTTCAGGCGCATGCGGCGCGATATGCTTGATTCATCGGTGGGCGGGGCTTGATATGCAAATGAGCTAACTGTCAGGTGTATGGCTGGCTAACCGCGTGTGTATACAAATAATCCGACCAGGTGAGCGTTTCTTTAGTACAGTTCTAGCTACCGAAGGAGTAACATCTATTCACTGTGATAAGACCTTGGGGGGGATTTCAAGGATTATTTTACCAGCGCACTTGTTATAGTTAAATTTATATAGTTTTTAATTTATTTCTATACCGGTATATTTATTATGAAAATGGAGTCGACAGTGAGAGCATCAGTTGCCCAGGCAGTCCAGGCATGCCAAGGACAATCCATTCAACAGCTTCAGCAGCCAGTTACGGTCATGCCACAGGTTTCAGTGCACAGTTCAGGCTCGACGTACCCGTGCCAAAAGGACACTACTTTCACCAAACTTTTTGTGGGTGGCCTCCCGTATCACACGACGAATGAGAGTCTCAGGAAACATTTTGAGGAGTTCGGAGATATAGAAGAAGCCGTTGTGATTACCGATAAGATTACAGACAAAAGCAAAGGATATGGTTTTGTAAGTATATCTTTTTGTCCTGTCTTTCTTGTCTTGCACGCAGGTCCAGCCTTGACGCCGTGTTCAGCGTGTCTCAAAAATCTGGTGAGTGACACCATGGATGTTAACACGAGGCTAGCGGAGTAAAATGGAAAGCACGTGTTCCTCTCAGCTTCAATGCAGTGCGTAGCATACAACAGTACGTATACACACAGTTTTACCTGTGTGCTTGGCTACCAAGTAATATATCGTCTCCCCACTTGACTTCAAATGATGGCCTGATTGAAGATATCTTTTGGCCATGTAAATGACTCACAGTTTGAAATATAGACTATTTTCGCACCGGCACAGTGACGCAATGATTTGTTTGACTAATGTCTCTAAGTCTAATAAACGCCATGAAGCTATCGATAACTATAAGCTTTGGCCTTTTTGAGTTCTAACTTCGGAGACCCAGCAGGTTTTAGATCAACCTGCTGCGAAAAAGCTTCTGCGAAACAGGGGCAGATGAAAAGCCGGACGATCTGGTAGATCTAAAATGCGACCAGTCCTGAAACGATGAAGTCCGAATTTTCCAAACGTTGACCGAAAACTGGATCATACCGTGACCAACTCGAATTGAAAACACATATCACTCAAGCGCCATTTTAGTGCGCCCCAAAAATCACAACTATAATATAAATATTATAAAAAAATCACACAAAAGAAGATTAAAACGTCCAATATTTGATCATATGTTAATCTATCGGTGTGTTTGTGGTGTGGCGTTAGGACGACATGCACATGGAGAGATTTCAATAGGAAAACACGTGGTTTGATATGTTTTGCTGTTCCAATACCAGAAACATGAGAAAGATGAGAAAAAACATGCAGTGGGGTGTTTATTTAAAGGCCGGGGCGTTTCATAAGATTGTTGTTGTTATGGCTGTGGTTGCGGTATCTAAGGGAACACAACAGCAGCAGCGTCAATCCTAAAGCCAAGTCGCGAATAATGAATGAGGGCTTATGTCTTGAAACACTCTCCATGTGGTAAAATCAAACGCCACATTCTACTGAGGCAGGGGGGGGGGGCAAGATACAACCGCAAGTCTTGCTAATTGCATAAGGAGACAACCAAAATCACAAGTGACATTACTCTATTTTAGTGGTAGGCCAACGTTCTGACAATGTGATTCCAGTTGAAACACTACATGTACATGTATATTACAAGTTCATCTGCAGCAGAAACTACATACAACATCTTTTAGAAGGCATTTGCCCCGTTCTTTCGTCCAACTCCTATTTGATTACCACAACTTAACAGAGTGTTGCCTGTACCTTGATGGGAAGCTTCCCTTGCAAGCTGTTTTTATCGGTAGCGTGGCTCCTTTATTAGTAAATGGGACACGCTTGAGGACATGCAGTGATATGTTTATTTTACGACCCGGGTGTACAATGAAAACACGTGGCAAAGATACCAAGCTAAAGGCTCTGAACAAAGTATGGCTGTACAGTGTATTCTGCAGATATAATGGAACCATGTGCCTTTCACCTGGTGAAATGCACGTGCTATCTGTTTGAGCGTCTCAGCTATGCCACAGATTCGACCCACTATCTAAATGGCTATGCTAAGGCATTTTATATGAGTGTACGCCGATTATTCTGCATATGATGGTCGTGTACAGCGTTCGTGAAGCTTTTTGAGACGGGAATTGATCTGGTCGGCCAGTATCTCGAAATATCAAAAACACCCTGACCACCTCCTGAGAAGAAGAGGTCTGTGCCATGGTCATGTGGGAGAAGTTGGGACTAGAATAGAAAGTCAAGGATGGCCCGAACTTTTTCTGTCGTCACTGTGTCGGTGAGCTTGTATCAGCGAAGTCACTCTAACCCAAATGTTGATGGCTACTTAGCAGCCATCTTGCAAAATTAGGTCGTCGTCATGGGGATTTCCTCCGCTGGGGGAAGGGAGAACCAATCATCTGTCACTCTGGAAGGAAATTCCCATGGTGATGACCTAATTTTGGCAAGATGACTGCTAGTGAAACTCATCTATACATTACCTATTATTATTATTATTATTAATTAAAACATTATTATTTAAACCTACATGTAAGTCTACTCTGGTGATGATATATAGGAAGTCAACTTCCAATATTTCGCAAAATTTTGGAAGTTGACTTCCTACATGTATATATCATCATTTTGTGTATCGACTTTTGTGCTCTACTCTGGTGAAATATTAGATAGGCCGTATTTTCGACGTCTTTTTTTCACTGATCAATAGCGATGGCACTGTTTGCGTGTTCTAAATTGACCTAGATCCTAATCTCGTTATTAATAGCATTTTGGGGGACAAGGTCTCATTTTTACGACCACACAGTTGAAAAACAATGTCCTTATGATTATAAATTAAGAGAAATTTAGAGAAATCTCAAGTTCAATCAGTGATAATGATTACTCCTATTTGATTACAACGTCATACCGTGGAACTTTGAACAGCATCGAGTAAAAAAAAATTCATTTGTTTTTAGCCCACTGCACAAGACGACTTTTCTTATTACATCATTTTGTGTGTCGCTCCTGATCTTTGTGCTTTATTTTGGATATCTGCACAATTGAAAGGGTGAAATGTCATCCTTACATTGCCTAAGGCACCCATCATCAGATTGGCCAGGTCCAGTGGCAGGCACTTGTAGTGTCAGGGGTGTGCAACAGGGTACTGGCCTACAAATTCACAAGAGTATACGGTAGCCTACTGCATGAACGATGCATGGTTGCCATGTGTTTGTTACCTGTTCATGCAGATTATTTACATTTTAATGTATAAATCCATTGTTTCCAAGTGGTAGGCCTACAGATTTGGAATCAGATCATCACGGGTCAGGCATGGCCTGCTGTTTTTAATTAACATCTAATTTCGGACATAATAGGTAAAGGTGACCACATAGATTACCCGTGCACTGTTCTGCTAAAATGCACACTGAGTATTGGTCTAGTTACATTGAAATGAAGTTAGTATCAATCTTCTGTTCAAAGTGAAAACTACCGATTATGTCCTGATTGGTATAGATATGTAGATGTATTGTTTTGACTTTGTTATCAACCGTGAAATTGACTGCCATGGTCACTTCCTGGTGGCAGCTGTAATGATACACATCGCTTGTTCGAGACAGCTTTGTCCACATCGACACAATCTGTGTGTAACCCCCCCCNNNNCCCCCCCCCCCCCCCCCCACTGAGGGGTTTGGTTTGGTGAGCTGAATAATCCCGACTACATGCATCATGGAGCTCCATGCCTGCGTACACAACAAGGACCATGGGCTAAAACATGCAAGGTTACTGTTTTCTTGTGAAAACATTGCCTCAACAGAGAATAAACACAGTCTGTCTAGGTGTACACGCCTCAGGCCTTGTCTTGCCAACACTGCACACACACATCAACCCCAGAAGCTGACATCGGCAGTTTTTGCTCAACCCTGGGACATTCCCAACTTTATCGACGGAAAAAAGGAGGTCGTCAGATCCTGTCGGCCCCAGCTCTCTTGGCTCTGCCTGTCCATAATAGAGAGGACTGCTGACCAACTATCTTGTTCCCTGTACCAATCAGAGGCACGTGGCGACTCGATCACCGCATTACCACGGACGAAAAACCAAGGACACAAAGAACTCTCGCTCTCTCCTCAATTTGACCAGCTGGTCATTTCGCCTCGATGTTTTTATTCTGGCTCGTGAGTCTGGCGACGATCAGCATCCAAATCAGTCAGCTGTTTTATCTTATGGGCGGAAAGTCGGGCGCGTTCACACGTGTTTTCGATAGCCGACTGCCCATATTTTTGTTAGCCGCTTTGTTTTCCTGTTGCGTACCCATGCGCTTTGTTTCTCGAAAATATACCTCCGTCGGGAAATACCTGAATGCCTGTACACCCTGCTCCCTCCGACAACGCCATATGGGTCATACTTTTTTTTGTTTTGGAGAAATGCCATCGGGGATCATCACGCTGGTGATTCAAACGTAAGAATCTTTTTTTCGTACGCGATTTTTACCCATGCATAACTAATCGTGTTGACTATTTTTGCAGTTGTTTAGGCAAATAGAAGGGGTGACAGCTTATTATGTAATCACCCGTCACCCCTTCCATTTACCAGATCAACTGCGAATACGACAAGCACCATTAGTTATGCGTCAACGACTTCGCGTACGAATAAAATAATTTTGTGTTTGAATCACCAGCGTGATCATACAACATGCTTAGCTAGCATGACAGAACACCACAGGTCCTAAAACCCACTCAAAAATCACATTGCCAAATGTCTTTTACATACATGTATCTTTGAAAATATCTTTCTTTATTTCTAAGGCACAAATTTCGTAGACTATCACGAACTGTTGCACTATAGTGCGTAACCAAACAAGTCAAAGCAGTTCAGTCATCCGTGACTGATGCCTTGATTCGAGGAATGATATACTTGTTCGAGATTCTAGTTGACAAATGACAAACTTGTCAAATAAGTGAAATATTGCATCGCGTTTGGTTTGGAAAGGTCATCTACGAATCGATCACACCTGTGCGTGAACAAACCGATGACCTCCTCCTGCGCCTGAAGATGACTTCCTGTAGGCCTATGGTTTTGTCACGAGATTCAGAGTCTTGGCATCCTCTATCGGGGGGGGGGGGC
>NMRB01000771.1:250765-262492 GCA_002633025.1 Notospermus geniculatus | reverse complement strand
GATGAGAACGTGAAACACATGCCTCACAAAACAGCTATCGCTCAAAATCACTCAGTAAGAGAGCTTGCCCTTGTTTATTTCAGCTGATTGAAGGGGTACGTAAAGACAGGATTCAAAATATACACAGCTTCTCCTGTTTTGAATCATTCCTGGCTGGACTGCATGATGATTCGAGATGGATGCTGTCCGGCAGCTGATTACGATGCTGGTGACGAATGCATCAGATTGCCTCTAAGGACTTGCGTAATCCCGAGAGCTGCGTTGGCAACCTCGCTCGATCATGTCGTTTACTAGTAGTTCGAAGAATAATTTGTCGTACTTTTACCAACATTTCCACCCTTCTCTTTCCAGGTGACGATGGCAGATAAGCTCGGGGCAGAAAAAGCTATTGAAAATCCGAACCCAACGATAGACGGCCGTAAAGCAAATGTTAATTTAGCATATTTAGGAGCAAAACCTAGAAATAACTGTCTAACAGGTAAGAATTTTTGCCAGATCCTCCGCCTCTGTCCTCATTGCATTGCGAGGGAACGTGTCACTCTCTGAAATTAGGAGGTTTAGAAATCAAACGATAAACGTTAACGTTAACGACGTTATTTTTGTACCGAAAATGCAGTATAAAATTTGCTCAATATGTAGTATGAAAAATAACGTTGTCGTAAGGTGTACGTTATCGTTTGACTTCTAAACCTCTCTGTTAACTCCCATGTAACATTACATCAAGGCAACAAAAACTTTCAATAAGGTTGGAAAAATGTTGAAGCAACTTTCGGGATTTCGGCTTTGGGATACCCAAGCCCCCCCCCCCAAAAAAAAATCTTTGCCTACATTCTGAAACACTATATAGGCTACATATTTATAGACTTGTTGCATGCTGATAAAGGCCTGATTGCGAGTTCTCTCTCGTACAAAAGACCGATCCTATCGTATGTACTGCCCGGCATCTATGTCTGGTCCCCTCCCTCTATATTGCCAATCACCTCAATCATGTTTTGTCAATGAGATTGCCAATAAGAATGCAAAAGATAGCATGCACGAAATGCATTCAAGCAACCGTGGTATAACACGGTCGATGCATTGTATTTCACAGGCGGAATTTTCAGCCAATTACACGTACACGAAACATTTTTGTACATGTATTCGAAAAAATCAACCAATTTTGAGTGTTAAACACAGAAACTTCATTGCAGAAAATTGGTTACAACTCCTTGGCTTATTTGTAGCCTAGTTCCTTGTTTTTGCACTTCTTCTGATGGAATTTCCCCTCTTATTTGGCGCCCTCTCTCAAACCTGCACCTGTCACGTGTTGACACTGGAACCCCTTTCTGGCAGGGTGGGAAGCGGAGAAAAAATGACACAAATGACAAATAATCCCTATTGAGTATGGATTTCTTGGGATAGGGTTTTCGTTCCCTGTTTTTATGCAACTTTGGTCTGAATTTGCTTTGAGAAAGGTTCTAAAGCATCCCCACAACATGGCCGGCGTTTGTTATTTTGTTAGCTGCATGGTGTAACACTCTTTACCGCATACATGTAGTACATCGCATACAATGTAGTACATGTATGTATATAATGTTCATCAATGGATGTACCACTGTATTGGTGCTGTGCTTTATCATATTTTAGGTCTTTCCTGCATGACGTGGTGTACATGTAAATATCAAGCTGCATGTACTCGTTCCTAAGCCCCTTTGTAGTACACCTGCAAGACAGCTGCATTGACAAAAACTCGTAGACTCTAGTTCAAAAACAACTTATGAGCATGTTTGCCCATGCATGGAGTGTTGTAGTTTCCTGTGACCTATCACAGCTGCGCGTTGGCTTGTACTCGACGATGCACAGCGACATGTACGTTCATGCAGACGCAATGTAAACCCAAACACCTAGTAAGGCGCCGGCTTTCCTTTGTCGCTGCTACCCTGGACGTTTTACTAAAAACCTCCCTGGTTATATTAACCGGTGACATGTCACCCTAGATGAATACGACCACTCAGATGCGACTTGACGCAAGAGGCCATTTTGTCAGCAAAGCTCGTTAAGTGTCACCAAACGGACACTTCCTTTTTATGGAGAGACATCAGCCATGTCAGCATGGTCTAGGCTATATACACTTTACCTAAACACGTTAAACGACCATCATTCTACCGTTAAACATGCCAGACACAACTGATATTTAATTTCCTTTCTTACCTGACACCGTCATTAGGGCAATTTTACGCTCTATTTGAGCCATTCCGCGGCGACAAAGACGAACGCAAATAGACTTTTCACTTTTCACACCATAGAAATTGATACGAATCATGATATTGAAATATGTTTTCAGATTGCAATGCCTCACCTGGACACAAAGGTCAATTGTATAGGCTCATGCACAACGCTAAAAACTGTACATTCATACATCTTGATTGAGATTTTTTTCGCCTTCACCTTTTCCGATACTGTGAAAGGTAGGCGTACTCAACTTAAAATACGACGTCCCCTGCTGACACACCCACTTAACTTAATCGTCCATCCCAGCACAAAAAGCTCAATTGAGCCAGTTCAAACAGGTCCGATCATGGATGTCACGTTTTCTTGATTTTATATACACGTTTCTAAATGTCTGAAAAAATAAGGTGCACATTTTCGAATGAGTTATTGGCCTCGGATGACGTAATAAACCGGCATGCATGTAAACGAATTCTTTCCTTGCATGCACATACACATACTAATGACCCCCTTCTGTGTAAAAATGGCGAATATCAAAACCAAAGTCAAAACCAATGCGCTATGCTTTGTTTTGTTTTCGTGCACACAGTGCACATGCACGCAGAAATGAAAAATGTTCTAGGCCCATGTCATTCGCAAATTTCCGGCTGCCTAACCAGAAAGACCCTCCGTTACCCCGTAATCTGTCAGATGAACGGCGAACTCCGGCCGTGATACGGAGGTACATGTAGGCTACCAAGGACGCCTACGTGCGTGCATGTTAGACTAACCGACAAAGTATATGTATACCTCCTTTCTAATAGCACGGTACTAGGAAAGTTCTGCATGCATAACCTTCCGTCTCAAGAATGTCGTTCCCCATAGCAAAGCCAGCCTCCTCCGTTTACCTCATTCCACCCTAACTAGTTCTGAATCTCGCCGCTAGGATATGTGAGGAGATGACGTCACCAAGGGCATTCCAAAGTAAAAAAATGACGATTCGATCGATTGGCACATTAAATGTCCACCTTCTCGACACATCGGCGCCTTTGGTTGTTCTTACCACGCTTACGTCACCCATCTTTTAAAAATCTGACCTTGGAGGATAATTCCTCCAAAATCTGACCAATCTTCTCACATATTCAGTGGCATCGTTGAGATTTACCGGGCGCTTGCTGTCTTCCGTATATACATGTTATGGGCTACGAGAACAGTACATATACAGTTTTTACCGCCTACATAACATCAAGGCATGATTGTGTGAACTGTTCATAAACATAGTGTAACATGTACATCCAGAAAGTCTGCAAGCATTCTGGCTGAAAGAAACCATTATACCTCGTTCCCATGCATTCCCCTGTATACTGAGTCCATCTATTTACTATAATTTTAGAGTTTGGTGTCCAGGATGACTACGCAAACGAACTACGACGTTGTAAGTGACCTTATACTCTGTTTATCCCTAAAGTGAACCCTATAGGCTATTCCGAACATCCTGCTACTGCTAATTTATAGTAAGCTTTCAAAAAATACTATTTATTGCTGCCCGAAGTTGTGAAGGAAACGTTTTTCACTTACTAATGTGGATTTTTGTTAAAATCATACTGTTTTTACCAACTTCCGGAAATTTCGTTGAAAGAGTAACTCTTGTTTTAACTCTTTTCTTTGTTTTTCTCAACTTTCAACTTGAGAAATCCCTCTAACATTCTGCCATGAAAAATATATAGGCCTAGTCATCTTGACGGCCCATACACTGAATCAGGCGGCATGAATTTGTAAAGGATGATTGTTATAAGTACATAGAGAAACCACTACCGACATAAGTACCGGTACTTATAAATCATAGTACCAAATGATGTATCAAGGAAACTTTGTTTGATATGTTTATGGATGATATCCATGTTTAGTGATAAGAGCAGCAGGAAACATTGATATACCTTTTTAGTGCATGTTTAGCCTAAAGAAAGGGTACAACTTTTTCAAACTATTCGGAGAAAAGTGGTATTATCGTGATATCACTGGTTTTTAGTATCTGTCTGGATTTTTTCCACGGTATACATGTAACTGGATTTCGGAATAGCCTGTAGTCAAAAGTAATAGTACATCACATGTCATGGTTAATATAGGATTAACTGGTTGAATTTAACTATCCTCGCATGCAGAACTCTAGCATACCAGGCGGGTACCTTCATGTTGGCAGACCCTCCCACGCTGCAACATTTATCATGAGAAAGTTTGCCCCGAGGCTCGCTGTCCTTTTACTACGCATTACATGTTGTATGGTACGAATAAAAAGATGGTTTCTTATGACGCTTTATTTTGAGTAGGCACAATATTCTAAATAAATCCCAATTTTAGCACATACTAAATCACTTATCTGAAGAAATAATCACTGAACACAACAATAACACTGTGTGTAGGCCCGTACTATGAAAACCCTCCAATGAAAACAGCTAAGTCACCGTGACGACCTGCAAGTAGCCTACAAATTTATTGCATGAATA
The DNA here is from genome assembly GCA_002633025.1 of Notospermus geniculatus. NCBI lineage: Eukaryota > Metazoa > Nemertea > Pilidiophora > Heteronemertea > Lineidae > Notospermus > Notospermus geniculatus. Next base: position 257,801 of record NMRB01000771.1, on the reverse strand, counting down.
GACAGGGGCCTAATGCATAAACCTTGCTTAACAGGTCATAAAATTAGGCCCTAATCTCTTTAATTTCTCAGTGAGTCCCATTAAGTGTTGCCGTTTCCTCTAGTTGCCTGTCCACCCCAGAGACCAACACGTTGATTTGTATTTATTTGTTGATCAATTTTACAAGAGGCAAAACACGTTACTAGCTAACGTTAATCCATTTAAGTCAATAACTAGCCGTAGTTACAACTGAACAAGAAGTCCAATTCTTTTGCTCCGGACTCCGAAGAAGTCCGGATTTTATTTTTGGTGGGACTTTCAACCAAGAAAGCAGGCAAATCCTTGTATCGACGATTTAACTCAGCTACATGAACTTTCTGAACAATTTTATGGACTGTTGACAACAACTTGCAAAATGACCGACTCTGAGTGATTTTTTATGAGGTTCTCCGAACAATTTTATGGACTGTTGACAACAACTTGCAAAATGGCCGACACTGAGTGATTTTTCTATTCGGTTCACGCATGGAATGACTTCGGACATTTCCGTCCATCTCCGTCACCGTCCAGAATTTTACCTTCGACGCCATTGCAGACAACAATTATAATCTGTGGAGGCACAGAGAACACATCATCAATATTGTCAGATAGGATTACGGATCCATTTGTCGGACGAATGAGTATCCATTTTCGGACACGGTATAACAGTGCATCTATTAACTACAGTGGCCAACGTTCTTTTTTAAATCACCAACATGATCATCGATCTAAATATAAACAGCACTGATGACACCTATATGATATGATACACGTAGCTCGTCACGTTTATAAGTGTATAACCTAAAAAGACGTTGTCACTATCCAAGAAAAATCCTATCTTTCTTTAGTACAAGAGTGCTCCATATGTCAAGTAGCCATGGCTGGGCGGAACAATCACTGTGAAAACAAGTTGTAATGGTTGTCTACCGCTTTTGGAATGATAAGGGTGAATAATGATAACATGACATGTGACACATCTTCGTTTATGAATAAATGACATGTACTGCCTTGTCATGGAATCGAAAAGTTGCGAGTTCAGTGGGGACCATTTTCCCCACTGCCCCAGTAGGTGTCACTAGTGGTTAAAACTATTGAAATGAAAGTGACATCCCGGTCCTGATCAATATCCCACACAAAAGTCGTCCATTGTCACCTAGGACCAGTTTCGGTCTGCTGCCATCTATCGACGCTATGACCCCTTTTCGCGACTTCAAAAATACATTACATAGTACATGTATCATGTACATGTATACTCATATGAGTATAGATACTCTTTAGTTGCCAACAAAGCTCCGAAGTTGAGGACTGAAGTTCGACCACCAGTTATGCTTCATTTGCAAATTGTAGGTTCATCAATGAAGACGCCGCTGCCTGTTCGGGGCATATTTCCGCTTGAGGGGAGGATTCTGTTTGCCAGTGTGGCCTGCATCCTCGGCAGTTCCTTCAACGAAACATAGAATCCTTCAATATTCTACAAGGCATTACTGGAAGCTATTCCAACTGCTATGTTGGTCTGAGCCGACGCTGTAGGCCTATACATCACCCCTCTGTTTTTCGACGTTTCACATTTTTTACGACTACATAGGCCCTATCTCACAATTTCTTTTCTTTTTCAGCAAATCTGCAAAATTACCTTGCACTGTCAAGAGCAGGATGTGTATGGCCTGTTGGTTACGCGCCAAATAGTACAGGAAACGCCATGTCATACGCAGGGTAGGTCCATTTCTTCTTCCATATTTGATATTACGCAGAAACTGATGATGTTTTGCGCATGCTCACCCCAAAAATGATGACGTCAGACTCATGTTTACACTGACGATCAGATTGAAAGTGAGGCAAGCGTTACCACCGTCAGCTAAAAACATCTTTATTCATAATTTTATGAAGTGGTAAAATTTCAGGTTGATCGCAGCGAATGAATGCGTGTCTAGCACTTCGTAAGCGTATCCAGCTGCAGAGGCGAACATAAATGTGCTCTACCAACTGATCGTTACCGAATTTTTTTACCACACCCTCTCGTCTTTCCTCATTTGGAGGACAAAGACTACATTGATGTAACTTCACTCCCACAAATGCCTTGTGATTGATAACTACACAGCAAGAGAAAATATGTATCGTACATTTGTCGCCTGTAGACGTCTTCAATAAAGGACAAGAATATTAGCCCTGGTTGCCAAGTATCAAGGCCTTCTCACAAAATAGCAAGAGTTCTCCGTCGGGGTTCCCATGTGACGTCAAGCTATCAATCTAACACTGTTTTATTCTTGTAGCGGCTGATGAGGCCCAGCTAAAATTCAATTGGATAATCATGATCACGTGGTCCACAGTACAGGTGATTGGTGGGAATAATCGTCAGAGGAACCAATAGCGTTCGGTACGACTTGTGTTTGAAACTTGGTGTGTTTCGGTCATGCGCAGTGTTGCCTTCTATCTAGAATGAACATGTCCTTCTGTTGTGCTGTGGTGATGGTGTTTGAGATTCAGATTATGTTCTGTACTAACTACGTAACACTAGGATGGATGGTTCTTTTCTCTCAAGGTTTTAAACTTTCTTCTAATCAATGAGCTCTTAATTTGTGAATGGCATGGTGATGTGACCTGTTAGCTATTCTGTTTTTTCTCTTTATGCTATATCAACAACAGTATACATTGGTGACAAAGCTGGAGATGTAAAAAGGTTCAGAAACTGGTTACGTGCTGATCCAGTCACTCAGGGAGTCATACGGGTAATAGGCCCAACATGGCGTCAAACCGAAAAAGTAACGGACAAGTTTCTTTCAAATCCTCCTTTCTTCTTTCATCACCGCAGCACTGCAATCTGGGTAAACCCCGTTATAGCACGTGGCGATTTCTGCTGTGCATAGCTGTAACCGTGTGCTCCTGACCCTTGTGTGGTTATGCTTAGATTGATTCCAGTCCCTTTGTAAACTGTTTGTTGCGATTTTCTCGGACGCTTTTTAGTCAATGTTGTCAGTTTGATGTTCCGGGTTGGCTGGATTGCGTTTGATTGACTAACGAGTTGAGTGAAGTTTTCTTGTTTGATGTTTTTGGTGTAGCAATGGACGAGGTGTTACAAAGAAGATGTACCTATTTTCGGACAAACTGTCTCTATTATCGGACAGCATATATCCGTTGTCGAACAGCAATTGTCGACAAGGATATACCATACATTTGTAGAAATCAACCCTTTGTCGGACGAAAGAGTACCGATTGTCGGACACATTATGATATAATGTGTAATGATATCATGATAAAATGCATCAATCGTAGGACAACGTGCATAGGCCTATTGTCGGACAGCATACCGGTACATGGCCTATTGGCCTACAGATTTTCAAGCAAGTTTGAAATATCTATTGTCGGACACACCTGGAGTTTTGTGTGCCATTATTCAAGACTGGTTAATGATGTAAATATTTGTACATAACACACTGGCGTGAGCAAAATGCTAAATCACAGTGGCTTCAAATGCTTCTTAATTGCAATCTTCAGTGACAGAGCTCCACCGACGGAACACTCCTTAGCTACTTCCTCATTGGTGATTTCGCAATCCCCAGCTTCATAGACCCTCCACATTTGGAGGGCGTATTCTTTTAGCGCCTAATATATACAGGCACAGCAGAGTCACCTGACAAGAGAGCAGGAAGAAGTTCTGTCTCTTATTCGCAAGCCTGGCAAACAACAAGGGTGCAAAGCGTCAAGCGGAATAACTCTTGATCTGAAAGAAGGCTTTATACACAAAATAAAGTCGGTCTATCTCAAACCCTCTATGAGCCCCACGCCAACCTGGGATCCCGAAACCAGATTGGATGAAACTGATTGACCAGTGATATCGGCAACAACGACCGAATCGTCGGCTATGGAATCAATGTACAAAGATTTATATCCGAATCTTTCGGGCTGAATAATCTATATCATCAGTGTATTTATGTCATTGTGTTTATTCTGCTCACTTCGCTTGGGGCTGACACACCAACTATGACCAAAATGTTGACACAGAAGGCATGAATAGAAAACATGCGAACTATCTGTAGCTCTGAATTAGTAATCGGCGCCCCGTAACGGGGTGACGTCATACTGGGAGCCAACCGCGTCCCTGGTATTTTTATGGCCAACTTTCCGTTCTGGTGGGTGGCTACTAGTATTTCGCACTCATGCATAGCGACATGTGCCAACTCGCTGCTGAATTTAGCACCAAAACAACATTTTTTACACAGTCATAGCGAGTGTTTTTTCACCTGCGGTAACAATGAATGCACCAGCTACATGTACAACATTGTGCAACTACCGGATGAATCAACATTATTGCATACTGTAACAAATGGTGTTGGATCATATACACTTTGACAAAAATATTCAACTGCTTCATTTTTGCCCCAGAAGTATGACGTCATATGACATCAAAATAACTTTTCGGATTGTAAAGTTCCAGCCTGAAGAAGACCCCGGTTGGGGTCGAAAATTCGCAAACACTCTGGAAATTGCCTTTTTATTTATCATATATTGTGTGTCAATTTTTGTGCTTTTCTTCTCTTTGGAAAATAACTTATACAGCCGTCTTCGTATAGATACGTACAGATCTGTTCAAGACAGGCTTTTATGTCAGTCAATAGTCTAATAGCTGCTGATATTTCCACTATCCCTACGCTTACACGTGCATTGACTTGTAAATACACTCATTGCTTGTATATACATGTATGAATTCGAAGCAGATAAAAAGTCGGCATTTTGACTGAATTTTGATGAAAGACCTTGTGTCCTCAAAAGCAGTGAAAAAACTACGTGTAATGCAGCATAGAATTCAAGCATGATCAAAATGGCGTCGCCTGAGACGGCTACCGAACACTGATTAACGCCAAACATCGTTGAAATCTTCGCACTGCACTGAAGAAATGTGTGAAACCCGTTCGATATGCTTACAACTGCAACGGACTCACAAATACAGCTCGAATTCCGAAAACCTCTTTGCTAAGGATGCCAACTCAGTAGCAATGAACTCTTAGCCGCCAGGGGGCAGTAATTTCAAACGCGTGCACCAGCTGATTTTCGTCTGCCTGTTAAAGTTTGGTCCGGCAACAGGCATCACAAACGGTATTTGAGCAAGGTGGGTTTTAAAGAAAACGAGAACTTTCGGGAAAGGAGTCCTCGTGCGTTGCCAACACAAGTTGATGTCCCAATTCCTGGCGTAACTTAATTTTGACACCATCTCCGGTGTTTCCGACGGCAAAAGGTCAATTTTCAAGTGAAAAACTCGGCCCATATTGTAATTTCCATGGCGTCGATTTGGCAACGACGACTTGTGCCATTTTGGGAACACCATCATGACCTATCGCTGAGGAAAGCACCACAGATCGGAAATTCTGAAATTTACATGGTCGATTTATCAAGGTACATATGTACTGCCTCTCATTCAGACTCCAGAGTGGTTTATGTCAAGCTTTATGTGGGAATGTAACTGTCTTTCCGTTTCAATCGCCCGATTTCGCTTTTCAAAGATCCCACTTTCCAACGAATTCATCGTTGATTAACTTTTTGTACCAAACCACTTGCAACTCCGCCGGTTGAATATCCGTTGAAGTGCGTGTACTCTTATGATGTTGCAGTAAATTCCTCTTTTTATAACCACGTCAAATCATGTCGAAAATCCATGTATCCAAGGTAGTCGGACACCCGCCGATCGATTGCGCCGGAGTTCACCTTTTAGTTTCAACCATTCTGAAGTATTCTCACCTGTAGCCAACTTCTCATTATTGGTGACGTCAGGATGATTATGTGTAATGCTCTAGGCCATGGGAATGCTTTTTCCAACAAAAGATAACTAACCTCCAAGTATTTACTTACCTTTTAGACCCGTGGTAAGATCAGGGTGATAAATTAACCCCGAGGTCTTTCCAGACATGCTCACCAAATAGTAAGATAAGAATTTAACTTCTGAGGATACAGTAATGCGCCCTCTACCGGCCGACTCGGATTTATGATTACTAGGCCTACAGTCAACAAAACTTCTCAGTCACGACGACGTCGTGGCACACTACCGAAAATGGTGAACGGATTTGAAACTTCGGCCACTTTTATTTTATGATGCTGGGGACCGCATGCGCGGACGCCTGTCTCCTAACATTGGGTATAGGACAACACAGTGTTGTCATTTACCCCGAAACTACATGCAGTGCAGTATCACTGCACTGCATTAGTTTCGGGGTATTCTTGACACGCAACGACAAGACTGGCTTGTTCCTCGACAGAATATCCCGCCGTAATGGCGCGCGGGCCGCGAGTGGCTTTCTCTCTGTCACCACCCGTCGTGATAACAATTCCACCTTACCATTCCCCTGGCTATTTACCTACAAGTCGTGCAGTGTCATCATACGCATTGATATTAATATACACTGTTTGCACCGTGTTTGTGCCTTGCTGGCCCTGCTGGAGTCCCCCACAGGAGGGCGGAATGGACGTAGTAATCGAGGACGCTGCACTTGTGTATTGACCTGAGGTCGTTCGACGTTTCTCTCATTGTTCCATGTCAGACATGTCTCTTCATTGAAATCGATGGGGTGCATGATTAGCGGCGTGGCGTGGGTGCTTTCCATTCTTAAAATGGACTAAATGATGGTATCATGATTGCCTCTGATCAGAATGGAAAATAGGCGCGATCTGTTCTAACTGGCTAATTTCACAGATCTTGAAAGCTATCTCTTCCCAGATCTGTTATAGGCCTATCTGAATAGTGGTGGACGCGGGGGACTTGTTCAAGGGGTACTTATTCTATATTCTTTGTACGGTAGCTGTTTCAATGTTGCCGTACCCTCCATGCTTACCAATTTTGCTGTTCCCTTGGCATGCTACACACTTGGTATTGGAATTGCAGCGGCTGGGAAAGGCACCATTTGGGAGTTTACCTTTCCGGAGGGTCATCTGAGATTGACTCCTCTGTAGGTCACCTACATGTATGTAGCTAGATCAATCAGTCAGCAATGTTGATTACTGGTATCGAGTGGGTAAAAGGATATTTGAAGTG
>NMRB01000771.1:238525-250593 GCA_002633025.1 Notospermus geniculatus | reverse complement strand
CTAGTTAAAACAGATGCAAAACGAAGAGAGTGAGAATATCGCATTTGAATATACGGAATGTGGGAATTGTTTCTTGACACAAATTCTGCCTTTAGCTGCCGATGGCCCTCTCTTGAAAAATGGCAAAATGCTAATAAATCGACACGTATTGAGTGGAATGGACCGCGCACGCAGTAGATCTATCTCTCACGTAGGTGGTAGTGCTCTAACCAATAATGAGGGAGACGTTTCAATTGACCAATATCAACTGAATAATTTAGATGATTTCCCGATGATGATGCTCGTAAACGATTCAATGGCATATCCATGAAAAAAATCAACGTGGCGAGTCCATTGATGATTGAATTGAACATCATCGAGGTCTCAATACTCGAACATGCGAGAATGCCAAGTGGTAAACGCTTGAGGTCACCGCAACAGATTACTCAACATGATTAACTGCACCAGAATCCGTATATTTGATTGGCCCATACGCATCGTGGTCACGTAACATCAACGTTGGGTGTAACATAGGGGCAGATCCAGGATTCGGGAAAAGAGGGGGGCGGGGCGTTCTGTGCCACTAAACAATGAAATCTGCGGTGAATTTCAAAGATTTGCTCAAAATTCCAGATTTTCACGGATTTACAGATTTGTTGGCCAAAAGGGGGCGCCCCCGTGACATGGATCGCTCAGTTAAGTGTCATCAGGTAATCAGTCAATTCTATCTTATTATTTTCGTACGAAATAGAACATGGTACCCTTTCATGCTGGGGATATACCACAACGTCACACATCAAAAATCATTTTTGACCTCGACCCACACCTTCGGTCAGCAATTTTTCTCGGCGCGCCTGTTCAGTGCTGTTCGGATTTGCGAGCGAATAAGCCTGCTCCTGCCGTCCACCTCTCTTCCAAAGATGCACAATTTGATATAGGCCTACACATGTACAGGTACACTGCCAATATTGTACTGGCATGATCCGGAATTGAAATCTCATGCCAAAGTGTGTCATCACTTTTACTTATCGTGGGGTTAACCATCCGACCTCACCACTTGTCTGCAAGCCATCAACCGGTGCAAGCATCTCGGCGGTACGCGTGTCTCCCGCTATCTCAACTTTTCGCTCCACCGTAACCTGAGCAGTCATTCCCTCGTATTGATGTACATTGTACACTGATGATGGCTTTGGCTGCATGGAACGGAGGCTGCTGGCAAATTGGCCTTGATTCGCCAGACACGCGTTCACTGGTGTCATTTTCCAGCTGCTCTCCGCGTGGTTTTTGCTCAGACAAAGACCAAACTTCCAGGAAACGGCTGATAGCTCCATATGCTTTTACTGTACCGAGCTACGAAAAGGAAAAAAAGTGGCCTGTATCATCCGAAGAAAAGAAGCAGCGGAATTATCATTTCATCGGCAATGAAATGGAAAAAACGAACAAGCTAAGGGAAAAGAGGGAAGATTCGGGTAAAAAAATTTTGGGCACTTTCCTGCTGAAATGTACCTACGAGAACATAGGGAAATAATATCAAACTTCGGTAACCGAAGAGGCGTGAAATATGCATCAACTTCGGAGAAGACTCCGAGCCGATACTGCCCGAGAACGAAGCGAAGTATGGTGGCTGAGTGTTGCCAGTCCAAAGTTTTAGGCAAAAAGGATCGGAGTGAAGTCAGGTATACCCTGCTTACATGATAAAAGTTGGGCTACATCTTGGTTTCCTTTTCGCATACACTGTATCTGATCTGTACATAATTTTCCCTTGGGGAACGTTTTTGCTCAAGAACAATCTGTTATCATACATGAAAGTAAAAACTCAAAATATGCTTATTCAGTGACGGCGATTGGACGAATGTTCAACATCAGAATCATTTAGGTGTTATTCCTTCAGGCGGAATGTGGTGAATTTTTTCCCAGGTATAGGGTAGCATGCCTTGTTCTGAGGGAAGCAAGGACCTTCGTGCTGCAGCTGCCACTCCAAAGATGTAGGCCTACATCTACAGTGAACTAACTCGCAGCAGTAGGCTTCTTTCCTTCCTTGATTCTGAAACTGATTCCAGAGGAAAGCTTCCCAACAAGCCATGGTTGAAGCCAATGGTTGAATTACAAGGAAAATAGTTCGGTAGTGCCCTTCGCCTATTGATTACTAATACATTTACTCAAGTATGACTCGATACATCTTGAGTTGTTTTTTTATGTGGCCAGGTGTGCACCGGGAGGCAGGTCACTGGGCGTCTTTTCAGAAAGTGAGCGATCACGATGTTGAAGGTAGCCTTCTCGTAGTCTCAGACGATGGCCATTTGGATCACTCTGGGTCAGGCAGTACACGAGGCCATTGGAGCCCGTGGCCTTATATGCAAGAACGCCTCCCTTGTATTTCCACTCGGCCTGTTTACGTATCGATACTCGAACACCACTTTGTTTATGCAACACTTGAATAATTTATTAATCTACACAGACCAACAACATCAATAAACCATCAATCGTAATGAACCAAACTTGAGATGACTTTTTATGTTTTCGTGAAAAAGCTAACCACTAAATGAACACCGTGTAAACATGCAAATATCTAGTATGATAGCCAGATCGGGTGTTTTGATCATCAGATCTAAATTTGCAGTTCTCAACATATGTCGGCCCGCCGGCGAAACTAAGGATTACACCATTTCGAAGGATTACGGAGGCATTGCTTTTCTTGTTGGTATAACACGAGTAGGCATGCTATGATTCTGGTCTACCTGGTCTCGGATGGTGTTGGAATGCTTCCATCATGTCGATTACTAAATGCTAACCCTTCCAGTTTTGTTTCGACGCCAGCTGTAGTTATGAATGCATAGTTCCAGCTGTTGTTTCTGTAGTTATTGTGGCTGTAGTTCCAAAGTTGGATAGGGTTATAATGCCCAAGAAGATACTTTTTAAGTACGTCTGTCAGCACGAAAAATCTGTTTTTTCTACGAATTCGTGTTGAGTGCAACGATTTTTAAAAACAGTTTCGTCCAAGTCATTCTCACAGATGGCCAGACTATAAATGTCGCTTATTTCGACCAATCTGGTGTTTGGGCTGGCTTTACATCACGCATCGGGCTATGTCAGGTTTGGCGTCAGCTGTGTGTGCTGATCTGCCCTTTACCGGATGTTTTGGACGGGTCAAGTTGACATCGCAACTCAGCAGTTACCAGCCCTCTCAAGGCCATCCTTCCATTCCACTTAGCTGGATAGGATTACACAGCCTTGGCTGAAGAACAATACACCACAAGAATAATAAACAAAGTAAGTTATCCTCTACCGGCTTCGTTATGCTGGAGGAAAAACTTCGAACAAGATGGATTAGGGACTTCTGCTCAGCTGTTTTCCTGTAGACACATGAAAGATTGGTCTGGGGCCTAATAATGAAGGGCCTATTCCTTAACGACCGTAATTTGTCGTTCGTTGAGTTACGGAATGCGAGCCGACAGATGGTTTTCCTGACTATGAGAGGTTGGAATAAGGTGTCAAGGCCAGCACGAAGTGGTAGATTAATGATGCGCTCCGATCCGAATGACAGCCAAGTTGCTGAGTTCATAGACCTCAGACCCCGCTGTTACTCCGGCAGAAGCTAGAGTCGTTTATCACGGCGGAGTGATTTCTCAGATTGATCCGGCGAATCTTGGAGATGAGAATCACCAAAAAGCCCACCAAAATACCCAGGCCGATGTAATATGCTGGAAGGGGGCTCAATAAGTCACACTCAGAAGCTTTCTGCCTCAAAATTCGGCATGATAATAGAGGATACCATAAATCCTGATGCAAGCGTAGTTTAATTTGCGAAAGGACCGATGTTGCGGTCGCAAATTTACTTTTTTCAGCTGTGCTGTTCGATTGCTTTCTAAATTCTCCCTACCGCACCGGTTGTGTCCATGCCTACCAATTCCAGCCGGGCCGTGCATTCCAACCTCGGCCGAACTCACAATCGCCGATTGCCACGGGTAGTAAGACAAGATTATGGTCTTCAAGTACCAGATTGTAACCTCCATTGTTCATCTTTTTAGAATGATGCCACGTATTTTGCAACTCATCGCTACATAGGATCATTATGTTCACAGCTAGAAACACTCAAAGAAGCCAAATTTTTGTGCGCTGTTCGTTTTTATCGAGATAACTTATACATACATCCTGGGGTACAGTAATCGTGATCATATGTATGTGTACGTAACACTGCAGAGCCCTCTAGCCGCCCAAAGGCATCAAAGGTAGATCTGTACAACTGATGTCAGGCTTTTTCCATGTTGACACGTTATTCAGTATAATATACTGTTCATACAGAAGCTATGTTGAATATACAATATATTACGATCTTTCATTCCCTTCAGGCAAAGTGATATTTCAACATTGTTGGCAATCATTCCTACGGTCTCAACGTCTGACGAAAGAGCGCATGCGTGATTTTGAAAACTGGTTCCTGATTGGCCCAGTCGCAAAGGCAGCTGGTTAACCCGCGTTTCTGTGTCATGGTGTAGTCTAGACAGCGCTTGTGTCAAATTTCAGCCGTCATGTCATAACAAAAACAGTTGTTTCATGAAACTCATCTCTTTTCGTGAGCCTACTGCCTAATATCTGAATGAAAGCTGTCTTCATGGGCCTCAACACATTGTAAACTGAACGCTGTTGTCATTACCTCAGGCATCACGTCAAAATGCATGCAACCGCATCATGTACACTGAAAACACTTTTTTTGGCCTCGTCCTTTATCGCATCTTCACTAACCTTTACTCGCTCTAATGAAACATCGTTTCCCACTCCCCCATCGGAATTATCACTTAGACAAAACAATATTTCATTTCAGCCGGCAAAAAACTGTTTAGGAAATTTAAAGAGAAAGTTTTAAAACTCTGGCAAAGGTGCCCACACCTATCATGAACCATGTGAACCTGTAGTTTACAGCATATCGGGCTGCGAGTGGGAACATCGCTCCAGGAAGGAGAAGAATGTATACCTGAACTTCACACGCTTGAGCCGATACCGTCGACTTTTTTACCGTCTGCCGATGATTGGTGTAGAAAAATGTCAAAGAGAACTCATAAATATTCATTAGCAATGTGTGAACTCGTAAAGATTCTTAATTGGCTTGGATGCGAATTCAGCGTTGGCAAATGTGCGTTCAAAAGTGTCGAAATTAGACAACTTCGTCTTATTTTCGGTAAATAATTGCAGGAACTCCATTGAAATTGCCGCACACATTGTTGCATTCAGGAAAGAGGCATGATGCGGACCACGTGATGCAGCAAGTGAGACATCTAGTGGTGTGATGTCATATCAGGCCATACCGGTAGAAACTCCTGTTTTTTGGCCAGAACTGACTCGGCCTGCTGTTCTCTAAGCGCAGCCGTCACGCTCTGTTCAAACAGATGGCGAGGCCAGAAGATGCTTTACCTTGTTACAGAGTTCAGTGAAGGTCGACTTAGTTTTACATTGTTTGCGAATCGATCTAGGTATATTATTATTAGTGTTGCACTGGGAACATTGTTCCAAGATTCAGGCCTACATGAACGCTGATGCCGGTCGGGCACGGCACTGGTCCACCAGGCAAATCCTTATATTATGGGCCACACGCGCTAGGTTACCCTTTTACAACACAAAATGTTTTTTTTACAAAAATAACCTTTTCCCTCAGTAGGCCTACATCGCACTTACTAGTATACTCAAAGCAAGGAGAGTGCCTATCACTATGTGATATTTTCTAGTGCTACCCATATCTCATTGTTTCCATACCAAATAGCCTAGGCCCACCCCGGAGGCCTACAGCTGTGGAGACTGTGACTGTCATGGCTGTGCCAGGGGAAAACCGTGACACTTTACACCCTGCCAAGGATCGGACCAAGAGTGACTCGGTCCACTTCTCAGATCAAAAGACTTTTCACCTTGGCCTTTGTTATTGGCCGTGTTCGACACGATAGTGTATAATAAGTCGTGTGCAAAATCCGTGTAATAATTTCCACTGTATACACGTATGTTTACATCCATTCAATCTGTCTACGATTATGCTTGCTGTATAACTATACCAGTGAGAGAGTTGGAATAATATTTGTGCTAACGGCAGGTAAATATATTATACTCTGCAAGTAATGGTGCCACCACATATTGCGGATACACTGGCCTTCAGAAATCTTGGGGTGGAGATTTTTTGCTCGAGGGAAACCAAGGTAAAGGCAGTGAAATATGCTGCTAGCAGACATGGCAGATGAATGACGGCACCACCTCAGAAGGTTATGAGGCTGCGGGATTGCCTTCGGTACAAATAATACCCGTGCAGGCCTAGTTTATGCTTTAGTGGAGAGAGGATGCCCACCACTCTCCCCGGTCAAAGTTCGGTGGGTGACAGGATACGTCCAGCAGACGTCACCATATCGACGGATGGAGAACGAGATCTCGTCGAGAGTTTCACGTGCGAAAACAATTGGCTGAACTTCGACCCTAAATTTGCATATGATAATATGCGATCTTATTAACATATTTAAACAGGGGAATCAGTGGACCGGACTACTTTGACAAGACAAGGCTAAAAAAGGTCATTTCTAGTTCTCAAGTCCCATCATGACGACATTGGAAACGTCTTTTCTGGATTAACATCATTCGCTTCATGAGGTTCTCCACACTCATTTGTTGGACTGAAATTGCCCAAAAAGTATGAATTGATAAAAGATGAATGGTGAAGCCAGAGGTGGCAATTTAAAACACATTGCGCGACTTCAATAAAGGCAGCGGGCCACACTTCCACACCCCATGTTGTCCCACACCGATTGTGTCACACAAAACTTCTGTCGTTTCTGTTTGTGATGAATAATTTGTTAGAAGGTGTAAAAAAATCTATCAGTGTTAGATTCGTTTGCTTCAATGGTCGACTTCTTTTTGATGTGACTTGGCAGGTTATGGTGACAAGTGAGCGACGCATTATGCGCATCACGGGAGTCACCTGGCATGAATTTTGGCCTAAATATCTAACGGTAAAGGTCGACCTGCGCAGAATACTCAGCACTGCTCTGTTAGGCAACTGCTATGGAATAAATTACAGTGTTATTGTATCTCATCGATGTGTTCATGGGAAGTTAACTTGAAGAATATTCATAAGCCAGGTATCACAAAAGAATGCCAGAGGTGCTCCACGTACTTCGACGAGCCATACGAAAACTTTGCAATATTTTCCTCGGGTTTTTTTTCGTAACCACGCGATAACATTAGCTGTATTGCCGACAAGTACGGGCTTGTTGTGTAATTTTTTACGATTCTTGATAAAGACTGATAAATCGCCACTTACTCCAAAGTTGGGGCACACAGAGAAAATTTAACCATTTTCCTAACGACAGTTCTCTTATGACAGTGTTCGCTGTTGATGAACACGCAGTCGGGTATCAGTTTTTGTGTGTTCACGACTCAGGTTTCTAAGTAGAACCTACATAAACAACCGAAGCGGTGCTAAAACAAGGACCCACAGTTCTGACTGCACCACTTGAACGCGTCATATCCGTGGTATGCAGTATGTTTTCGATAGCAACAACTCTGAAATAAATATTGAAACAGATCATGTTGTTTGGCTATGCCCCTTTAATTTTTTCAGTTATGACGTCATCAGGTCATGACCAAATCTGGAAGCCATCAGAAAGGTATTAACTTGAAATGCCACAAACTTTGTGCATTCCCAACTTACGAAAGACCAGTAGTCCTGAACTTAAGTCAACTTTTGCTGATTTTGTTACATACTATAAATGCATGGATGCTGCTACATTAGTAGCGTTGAACTTGACGTCAAAGACTTTGGTCCTGGTGCAAGTTGGGGCATACCGGTAATTAAATGTGGATCGGGAAACTGAACCCAAACCAAGAAAGTCCACAGGATACCTTTGCGTCGGCGCATACACAGACAGGTTTTGACGTGTTCAATATCATGGTTTGGTCCAGCCCGGAAAAGCGGCCAAGAAGAACGCTCTCATATGCATTATTGTCGACTTAGGCATGAATTCACACACAACATTCTCTCATGAACTTTATCAACGCAGGAAGCAGTGTGATAAAGCAACAATTTGAACAGGTGTAGAGTTCACACTGGTCAAAACGTCCACACGACTGCAAATTCCTGTCGGTGATACCGTAAAGGGTCACTCAAAGACTTCGAACAGCCAGCCACGATTTTGCTTCGTTATACATGTAATTTATAGATTTTTCTAAGTATACGACCCAAAACGAACCTGAAGTGACCACGGACAGTAGTCTCTTAACTCAAAACAACCAATGATTTGCTTGGCGGCCAAGAAACGCGGTTATCTCTGAGAGTATTATGATCACATTCATATGATGTATGTGTATGACCAGGACCTGTTTTTTGAGATAACATGATAGGGTGGTCAACATTATTTACTCGTTCTCCAGACAATGACGTACTTGGTATAGGATGTTCTTTGTCCACTGTGGTGAGAAAAAATAACTCGGGTTTCGAGGCTACCGTTCGGCGGTTTCCCGCAGATCAGCGCGACCTCTAGCGGTTATAAATATAACTGCAATTCAGACGCGTCCAGTTCATTCAGGTTGAGAAAACCAGAGAAAAGACGTCGTTTTGTCGTTACGTCCGAGCGGATACGCCCCCACAAATGGGGGAATCTTCACATGTATATGACAATACATTGCATATACACCCCGAATGCCCGATTTCCCCGGCCGGTTTCGAGGTATCAAGCAAGGGCGTTCTCCATTCGCACGAGGCTGCTAACCGTCTTGTTGAGGCTGTGCCGTCAGACGGAATCAGCGGGACCCCAACCGTGCCCATCTACGCACTTTAATAGCTGTTTCAGTAACCGCTTTTTGCAGCTTGTCAGAATGTTGAAAGACGTCTCAGTCACTGGCGATACACCACCTTTGTTGTGGGCATTCTTTCTTCCGTTCTTCTCCATGTTCTTGCATACCTGTATTAAGAAGCCTAATCAGTTATTCTATACTTCTAAAGTTGAGAGGTACACCGTTGAGGAGCAATAAGTTAACGTCTTATTACCCGGGGGTTCGACAGGCCATTAAGGAGATTTCAGCCGATAACCTAAAACGCTGAGAACAGAGTTAGAGCCAATGAATGGATTGTGAGGGCACGGGGTTTACCTTGCCCCAGGGGACAAGACTGACAAGGTATTGTTTGTAAAAAAATTTAAATAGGCCTACTCATCTCCACAGCTGATGCTGGACGAAAATTTTAATAGGCCTAGTCATCTCCCCATTGATTCTGAACAAATATTTTAATAGGCCTGCTCATCTCCCCAACTGATTCTGGACCGAACATTCAGCCCGAAATTCTGCAGTTTAGTTGGGATTCAGGTGCAGCCTCTGCTTGAAGAGTGCTCACTCGAGTCTCCAGTGGGGCAAAGGTATCGCCGTACTCCGGGCACGGCACTTTTCACCTCAAGGTTTGTCTCTCTCTGGCAGTCCGGGTGACAGTTGACAAAATAATCACGATATACATGGTCATTGCGGGCGGGGACACATAAATACGCATCGGCGGAGACGAATGGAGTACATGGCTCATTAGATTGTGGAATTTCATTGAAATCATGACCTTGAAATTGAAGTTGGTCGATGTTCAGCCTTCGTCAAAAATCGTAAGACTTGGTGTTTGAAAGTATTAGACAGGTCTGCGAACGGCTCTGCAGTAAAACGCCGAGTCATCATATGCACATCGTGCCTGCGTGAAGCATGGTGAAGAGGCGGCACGCATTCGAGTTCGCCTGAAATAAAATGTCATGAAAGCATATGCCATCTGGTTCGCTTCAAGAACAGGATCAATCGATCTTCATGCATGTTAAATCAACCTTTAATTACCATTTGATGATGTGATCTTAACCATATGATTGAGTCTACCTGACCCCCTGCCCTACGGCCCTCTCTTCGGACTCAAGGCGCAGCGAAGGCCCATATCCAGTGACCAAACATCACTGTTAATTGAAACTTTAATTCTGTTTGATTAGTTGTTTTTCGCTCTGGCGATTCGAAACAAAATCGGAGCGAAATTCATCCGCAGACCGTTTCATTACAACTTGACCTCAATTATTGGTAAGTCGTATGTGTAAATGCAGTGCACCAATGTGCACAAGACCGTCTAAAATTGTGTTGGATCCAATTAATTCTAATCTGACAGGTACAAGTCTGACCTTGCTGACTTTGGCGCGCTATCTGGCCACACCGACCGACAGAGATACATTTATCATATAAAAACATTGAAGTAAATCCCGACCATGATACGGTGCACGAACATTGTACATTTTCCTATGCATTGGTATCAGGTTTGCTACACAAGGTCCGGCGATGAAGAAAATTTTGCTCCCAAGAATTAGCGCCGAGGGAAAAATACTGGTCGCCGGTCCGGGTGCTGCAAAAGTTTGCTTTTTCATCGACACCGGAAGTATGATGCCACGGTTTCATTAGTCGTTTCAAAAATTTGCATTATGGGATTGAATGAGTTTTGCTGATGAAGAATTTGAACTTCGAATTTGAAATTTTAGTAGGCTCTGTAAATTTCGGGGCGTAGAGCAATGCATTTCGCCAATCTACATGTAGTAATACATAGAGGAAGTTTGGGGGGGGGATTCATGCTGGGTTTCTCTAAGGAGACATGAGAAGGGGTGCCAGGGCAAAAGGAGGGCCCAGGACGGGAGGGAAACGTCACCCAGATGGATGCGGAAGCCCTTCAGAATGATGGCATGTAAACACGGTTACACGTAGGTCCCCTACAACTCATTTACCACTCTGTCCGTTATTTGTAGATACGGAGGAAAAGAATTCGTAATGAAGTAGGAAGAGTTGGCCAAAAACGATGATTTCTTCATTTTCATTGCAATCATCTTTAGGCCTACTGCCCAGTGCCACGTCGGCCCACGCCACACAACACCACAAATCTCAACATTACACGCCACCCCGCCTCAAGCGGGACAATGTTTTTAATAACCATCCGAAAACATGATGATACACCCCAAGGCTATTTGCC
This sequence comes from Notospermus geniculatus, assembly GCA_002633025.1. NCBI lineage: Eukaryota > Metazoa > Nemertea > Pilidiophora > Heteronemertea > Lineidae > Notospermus > Notospermus geniculatus. The sequence goes on along the minus strand of NMRB01000771.1, from coordinate 239,621 downwards.
AACCTCTAAATGTATTGAATACTGTTGCTTTTTTCGTACGCCTTTGTTTGCGGTGACACTAGCAGTAGACTGAGATCATGTTGAGTGTTGTTGCGGGTATTAAATTGGGCCCATTAGGGTCGGTCTCTTGTCGTAAGGATAAAGCCAGAAATATGGGAACTGAATACCGTATTCTCTCATTTGAAGATAGTCATCTACGTGTTGTTATCTTCAGAATTATACCTTCTTTCTTCTGATGAATTAGTGCCATGACTCTTTTGACCAAAGATCTTATCGGCTTCATGAAGGCCTACTCAATTGCCAATAATGTTCCTGGCTAACTAACGGTTTCGAGAATGCTTATCAACCCTGTTCACGCTGCGTGGTCTTTCTATAAAGTTACGCGAAGTCATGGAAGAGTAGAATGTCGTTATTATTATTTCAGCAGCATGCCTGGACCAATATCAATGATATCGGATATCGGTTATTTCAACAGCCGAGGCTGTAATAATTACTGTCTCAGGCCTGAATTCGTGTGGATTTCACAACAGGACCTTCAGTGCCACTGCGACAAAATTTACCCTGAATGACCCACTGAGATGCACTTTAATCCGTTGTTCGGAATGTAATCCCGGTCCTAGGGACAACAAGTACGAACTGATTCTTGTTTCTAAGTCTGCAGAATAGGAATTCAGATATAAGATCCACAATATCCCAGATTAACCTTAATCCTAGTCCCGTTCCATAAACCGGCAGCTTATCCCCAAAATTTGGGATATGCAGAAAGAATAGAGTGACGCACTTGTTGCTGTCTCGGGACTTTTTCAAACGCTCCTCCTGATCGATATAGTTTGCCTGAACTTTTACAAGGGAAAATAATCATGCAGTTAAGGTGGCGGTGGAGTTAGTAAACGCATCCAGTTGAGGTCCGTTTTGAAATTTAATTGCACGAATGTGTTACGACCGTAGTTTACTTTGCCAACGAAATTTGTGAGTTTATGTATTGTTGCAGATCTCCGAATTGAAAAACTGCACAATAATTAACTGATTATGTAACTTTATTCATGAACAATGCAAGTCCCAGATGAAGTTTTTCAGAGGCGATAACGGGTACAGC
>NMRB01000771.1:214074-227501 GCA_002633025.1 Notospermus geniculatus | reverse complement strand
TTGGGTTTTTCAATGGGATTTTACACTGTCAGAGGCGTTCAAAAAAAGAAAGGTCATACAGTGAGCCACTAGAATTACATAAAGATATTTTAGCAAGCAAGCAGCTAATAAAATTCATTCGAATTATATTTGAAAAAGTTCGAAAATTCGGCCAATTCCACAAAAAAAATGGCGGCCGCTATTTTCGCAACCTGTCTATTGGAGTTCATTCATCAAAATAATCAATTATTATTTCCTGGATAATACGCAGTTAACTGTTCATCATATTACATAGACAAACTTATAAAAACATGCGGTTTGGCCCTAAACATCATATCAAACCAACCAACTCCAATTCAGTGTAGGCCTAGGCCTGTCCCGATCGCGCCGGGGGCCGATTCTCGATACATATTTTACGAACCACCCATATTTTTATTTTTTCACAGCTCGCATTCATTTTCTATTTTGGGGCCTACTAGTACGGTACGGTAGGTGTGGACGTTACACAGGCCTGGATATGAGTTCTGCCTGCATCTCCCTTTGCCCTGCCATGTGTCTGCAATCCACCAGCACTGACAGTGTGACTGTCCACAATACAACTGCCATAGGCCTAGCCTGTGTGTAGCTACTGTATACATGGACGGTACATGCAATGCACGTGCACCAGGCACAACATGGAAATTCGGAACACACAACTTACAGTGATGGCTACATCATCATCGGCGAGGATGAGGGCACTGTAAGTGCAAGCCAATTCATCGTTAGATGTCATATTTTCAGTTGATAAATAAATCGGTCGTGGATGGCAAATAAGAACAGTGCACGTCGCCGGATTGGCCTTAGCTCTTTCGAGAACAGCGCACTTTAATTTTTGCAAGATGGCTGAGAGGACGACCCCGGAAGTGAAACTTGTGAGGTCAACTTTTTGCTGAACTGTGCCAATAACAACCTCGTCTCCAGGAAAAGATCGCGCCGACCTACTGGAACGAGGTTGCAATCAGTATGGTTTTGCTATCTAACGAAAGGTGACGCTACCATCCATTACTTAAGTCTCGCGCAAAATGACCTAAATGTAAAGCAACGTGTACTTCACAACACTAACCAGTGCTAACTGACACGTGCGAAACTGACACGAGTGAAGTTTGCATGCTCATGATGCTCTAGACTTTCAAAATTTGACAACATGGCCATGATGGCTCGATTTGAGATTGTGTTCTCCGTCTTTTTCTTGGTAATTACTGCATTTGCCGGCGAACCAGACGATGATTCGTCCGTGCTAGAGTATACAAAGGAGTCTCTGACTGAATTATTCGAACAAAACCCCCATTTTGTGCTTTTTTATGCTCCTTGGTAAGTTACAAACAAGACATCCCAACATGGCACATGCAAGATGATAGATCCACTGACTGCTGTCATGTCAGTGCTGACTGACTCAACTGAGCTGAGCATGCTGAGCGGAGTGACCAGGGTGACACCTCCACTGCCACACCACCAGTGCACTGTGCACTTTGCTTTTGTCATCTGGGTCTAGGCCTGGCTCAACTCAACCAAGGCGTTAGCCTTACTTTCATGTTTGGCCTAGGCCTAAAGCCTAGGCTACAGTACATATGTAGGCTAGGCCTACATGCCATAGGCCTATGCCAGTGTTCTCCAACTCCTATACCACGGGTACACACCGCCACACCAAATTTCTTTGCCACCAACCTAAACCTGGAACAGACCTTCCCTACCACACCAAAAAAATCTGCCGCCACACCAAAAATCTCCCTCCACAGCTGACAAAAGTAAACTTAACTCCCCAGTTACGCTCTGTCTGAAAGCAACCATACAGCAGGAACTGCATGCATACGACATTCTCGAAGATTGGCATGATGCTGCCACTGAGATCGTCGGGATTCGGCGGTTTTCTGGCCGTATGAAAATGATATTTCTCGCAAAATTGGACTGTGTTTTTCGTTCGCCAGAACGCAGGAGATCGCATCTCAGCCCAACTTACACCAAATTTTTCTGGGGGGCTGCTGGAGCCCGGATACCGCCACACCAAATGTCAGAGAAGTTGGAGAACACTGCTATGCCTAGGGTAGGCCTATGTCATGTAGGCCTATGTGTGCCTACCGGTACGGTGGCGGTAGCTACCGGTAGTCCTAGCCTACCGACAAAGTGAAGTAGGCCGAGGCTATACTGAAAACCTTATTCAGTTTTTTATTTTTCTTAACAGTTAAATAAACAGATAAAGCGGTACGCCACCGGTAGGACGAGACCTTGGGGCCTACCGGTCCGGCCTGGTGCCTAGGCGGCAGGCTTAATAGAATAGTCGTAGTGTAGGCTTATATGTTTACAGGTCAAGGCTAGGGTAGGCCTAGGCCTAGGCCAACTTTATGATTCTTACAGTAGGCCTAGTGTTGGGCCTAACTGTCTGTGATATCATTGAGTCCATTGACCTGTCTCTCTATTCTTTCTTCAGGTGCGGTCACTGCAAAAAAGTACTGCCGACTTGGAAACAACTGGAAGAAAAGTACACATCTTATGATGAGAGGGTTAAAGTCATAAAGGTTGGTAGAAAACCTTCCTGATTTTAGCCAGCTTGGCATCCCCCTGTGATCACAGTCTTTCTCAAACTGGACAGGAAAGTCCTCTTTGGTGCTAAAATGCTTACTCTGGTCTAGGAGTCATTGTACTCAAGACCACTCTTCAGCTGTGTTGTGTAATTTCTTTGTCTGGTTTTAGGTTGACTGTGTGAAGAACACCGACATATGCGCTGGTTACAACATTCTTGGCTATCCAACGTAAGTGGAACTGGAACACTTTATAGGCCGGCCTACTTGTACACACTTCAGGCAAGACAAATGTGAAGTGAATTTATATTTTATCTGACTGATTGGAAGAGGTCACTGGCTCGTTCAATTCAGATTTTATCTTTATCTTTTTTCGGCTTTGTGAGGTAACTTCCACTTTTAATTCTTTCAGAATGAAATTCTTCAAGGACGCAACCTCAGATGCAGTGACCTTCAAGGGAGGTCGCGACCTTGCTACATTTGAAGAATTTATTAAAAAACAAGTGAACTCTGGTAGCCAGGTAGTTATTTTTCTCGAAGACCAATTTTCTTGTAGAATGGGATGGAACCACTGAGGGGCAAATCTCAGTTGCTTATCAATATCTCTGGGTTTTGTTTTTGTCATTTATGAGTCATAACATGCAAGGGCAAATGGGCACACAGAATTTCATCATCTGCTCTTCTTTATCATTTGACGATTTCCTCATTTTCAGGAGCCGGTCACCCCAGATCCCGTGGTCAAAACTGGTTTGTACGAGTTGACTGAAGACACATTCCAAAAACACACCGAACAAGGCGACCATTTCATCAAGTTTTACGCCCCCTGGTGTGGACATTGTCAACGATTGGCGCCAACCTGGGCTGAACTTGCAACACTGCATGAGGATAGTCAAGATGTTAAAATCGGGAAGGTGAGATAAGATGCGTTAAAGGTGCAGTGACACTCATTTTCCTAGTCTCGTTAGGGATTTCACCGACGTCACCAATCTGTGACAACAGCTCATGGTACAGACACTGGGAGTGCACAAGCTGCTGCGAGTAGCTACTGCTATGGTAAATTGTCAGATTTCTGAACCATTAAGAAACCCTAAATTTTATTGCACCTTTTTTCTCCAGGTTGACTGCACAGAAAATCGCGTGCTGTGTCAGAGACAGAGCGTCCGAGCGTATCCCACGCTCCTCTGGTTCAGAAATGGCATCCAGTACGAAAAGTTTCAAGGATCTCGCGATCTTGATTCCCTCCAAAGTTACATCAGACAAAAATTAGACGAAAAATTTGGCCAGAATGCTGAGGAAGCTGAAAAAATTCCCAAGGTTCAAGTGACGATGAAGCCAGATAATGTCGCTAAATTAACGATGGCTAATTTTGACACATCCATTGCCTCAGGGGTTACTTTTGTTAAATTCTATGTTGATTGGTGAGTATTTTACTTCAGTCCATGTTGATTTCACTTGAACACGATGTCAACCTAGAGAAATTTTTCCCGTGTGTAGTTAGTTCAGAAATGGTATAAAGTCCACTCTCTTTAGTCTTGGTTCCTTCGGCTTCTTCTCAGAACTCAGTCAAAGCCAACATTTCTAACATTCTCCCACTTTTCTTTTTTGAAGGTGTGGCCACTGCAAGGCTTTAGCTCCTATATTTGAAGAGTTAGGGAAATCCTTTCAAGCATCTGGGAGCGCGATTAAGATAGCTGAAGTTAATTGTGAACAGCATAGTGATATATGTCAGAAGTATCAGGTAAGTGTTCTCATGGTTCTATGAAATATTGTACAAGACCTGGGCCGACTGCATAGAAAGTCCGATAGTGCTTTTGGTGCCTGCCTATCAGCGGTTTAGTTAATGGGAAAATGCCTTATAACTAATTGCCGATAGGCGCTGGTAGCACTATCGGATTTTCTGTGCGGTCAGCCCTGGACTGACAAAGTCGCTCCAGAACAAACTAGGCCATTCGTGATTCTTATGAGTTACATTGTGATGTGTCTTGCCATTTAATTGTCAAAGACTCAAAAGTAAATAGCACACTCCCAATAAGTCAACCAAGTCAAAATTACAACACGTGTACAGCATGCCATGTGCCAGTACTTATCATACATGGTTTATTGATAGCAAATGTGACATTAATTTTACTTGATGCATAATACACCAAGTTGTACTCTGACTTGAAAAATGTTGTACACGATGTTGATCTGTATTGATATAATATCTACAACACATGTTACATTGTTAAGTACAGGTCTTTTGTAGTACAACCTCTATTACACGGTGCTCAAATTCAAGGCAGTTAAATGTATGCAACGATGGATCCGGTTGCATGCAAAGTGCCTTATCACACTGAAGCCAATCAGGTTATGGAAATGCCTTTAGTTGTACATCAAGTTGAACTTCATTGATATGTCACAGATTTCCACAATGTATTGTACATCATGTGGCCCTAGGGCTTTTGCTGTGCTGAGCAATGTTTGCTTTTGAATTGAATCTTCTTCTTCGGCGTTCGCTTGGGCAGACATCTCTAGATGTCCGAGGACTTCTATCGAGATCGCCCTTATGAGCATACCATGCATGCCACTACGGTTAGGCGCCAGATGGGTTTTTTGGTGTGACTCCGACTTCCGGCCAGGTATTTTCGAGTCCACTACAGGCTACCCCTATCTGCTTCACCTGTGTGGGGTCTTTTACTTGCCCCTGCATAGACACAGGGTAACCTCGGTTTAACGTCTCATTCGAAGGAGGAAAATTGAATCACATGAGAAAAACCAGAAACTCACTTTTAACGTCATATTCTCTCTTTTCGCAGGTTCACGGCTACCCGACGATTCTTCTTTTCAAAAACGGTGAGCGAGTGGATGAATATTCTGGTGCTCGGTCAGTGGAGGCTTTCACAGAATACCTCGCAGTACATGCCCCACACGATGAGTTATAACACTTTCCTTTACTTAGGATGAGATGCCAGGCTTTTGGTAGTTTTTGAAAAGGTTTAGTCCTAATTGAATTTTTCTGTAATAGGCCTAGTCATGCCTGAAATTTCACTAATGACGATGCTGTGGAAATTCACCGTTTTCAGCAATCACTTGAACCTTTTTCTTCTTCAGTGACTAGGTCTTCAAAGTCACTTCTCCATAATGTCTGGACGGGATCTTTACACAATGTACCGGTATATTATCACAAGGCCATGTATAGGTGACGTATTATTTAGGCCTACATGAAAAAGATCCAATAAGTGCACACATTTGAACACACAAGTGAATACATGTTTTGCTAAACATCTTTGTAAATTTGGGTTCACCTGTGCATAATGCATTCCTGAAGTGTTCAAGTGATAAAAGGGGTTGGTTTGATGCTTTGTTATGAGTTTTTAATGCCGGCAACAGAACTAACCTACTGGTAATTGATTTGATATTTAATTGATATGCTGTACATGTACTCCAACTGTCAGATTGGTGACAGCTGTTTCTTATGATTTAATTGGCATGTCAATTGTGCCACGTCGTGGCTTTTGCTCTGTTGCAGTATCACTATCAGAAAATTAACGGGTTTTACCCGACGGTTTATTTGATGTGTATCACAAGATTTATGAACAAAATAATTCGAAATTTCCAATATCCAGAAAGTGTGTATGGACATGTCTGGAAAGAGTTGTGCTCAATTGTATGAAGGGTGTGCTGTACTTAAATTTTTCTTAATAATTAGTATTTTGTGTCAGTATTAGAGTGCTGCGCTGTTTGTTGATAAGCTTCCGAAATTTGCATTTTTGAAAGGGGGTCAGAAAAAATGTGATGTCGTCACACAACCTTCCTATTTTCATCAGACAATGGACACCGTTTGTGAGAGAAATTGATCAGGACCTGGATTCATGAGTGATACCTATTGTGGCAGTGGGTTGTGGTCCTCATTGATGATACGTGTTGACACTTGTCACTCTACTGTCTCTTTACTTGTGTGAGATTATGTTATCAGTTTATACTCTTTTAGTATCAATTTTGTTTATTTTTCTAGTTGTGTTTAATTCTTCATCTCGTACTGGTTGAAGCTCTTGACCTACTTGCAAATCAAACCTGACCATATTTCCTTAATATCCTAGTGGTTATCACATCCGCTTAGCAAGCGGCAGGTCCCGGGTTCCAATCCCAGGCCATGTGGGAGTAATCATCCCTGGCTCTTCAGTCCGTCGCATTGGACGGTAAGCTATGGTACCTTGTACCTTGTGCCTTTGCAAGGGCAAGTAAAAGGCCTCATTCAGGTGAGGAACAAGAGTAGCTTGAGATGGCCTTGTCGATACTCACCAGGGCCAGTAATGCTTTGGCTTCGGCCTGGGGCCCTGATGGAAAAATCCTACAAATACATGTACCATGTTTCCTCATACATGTGATTGGAATATTATGGTCAGGACTCCTTTTGAAACAATCCTAAGACAGTCCAAGTTGGAAGTGGTTGACGTTTTCAAGAAAATGTCCTTCACACTTACTCGAAATGTACCACCCTCTTTGCCCACTCTATTGTTATTTCCAAGAAAACCCGTGCCTGTGCCTTAGCTTATGTTTACACCATATCCATATCTGCCCTAATCACCTGTAATTTATATGCAAATCCTTGGAGAAATAAAATATACCCTCACTATTTAAAACTAGGACTTCTTTTACATGGGTCAATTGAAGTCGGTTCCACGGAGCGGAGCTGAGAGACTGGCCACTGCGGACTACATGTATAGTGAATATAATTCTTCAACATGCAGTGATAGTCAGCCCAGTCAACTTGACGGAGTTCACAACTCTGGGGTGCTGGGGTACACTGAGCTCGTGTAGGATTCATGCAGCAGAACAACTCCGCCATAAGCTACTGTGTATGAATGAGACCTCTCCAGTGCCTATGGTACATAACACGCATAAATTTTTCAAACGGATGCGGGGGAATCCGCACCCATTAGGCTGAGTATCCATAGGCCGTTCCAGTTCCTTTGTTCTGTGGACCCGAGCCGTTGCGACAATGAGACCTGCCCTTCGAAGGACCAGTAAGCAAATCAAAGGTTCATCCTCTCTGCGATGTGTCACAAGCGAACAGGGAACAAGGAAACATGCCACAAGGGAACAGCCTCTGGTTACCATGGTTACATGGCCTTTGAGGGTCTGGGAAGAAAATGTCTACAGAAATTACACAAAATTCACCAAACATTCAACATCTGTTGTATCCCCCCTTTATTTCATAGATATCATACATGTAGTCAGTGTCAATAAGTATCCCAATTATGTTTTGTACACAGAATAAGAATTCAGCATTTCTCATCCTCGGATAACAGTGAAATCGGTGAACATTAAGTGAACAATATATATTCCCAGGAGGAGATTCAGACAGACCCTCTTGACTATTCAAATCTCCAATATATTTTCAAATACTCTTCGGGAAGATGCTACGTTTTTGCACTAAATAGAAATAATACTTTCAGAAACAGTATGGTAATATTCGGCTTAAGCAGTGTGTTAACATTGTTATACAGTGGCGGGGCCTACAGTGCTGTACAGGAACTCGTGCCAGTCCTGCTGCTGCATAAGCAGTGTTTAAACACTTTTATGAATGCCGGCCCCTGATTACATCATGATTTATAATCATTTACAACACCAAGACCAGCTTGAATTCTGGCCTTCATAGGCACATCCACAACCCTACCCTGCAAAGCCCACTGACCCACCACAACACATGAACAGTAATTCAACTGTTCTTCAACCGTAACATTTCTCTGAATTACCATGGTGCACCAATTTTAGCATGTCATGCATTTACACGTTTATCTCAACAGATCAGGAGACAGTATATACAGTACATAAATATGTCATGTACTTGTGTCCTAGGTTTGGGGCAACACTCAGCAGAGTTGCTACTCTCGAACTTTCAGCAGGTCTGAAAGATCAAACTTCCAGCAGATCTGAAAGGATCCAGTGAAAGCCAAATGTGACTCGGCACAACAAAATGAGTCGGAAGTCGCACAGAAGAAGACCGAAGGTGGAACCAGACAGCGACCACAGAAATCGACAAAGTCAAATTTCACAATGGGCAGACAATCCTGAAATCAGCGAACCGTTGGTGTCACCTTGGACATGTTGGGTCTTCTTATGTGCGCATTCCGACTCATTTTGTCGTGCCGGGTCACAAATGAGCTATTCCTCGTGTTTCCCAGACACCTTCCTACTCAGCTCGGAATAATGATATGAAATGTTTTGGGACAGTCTTAAAACATGCTCTATAAAAACTTGCACCATAACTATGCAGATACAAGTCCGATTCCATGATATATTGGTCCTTTTCTTGCTATATTCTTGATATACTTGTAGATCCTACCTCCATCTGGGAGATTTTGAACTTTTTACATCTCGAGCCCAACTAGACACAAAATACACTCCTCTCGCAGTGTTTGCACACACCCACTGAAGTCTGAATTCACACAACCAAGGCCAGTTGCAGTTCAGTTGATCGGCGTGAGGCGAAACCATCAGTTTGCAATCAAGCTTTAGGCTGCGTGATATCAAAGGACTAGGTCCCAACTATGGCATGTTTGAGCCAATGAAGAAGTATTTTACATTTTCCTTGGCGACAACAATGGCCAGTCATTGGTTAATTTCATCAAGTGCCATCTAGTCTTCATCCTTGCATTTCACAGCAAATTGTACCAGTGGCGTGTTTGAGCCAATCAAGAAGTGTTTTACATTTTCCTTGGCGACAACAATGGCCAGTCATTGGTTAATCTTGTCAAGTGCCATCTAGTGTTCATCCTTGCATTTCACAGCAAACCATACCAGTGGTTGGTGACAGATGACTATATCCAGCCAGGAACCAACTGGGACGAGTGCACACACAACATATCACAGTAAAAAAATAAAATCAACTATCATGACAACTTCACTGCACTGATGTGACTACTACTGTCCTTTTTATAAAGTCTCTGAGCATCTCGCTCCAATTTCTTCTTTTGGTGTTCCATCTGTCGGCGTTCTCGTTCCTGGCGACGTTTTTCTTTAATGGCGGCCTCTGCCTCCCACGACAAGTCCTCCGCGAGTTCTTCATCCCACGCATTTTCTGTGTCTTCCCAGGAGCCAAGTTCAGGATTCTGAAAACAACCAAAACAAGTTAACACTCTCACTGTCAAGACCAGTTTTTGAAAGGTGCCTGAAACCTGTCACATTGGAAAGCTCCCAGTGAGCACAGATCATCAAAATCGTGTTTAACCCTCAAAGCACTGGAACTCTGCAGGTTTTTAGCAAATGTCGGAAGTTTTCACTGTCTAATTCCCCAGAACGGCGAGAAATTGTAGTGAGTAATCGTGCAATGCTAAGTCCACAAGTACCACAGCTTTGAATGTCAGTCTGATGATGCAGAGAGCTTGAATTTGAAAACCGTGCCAACTGGCACGGTCGGTGTTTTTTAAGGGTTAAGTTTGGTGCCGGATGACCTGCTTTCAAACTGACCTGTTGAGGAATCTCTGAAGCCATCGCCAATCTTGACGACATCGATCCAACCTGTTCTTCTTTCTTCTTAATCAGAAGCTGAAAAGGGATGAAACCATCAAAATTAACTCATCTGACCCCAGAGTCCAGCAGACGGTATCTTCTCAAAGTTTTCCCACATCCTACGGTATAAATGGAGAATTATTTCAAGAAATGTTGTTCCTGTGAACCATCTGAAGAATGTTTTTTTCAATTTTTTCCCCAATTCATTTCCAGGATTTCATTTGTATGTTTTTGTATGTATCAAAGAGGCTCTTTGTCCCAATGCAAAAATATGGAAATTCATTTTGGCCAAGAATTAGATTAACCAGACAGATCCTCAGCCACCAGTAGTCCAAAGTGGAGTTCAAGAAACAAATTCCTCATAGAGGAAAGAAATTCCTGTTGAAACCACTGGAGTGGAACTCTCCATCGCGTGTTAGAAAGGAGGGGACTGGACAGGAAATTCTACCCACTACCTCAGAGGGCATGGCAGGATGGGCACTAGGATTCAGTCTACCGGTATTAGCAAGAGTCATAGAAATAGGCTTTTGACAGGGGTCAAAGTAGAAAATTATTTATGCAAATCTTATATTTTGCTATTTCAAAACAGTTTCTGGGAGCAAAGAATGAGAGGTCAATTGTAACGTTTTTTAGTTTGTGGTACATTTTGACACGTTGCACGCACATCATGCATTAATTTCAGACAATTTTGTTTCTGCACTGCAATCACAGGAACTTGTATCAATGTGAGCAAATGACCAGGGGACTTTCATTGATATTATACGAACTCCAGGTTGGAGGCATGGGAAGAAGCAATCATGCAATTTGGCATTCACAGTTTCGTGCCGTGGAGAACTTCTGCATCAAAATGACCATGAAACATTTTCGTGAGAACTTGTAAAAACCACAGTGAAACGTATGACGACATAGAAATTCTCCACGTGGTACAAAAAACCTCTAACCTTCGAGGACGAATCGACAAAAATCTGGAAGTAAAACTCAATTTACAAAATTGTTATGACACAGCAACCACGAACAAGCACACGTTAAGTACCACCTACATGGCAAAAGTTATTTGTCAGAAACTATGTACCTCTAGGCCACAGAGAACAAGTTTGTCCTATTTTATAACTAAATGAAAACAAAAAACTTTTTTATTTGGTCTGGTTCGTAAAAAATAACGATCGATAAAAATCAAAACACCAACCCTCTTTGGTTTTTTGAAAGTCGGTGTCATATCCTCAAAGAAGTCAATATCAGGCTCTGGAGGCGGTTCTGTGCCCTTCATCCGATTGCCATATTGACCAGTCCCTTCTGGCAGATGGCCGCTCGCTGTAGTACTGGGGTAGTTGTTTGGCATACCATTATCGACTACGCTGATGTTGACAGGTTCATCACCCTGGCCCCAGCTGTCCCAGGGCTGGAGGTCCACCTGGAGGTACAAAATACAATTAGGGAATTTACATGGCCTCCTATTGTAGCATGAACCTTATCACCTGGAACCACCAATTCCACAGGAATCGATTCAACAATGCGGAGTACGGAGGTTAGCCCAGATCAATAACAAGGACTGAAGTACTTCCTTAAAGCATCATACAAACCTCCTCATTGCCAGGAACAGACTGCGTAACATTTGATGTCATCGAACTTGGATAATGATTCGCTGTTGGCAGAAGTGTTCCGCTGTTTTTCCGACGACGACCTATGAAACACATCGCCCTTTTGAAGAGGCCCAAAATTGCGAGGAAAATCCCCATCAACTTGCGACTTATCACAGTGATAATACTCATTGTTTTGTAGGCCCAGTTCTGTTCTAAGAAGGAAATTCTGGAAAAATCAAAATAGAGAAATGAGAAACAAATGAAAATGGCCCACGAAACCAAAATGGCACACAATCTCTAGGGGCCTATTAACGTCTCGACCTCGTCTTCAAATAGCCTGATAATAGGCCTATGGCAACACTCAACCAGTGTCAACAGTGACAGTGTAAGTGTAACCTTGGAGGAATTATACTGAATTATACATTTTCGTCATCCATGTCACTGCAAGAAAAATGGCATAGAATGTGTAAATTTTGTTCGATTTGCATGAATGAAAGCTTAGAATACCAATCTCAGTTTCGTCTTTCCTGGTCTTAGACGTGCGCAGGTATTCTGCCGACATAAACCATGTAAACAGTACACTTTCAGGCCGCAGAATGTTCGAATACCGGCACATAGTACCCCCAGCTCACGCTAGATGGCAGTGACAATCCGGGCTGCGTCGTGTCGGTACCGCTGATCACTTCAAGCGAGCAGACTTAATTGCTGTGCAAACACTGCGGGCCTTTGTGTTCCATTGTTGTTTGGGGAGGTGTGAAAAAGGGATTATAGAGGGGCAATTAGCTCGCTGTTCCTCCTGTCAGTATAATTCTTCCAAGGTGTAGGCCTAGGCCTAACACTAACAGCGCAGCCGCAGACATTTTTACACATCCACATGATTGTATTACGCCATACGTAAGTCGTAAGAACGGAGACGTAGGCGCTAGGTAGGCCTAGGCCTAAATAGGGCCTACATTGTATTGTTTGGTAGGCCTACCCATTGTTCAACAGTTCCACTCTCATCTAATGCTTAGGCCTATCACCCCATGATCATGATGATATGAAAGACAATTTATTGAGAACAAAAATGCAGGCCTATACAGTAAATGCATGAATGCACTCTTCTCACTCTCTCCCTCTGCTCTGTATTTTTGTATGGAATGGAACTGACAATGAACAAACTGTCGGAATATTGCTTGTACATTGATTTCTACATAAATTTTTGGGCTTTTTATCTACACCTTTGTTTGAAGAATACATCAATTCATCTGCTTGGTTTTAGGAAGTGTTAATTCATCGATATTCGAGAGCGCAGCGAGGTGTTTTTATGATGTGAGGTGGCGAGCAAGTCTCCGTCAGCCATTGAAGTCTCACGCACTGATCTGTAATCTGATCACCGTTGAGCAAGACTATTGCACAGTTCGGCAACTTCGCGAATATTCTCGCGAGATTTCCATTGGCAACGCATCAACTTCCGGTCTCAGAATTTTCTGTTTTTTCATGTTTTTCTTGTGAGTAAAAAGTCGAATTACTCATCAAAGGGCCCTGATTTATCAAATTTCGAATGTTGTGTGATGAAATCATACTTTAGGCTTGAGAGGAAAGACCTAAGGCCTAGGCCTAGTAGGCTTGTGATAGTAATTTTGAAGGAAATGATGAATGAACATGATGAATGAAGACACAGACCATGCAGACATGACCACTGATGACAGACTGTCACTCATGCACTGTCATGACTGTGTCAGTGCAGTGTGTCAGCAGCATGCATGCATGGTCAGACAGTGTGTGACATCACATGCATGACATGTGTGAGTGGATCACCCCCCCCCCCCCCCCCCCC
>NMRB01000771.1:197845-214019 GCA_002633025.1 Notospermus geniculatus | reverse complement strand
TAGCTACGGTAGGCTAGGCCTACCGGTACACATTACAAGCATTCATAAAAAGTTATTCTACATCCTTCACTTCAGGCTCATTGAATTCAATTAACTTTAAGTGGAGAGAGAGGGGAAGCTGTCTTCTGCCCTGGGCTTGGGCTGGGAGTCGATCTTGAGAAACGTACCAGTACATGGTACAGGTCAGCCGGTAGGCTGCCAGCATTGAAGTGGAGCCAGCAGAGAACGCAGTGCCACCATGGCAGAAAAGGTAAGAGATAGTTTTAGTTTTGCAGCAATGGCAAAAATGCAGAGTTTGGGACAATGATGTGAGCTTGTTCCAATGTTAAAAGAGAACAAACCCCATCCTGAGTTGTGTTGGATGACCAAGCCTTCTTTTTTCATGGAGTAGGTACATGTTTTGTTTCAGTCCAGTGACAGCGATAAATTGCCTCCGATTAAATCCCAGAAGAAACCAGAGGATGAGGATGATAAGGGACCACCAAAGGAGAAATTTGTTGCCAGGAACTGGAAAACTGTGCCAGCCAGTGAACTGAAGAAAATGACCCCTCAACAAAGGAGCAAATACATGGCTGTGAGTTTCTGTTAGCTTTGATTCGTATAAATTTTGGAAAATTAGCTCAGAAATGTGAGATGCTGAGCAAAAATATCATGTCCCCATCTTAGAGTGCAATTTGCCAGGGATGGAATGAATTACCGGTATTGCAGGGATTTTGAGAAGTGCTGTTTCCAGCATTTGGCTAAAATGGACCAAATCTATTCCAAAGTCACTGCCTTCATCTTGAATTAATGTAGAGTACTTCACAATTACAGTATGAAGACCCATCAAAGGATGCTGCTTCAGGCCAGGCCAGTGCACTCAAAAGACTAGTGGAGCTGAAGAAGAGACAACAGAAGTAAGAAGAAACGGGGGATTTTATGAGATTCCCACAATTACCTCACCCATCACATTGAACTGACTCCTGCTGACTTGCTGCTGAGTACAGTTCCTTGGCATGCTGTTCCTAGTCTGTCAGGTGTGATGGATGTTATTGTGAGTTAGGCGGTTTGTCGGTCACTGAATTTTTTCCAATTGACAAGACCTTGACAGAGGTCAAGGCTTGTAACACAGACTTTACAGGAGCAATGAGTGGCATGTATTCACAAAATCTTCTCCTCTTCTAATTTTCAGGGCTGAGGCATCAGAACCAGATGAAGAACTCATCGAAAGGGAGAAACATGCAAAGTTAATTGGACAGCTCAAGTGAGTAATTCGTTTCTTAATGAATTGAGAGAAAGATCAGTTTGCTCGATGCTGAATGTGACATTCCAGTATGTAGATCCATTCCTGAGATGTACACATCTTCAAATATCTTCAAATATCTAAAAATATTGTCACTTTCCCGTGTTTCAGGGCTGCTGAGGCAAGAAACAGACTGAGAATAATGCGGCTGAGGTACTTTGCCAACCGAGTGAGTATCATAGACTGCAAAATTCATTTCTTTCATTTGTCAATTGATTACATTGGAACAGACCCTCTTCCTTCAAAAAACTAAATTGAGTGCTAATGATTTTGAAGTAAAATGGCTTTCCTCTACTTCAGGGCCAAGAAGTGAATCACCTGATATCTTGCCAGCCATCTGCACTCAAAGCCGTCCGTCTTCAAGCGTTGCTGCCCGCTCATTCAGACTATGACGGCATTCATGACACTTTGGAAAAGTTAGACGTAAGTTGTTTGTTGGAGGTTTTCTATCAGTACCCGGCATTGATCCAGAGTTGAAGAGAGCTAAACAGGAAACATAACATGACTCACTTTGCTTACTACACCATTGTTTTTTCCAGCGCGGTCGATGTGAGAAGCTCTTAGAGGACCAGAAGGGCCTACTGACACACAGAACATAAAATATGGTGATATAAGATCAAGTTTTCATGCATTTATTTGGCAGCTTACTGTCAAATCCACTGTAATCTTACTCATGTAAGAGGCGTGCAAAGTTTTAGACGAGAAAATTATGTTACAGATGTGAAAAGGGCATTTCAAAAGTGTATGTTGAAAATTTTACATTGAGGACAAGCGTTTTTTCACCTTTCACAAATTTGCTGTGCTCTGTTAGAAATTTTGTCACTGATATTTCTCACTTGTTCAGTGTGAGGAAAGGATTTTTTCTGAATAAGTCTAAGCCCACTTTATTTGTGCATGAATAGGAGAATCTTTGATAATTATTTCAATATCCCATTCCGTCCTTGAACTATCAAGATAATATTTGATTTTATTGTAATATGTACAAAATGTATAAATAATATGTATGATATGAGTACCGGTAGTTTTGTCTCTGTGGTAATTGTAGTATTTTGAATAAATGATATGAATACAAAAACTGATTCATTTTTCTTCCTATATCCTAAGAAAATAAAATTACCAAGCTTTGAACGGCAACAGTGAATGATACAAGTTCCTGGCCCTCAGCAGGCACGGATCCAGGGGGCACACCACACAAATCTGTAAAATTGACCGTGAAATTCTGAAATCTGGAGCAAATCATTGAAATTCACTTCAAATTTCAATGTTTCTAGCACAGTGCGCCCCTCTTTTCCGAAATCGTCAATACGCCCCTGCTCAGTGCACTTTAGCCGTAGGAATGATGAACTAGAGATACCCAGAAGTGTCCCCTGTGAGACTGACAGTGCTCAGCTGAAGGGGTTGATCGCTTGATCCATCTAAAACATCCAGCTCCCCAGTCATGTCAATTTCACGTCAAAAGGAGACTACAGCACCCAGAGCCGGAGAACGAAATAGCAGAAGTTCGTTGGATAAGTTTCAGTTCTAGGACGTAAGGCCAATGACCTGCTGCAGATAAATGCGAACGATGTTACGTTTCTAATGTTCCCAAATTCCCCCTGTGTTTCCATACAATTTTTTGTGCTTTTCTTCTCTTTGGATCTTTGTTTCCATACAATAGACAGCTAGAGAGACCGTGGTTTTGGGATTTTTGCGATCGCGGAACAGGAAAATCGGTCACTTTCTTTTCAGTGTTACCGCCCATACTACTACAATGAGGAGAACTGATAAACGGAAACATCATGGCACTAGACACGCGACCTTTCCGCGCGAAGTCATTATGTCAAAAAAGCAACGATTCGCGCAGAAATTCGCAACAGCGGACACTTTGACTTTTTGAAGGCCCGTTTATTATGCCATGGAGGAATTATACTGAGTATAATACTCAGTATAATTCCTCCAAGATTAGGCCTAGGCGCGACCACGAACGCATCGCGGCAAAAACTACCGGTACAGTACACAACCACGTGTTACGTTCGAGTTTCCCGCCACGGTTTCCCGCCCGCATCGCTCACCGCGCCGTGGCGGGAACGAGGCTAATCTCTCACCGCAGCATCACCTGGTTCATGTTTATCCATCCTCATCCTGTCCGCGTATATTTCATACAGAAGCCTCCATCTTATACCGGATACATACGCCATTCCTCTGCATTCCTCTCTATTTTGTAAACTCGTGTAACGAAGAAAAGGTAGAGTAGTGCGTTGTACATTTCCGTCGCATTTTTACCGTACGGTAATTGATTTCTTTGTGTCCGTGTCAATTTCATTCTGTTAGTTATTCACTATATCATTCTATTGATCGTTCTCTAGAGATAATCGCCTTCCTTGTACATTGTATCTGCATACAGTTCAGCTCCTATCATAAAATTCGTGGCATGAGTCAGGGTTGTCTGTCGTCGGTAAATTTGACTACACGTTAGCAGCTGTGCTTTGAGTCTTTAGGCCTACTGGTGGCTGCGGCTGTCCATCCATGACCCTAGCAGAGGCCGAAAGGAACACTAGGCCTACTCCCGTTCATAACTCCACCAGGACGGCGGGAAAACACTCCTTGAGATTCCTGGCATGTGGAAATTAATAGTCAATGCTGACACAGACACAGGTTTATCATTACCGGTGTAATGGTTTTGAATGTTCCCCATCTGTGAGTGTTCCCCTACTATTGTCTGACGGAATAAGCGCCGCGACTTGACAGTAGCGGACACACAGGGAAAAGTGTCGATCTATCTGCCAGCGTTTCCCAAACACACTGACGTGCGAAACACTGGCAGATGTTACACCGGTGTAACGGTACAGAATGTCCCGCTGTAAAAAGTGTCCACTTCTATTGTTGAATGACGGAATAAGCGGCATGACTATAGAAAACCAATCCCCAGAGGTCTAACAATTATAGGATCTTTTGTTCCTGGGACAGTTTTTCCTGGGGACATTCTTTCCCTTTACACCGGCTTTGGCGTAAACTGGTGCCTTTTGATACTATCACACTGTGAAGGAACGCCTGAAACATTTAGTTGTTCATATAGACGCTGCAGCTATGGAGGAACTCATAAAACTTAAAGCTGAATTGCCCTGTCGTCTAGTTGTTCATAGTCGTTGCTGTGGAAAACAACGGCATTCCTGGAGAACTGCAGTGCATCGACGACAGGTTTTTTTATCTTGCTTTGAAGGGAATGGGAGCAACAGGAAAAGAAAAATCTCTCTACCCCTCAGATCGTTACTATATTGTCCAGACTGGCTAAATTTAACTAGGCCTACCTCCAGATATTCACTTATTTTGGACACTTGGAACTAGAGGGGTGTCGACGTCTGGCTTCAATCGTCGAGTCTCATTGATCGTAGACCCGCGATGTTGCTAATTAAATGCGTCTGAGCTGGCATTAGTGCAGATCAGCGTTAAATAATCCTCTCAAAACTTTTACATCTTCAATATAAATTGGTCCCGTAAAACCTCAGGGGTCTCTCAGCTACATACTGTTAATTCGTATGCAGTTCTCAGGAGTATCTCCCCGCATCCATTCTCCCACAGCAGGGCTTTGGTTTCGTTTCTCTTCATACACTCCACACAAGCGGATGAAGAGGAGCGAGGTAAAAACTCCTGCTGTGGGAGGATGCCCGAATCGCTGTCGTCTTCAAACGTTTTTATACAGGGTGACGCAATTTGCGACTGGCAAAGGCAAGCTATCGACGGAGCACCTATTTTCTGGGATCACAGTACAAGTCGAAAGATCTTGGAGAAGACAGCTGAGCGCCAGGCGTAGATGGCTCTCTTGTTCCGGTGTAACATCTGCCGGTGTGTCAGTGTTGTTTGGGGGAACGCTGGCAGATAAGACAGGTTTCTCTGTGTGTCCTCTACTGTAAAGTCGCAGCTTATTCCGTCGGCAATAGTTGGCGAATACTCACAGATGGTGAACTTTCCAAAACGGTAACCGGTACTTTTATGTTACAGAAAAATCAAGATGTCTCCGCTGTTTATTTTCAGCAATAAAAGATGTCTTCCAGCAAAGCCAAGAAGAAACACAGAACGCGCGCCCAGCGCTACACATCAAATGTGTTCGCCATGTTCAATCAGGCTCAAATTCAAGAATTCAAGGTAATTTAATGATGGGTGACTAGAGCACATTATGACTTGGTGGCGAAAATCGAGCCTGACCGGTCTTTTTTTGATGGGACCACCGCACTAGACTAGTCCGCTATCCTCGATGCTCCGCTGATATTCGTGTTAGCAAAAATAGATANATCTGGTCTGAATTTGTAAAGCGAAAGAAATATGTGGGTGTTTGCCACCAACACGCACCCATAGGGGTGCATCCCGAGAGGAGTAGGCCCACTTCTGGCCTACTCCTCTCACTGCCGCCAGGCCCGACGGTGGGCCACCAAAACAAGCCGCCGCTCTGTCTGCTGAGACTGATCGTTGGTGTCTGGGTCTCTTCCAGGAGGCCTTCAACGTCATAGACCAAAACCGTGACGGTTTCGTCGACAAAGATGATCTCCTTGAAATGCTGACGTCACTGGGGAAGAACCCGACGGACGACTTTCTTGAAAAGATGATTAACGAGGCACCAGGACCGCTCAATTTTACCATGTTCCTTACCTTATTCGGGGAGAAGCTCAACGGTACCGATCCTGAGGACGTCATCAAGAATGCATTCGCCTGCTTTGATCCTGACGGAACTGGTAAGAGCGGGGTTGTGCAACCCATGGGGGTGCATCCTAAAGAAATAAGTCAATGGCAGCTGGCATCCCTTCCATGAGTGGAGGGGGATGCCGACTTCATAAGACATTGATTCATTATGACCACCTAGCCTAAAGGGGATTCTGCTCATATGCGGCAAATCCACATAAAAATTATTGACTTTTCGCAAAGCTCCCGAAACGCCAACGCGAACGCCAATCCCATTGTTCGATGCCACAAAAAGAGCAGAGCAGCGAACAATAGGATAGACCGTAGTGTCGGCGTTTCGGGGGCTTTGCGAAAACTGTCTATTGCCGTACCCAACGCCGGCGGAATGTCTCCCGCTGAGAAATGTCGCCATTGACTGCTGAACTAGGCGCGCCCAGCTGAAAGTTGACTTGTGCAAGTTGACTCTCTATGGAGAAACTGTACGTGGAGCTGCGCCCAGGCAGAGCCATCCACTGAAATTTTCCCTCTCTTTTCATCACAGGTTGTCTGAGCGAGGACCACCTCCGCGAGCTGATGACGTCAATGGGTGACCGGTGGTCGGACGATCAGGTGGACGAGCTCTTCCTCGGTGCTCCGATAAAAGAGGGCATGTTTAATTACCTCGAATTCACCAAAACCCTGAAGCACGGCTCTGAGAAGGACGATGACATGCCCAACTTGCCACCACCCCCAAAGCCGGCCCCAAAGTCGATCCCAAAGTCAAAGAAATAAATAATTTTGATGACTTTATTAGAACAAGAGGACTGTAAAAATTTTGACAATAACCTCCGCTATTGAACCTAGCGATTTACGGATATATCATGTCACTAGGCCTAATTGTATTTAGCAAATTTTGTAAATCTCCGGAAGGCCCTACAAGAATTCTGAATATCATACAACGGTAACAAACATCCCGTTGTTGTTATCATTTTCATTCACAGTGATGGGCGGAGGCCCGGTGAACACCATCGGCAACAACATGCTGCTGTCCAGTTGTCGGATGGATTTATATCCGAAATTGGCGAAGTTGGGAGTTCAAAACTCCCAACTTGTCCCCGCTGTCGTCTCAAATGAAAAAGTGGCATTGAGATGCATCTCATACTTCGGCCCTCATAAGGGCGGAATGAACAGCCGAACGAAATAACGAGTTTCAGTAGGATGCCGCGCCTAGCTGTCACCCTGCACGGCAAGGACGGAATACGCGATAACAACGATTCCTGTAGACTGGTCCCTGCCCACGTAACGCTCCGCAAGTACGTACAACGGAGCGTTTCGACGGCAGCGAACCAGTCTATAAGTCCAGTAGTCTGGTTTCCTGAGCTGCCGTACCGAGGCGCTGACTATTGCAAATCAGACTACAAGTCCACAGTGGAACCAGAACCAGACTACAAGTAGTCCAGCAACCTCGTTTCCAGGAGTAGGTCACTCAAAAACCTCGATTGTCGCCCAAAACCTCTGATGCGACAGGCGCTCATGTTTCCACTGTTACAGCCAAAATATTGCTCGATATGCTTGATGTAGATGGATGAAGACAGGAAAGAATTGAAAAAGCAAGACTTTGGTATTAGTACATAAGTCCTTGAATTATATTTTAGAAAAATATAGGAGCATATAAATTTGACTAGCAAGTTTTTTCTAGTTTTCTTTCATGTGTTTACAAAACTTCGGATACATTGCAGAGCAGAATTTCCAAATTACACATTCTGAATAAAGTAAACCAACAAAATGAATAAGGGATAATTCTTCAGTGCCCTATTTAGGTGTCTGCTAAGGGAGGTTCCACCGTATGTTTTTTTCTGAAAAAGTCCAAGCAACTATCTTGGGACCAATACAAAAGTTGAGGGGACAAGGAAGGCACCACAGAAAGTTCGGTCCAGAAATTGTGATGGGTTGTGTTTTGCCCTCCTCCCCACAGGAGCCCCTTTTCCTCAACAGACTGGAAAAGTCAAAGTGACAATAGTGAAAACTGGTTCAGGGTTCAAAACCTCTGTTAAAATGCATCATATGGATACAGAGTTTATTTGATTTCAATTCTGCAACTGGGTTCCTCCATCACGTTTTCTCTGTTTTCCTTGTCGATTTTTCATTTCAATATACTTCTTGAGCTCTTTGTTTTCATCCAAATCATTCCTCTGGAGAGGTTTACTGTTGAAACAGCCTTGGACAGGACACCTGAAGAGATAGAAATGTAGTGAGGGTGTCTGAGAGAAAATACAAGATGCTACCTCTACTTTTTCTGCATTTCCAGTTGGATAAGATAGAGGCAGAGGCAGCCTCCTCATAGGCATTTTGATGTGCTCATTACGCCAGTCAGTTGGCATGAGAATCTAACTCTGACATGTATTCCAAGTAAACACCAACATTTGAGCCCAAATTCGTTGGTTGTCAGTCGCTAGTCTCACCACCTGTGAGGAAGCGACCGCACTTATATGAACCTAATAGCTAAAAGCTGCCTATAGGGTCCCTTTGATATGAAAAAGAGGAGTCACGAAGCCCTTGCCCTTTTACATTTATGTGAACTATGCCCCTGCCCAACATAGACATGTGTATTCGTGAAGTTATGGTGGCTTTGTGAAGAATGTATTTACATGTTTGTAAGGATTTATTCATGAACATTACTGACCTAGATTTTCTCGACTTCAACATCTGATCAACTGCCTCTTTATCATAGTTATGTTTACAGATGAGGTTTTTCCAGGGATTTGTCATTTCTCGGCCGAGGAATGGACATCGTGTGTTGATCTCCTGCTGGGTCACCGCAAGCTCGTCATCTTCGTCCTCGCCTGCTGCGTTTTCGGTCGGCATTGCCTTATCTGAAAATGATCAAGGATTTTAATATGTTATCAGGGAACATTCCTGGCCTCTTGATTAATTAAGTGAAGTTCCATGGTAGGAACAGAGTGGACAAATTCAAGAGAACCTACCTGGATGGAGAACATCCCACGTCTTCTGCTTTAGTTCGAGGAATTTCTCATGTCCCTCCAACTGTGCCACATTGTTGCTGGACTTGAAGTCGTTGAGTAAGTCATCAAGCTGCTGATTCAGATCAGGCCATTCGTCTTCAGATCTGATGTTTATGGCCTGAAAGAAAAAAAAACTAGAATAATACAGCATGCCCACTTCCTTGTGTCTGGTTTTCATATTTTGGAGTAGAAGATAATGAAAATTTTGTCTCCAATTTATGAGTTTTTCCTCAAATGGTAGTATAAGATTCTCAAATAGGAAATGTATAACAGAAGGAAACCAGAGCACCTGGAGAGACCTGCCTTTAGTCTTTTCCACATGAAGAATGGATTGGGAAGTGAATGAACCACAACCTGACTGGAAACAGACATTGATGTCTCTCTCTAATGCACTACACCAATCGGAGCATCTGCGTTATGAAACAGTGTGAAAAGCACCCAACGGTAGGGAAGGATTCCACCACAGTCTGAGGACACATCAGTGAAGCTTTTACCTTGGCTTTGACCATTCCCACAGCCTCTGCGAACTGTTTTAGATCCCTCTCCATGGCAGCATACTGCAGCATGGTCTCCCTCAAATCATTCAGTTTCTCCTCACTACCATCTGAAAGAAAACACCTCACATGATAGGCCTATCTATTCTAAAGCGCTGGCTGACATCAGGGAGGATGTTTAAATTACATTTCGCAATCAACATCAAGTTTTTCTTGCAACTGAACTCCACAGACAACTTTTGCACTCTTTCTGCTCCAAGATCATTAAATTTGCCAACTGGAAACATACCTTTATCACATTCAACAAGATCTAGTGACACATCAATAGTTGTTTCCATTCCAGCCGTGATGTACTCTGCAACCTTCTTTAAGGTGTTCAGCGCCTGATCAACAACTGCAAATTTTCCAGCTGACGACATCCTCCTGGTTTTTTCTTCAGTCTGGAAGACAGACAGACAAATGTGGGAATGAGTTTGCAAGCCAATGCCCAGCCTATTACGTTAGAGTAGCCTGCCTAAAAAAATAATATAGGATAGGATAGGATAGGATAGGATAGGATCATAAATAAATAAAGTACTAGGCCTAGCAGCCTAGGGCTGGCTAAGGGCCTAGGCCTGCCCATGCCTAGCATGCAGGGGGGATTCTATCTGAATTAGTAGGCCTCGGCCTAGGGCCTATTCAATCAACACAGGAGGAACATGAGGAAGGCCTAGGCCTATGCAAACTCTAAACTTTAGACTAAAGATCAAAATTAGCAAAATCAGAAAATATGCCATGTTGTTTTTGTAACACCCTGTAGACATGGTAGAGTGTGTAGCAATGCACTTGCATGATCTATCACTATCTGTGACACTGTATATCTGTGCAGTGCAGTGTCACTGTCAGCATGGTCAGTGCATGGTCACTGCACTGCTGGTCATGCTGGTCTGACCAGTCATGCTGGTGCCGGTCGGTGGTGCAATCATGTCATGATGATACATTTTGTTCCGTCCATTATGAACCAAGTCTACATTTCTCGACGAATATACTTGGAATAAGTAGTAAAGACAAGTTATTCGGGGTTAATTACCAAATTGTGTCGCAAGAAAAACAGGAAAATCGTGATTTATTCGACTTCCGACATCGAATGTACCGCCTGGAAGGTGCTGCCCTCTTTCGCACTACGGTAGAACACAGAACATGCCCTAGAGCTAGTGTTTACTACCAGAAATACATTAATACGTTTTGACTTGAATGAATTTCATCATGAAAAATCATATACTACAACAACATATATTTTCAGTAACAAGATAAACTCTATGCACGTAAATTAAGAGTCCATGAATTTAGTACGAATCGCCTATTTTTGCATGTCTGGAATAAACGGCTGGCTTCATCTAATTTGCATATCAGAATGAGAAATCATGAAAATCTGACAGTTATGCCCGAATTCATGACGTAGCACACAATTTTGCGTTATGAGAAATCATGAAATCGGTTCTTGCTGACCACGGTAATGAAACGTCATCAGACAGAATTCCGCCCGAAAATATTCCTAACTCTAAAATAAGTTTTAGAAATTTTTACCTTGATTTAATTTTTTGAGAAGTATAAATGAAATTCCCAAAAAAACTGTGGCCTTTAAAGAATTTTAAAACTTTGTAAAGTGGTAATGATTCTCTGCGGGATAGTGGTTTGGAAAGTTTGTTTTGAAAATGTACTTCCTGAATCTTACTTGATAAAGTTGCCCACAAAAACGTCAAAATGTTTATGATACCAACGCATCTTACCGTCAAAGAGTTTATAGATTCTACTCATGACGATTTGGAATCTCCGACGACGTCAAATTTCATCCAACAAATGCCAAAATGTCGGGATACAGTGACTTATTTGGAAGAGGTGAATCCATGCACCAGCAGCATGGCACTGCAGCAGCAGCACAGCACTGCAGCACCAGCAACAGCACAGCACAGCAGCACACACACATGCACATCATACATTACAATACATGTCATCATGACATGCATGATCATGCACACACGACACATGACATGCAAGCACATCACCTCATTAGCTCATGTTCGTCTGTTTATTTTTGATGTCGTGATGATAGACACCTAACCCTCAAACATGTCATAGGGCAGGGCAGGCCGATATCATGCAGCCAGGCAGCCCAGCCCAGCAGCCAGATCCAGGACCAGAGCAGAGCAGAGAGAGCCAGAGATGCCCCCCCCCCCCCCCCCCCCGGCCTTGCCCATGGCCATGCTGCCCTGCCCCCGTCCCCGGCCATGCCGATCAAGGCCTAGCCTTGCTAATAGTAATACTGTCATCTGGTCACTGCTGCATGAGTGGCTGCCTGCCTGGCAGTTAAATGTAGCTACATGATGCAAGGGAATTTAAGGCAATGCAGGATTGCAGGAAAGATATTCAGTTGCAGTTGCAGCTGCAGGAGTTGTTATATGATATGTCATCATCATGGGTACTGGTACTTGGACTGTCTAGGCCTAGGTAAACAAACCGTGTCGCTGTCAGGCTTGGAATTGGTCAATCCCAGAGTGGCAGTGTGTTGATCAACAGCTTTTTCCTCAGTCAACCTAGGCCTACCGGTATGCAAGTGAAAAGTTGAAATAAAGTACATATGTGTAGTGTATTGATTGATGATAGCTTTATTTTTTCCATTCATGATTTCAGAATTTGGACTTTGACAGGAGTGGACTCAATCGAACAAAGAAAGCTGTGAAGGCACTTTATAATTCTGGCACTAGTAAGTACGATTATCATAGTATCTTGTTTTTTAATGTCACATTTTGACAGAACGTCCAAAGAACCTAAGGCCACGCTTGTTTTATTTGTTGGATTACAGACCCGCCGACCCGAAAAAATCGGAAGTGAAGATTTATACTTTTGAGTGACGGTGAAGCTGTTTGCAAAAGAGCTGACCAGGTGCCTGTTCAGATGCATTATTGGCGACAAAGTGGGCAATGTGATCTCACGCATTGAGGGTTTAGCAGACCTACTGGTCCTCCGTGTAGAAGTATCCGAAACTGAAGCAATAACAAGGAAGACCTTTTTTTTTGTTTTTTTTTCTTCCCACCATACTTGCATTCTGAGGTAAAAATCCGTAATCCAACAAATAAAATAAGCGTGGCCTAAGTGTTTAGTTCAAAGTGCNGTCATCATGGGTACCGGTGGTACTTTGACAGTCTGGCCTAGGTAAACAAACCGTGTCGCTGTCAGGCTTGGAATTGGTCAATCCCAGAGTGACACTGTGTGTTGATCAACAGCTTTTTCCTCAGTCAACCTACATGTAGGCCTACCGGTATGCAAGTGAAAAGTTGAAATAAAGTACTTGCTATCATGATATGTGTAGTGTATTGATTGATGATAGCTTAATTTTTTCCATTCATGATTTCAGAATTTGGACTTTGACAGGAGTGGACTCAATCGAACAAAGAAAGCTGTGAAGGCACTTTATAATTCTGGCACTAGTAAGTACGATTATCACTAGTATCTTGTTTTTTAATGTCACATTTTGACAGAACGTCCAAAGAACCTAAAGCCACGCTTGTTTTATTTGTTGGATTACAGACCCGCCGACCCTAAAAAATCGGAAGTGAAGATTTATACTTTTGAGTGATGGTGAAGCTGGCAGCAAAAGAGCTGACCAGGTGCCTGTTCAGATGCATTATTGGCGACAAAGTGGGCAATGTGATCTCACGCATTGAGGGTTTACCAGACCTACTGGTCCTCCGTGTAGAAGTATCCGAAACTGAAGCAATAACAAGGAAGACCTTTTTTTTGTTTTTTTTTCTTCCCACCATACTTGCATTCTGAGGTAAAAATCCGTAATCCAACAAATAAAATAAGCGTGGCCTAAGTGTCTAGTTCAAAGTGCATATCTCAAGAAGGAGCAGCCTATCATCATCATATCACTTGACCCCCTTCAGACCAGTAGGCCTAGAAAGTACCGGTACAGAGTGGTGAATTGACTTGGAATCAAGCCTGCTGCCTGTCAGCCACTTTGGCGTCATGTGTTCTTGGCAGAGGTGTCCGTTGAGAATGGTTTCAGTTTATTGTGGGTGTTCACAAATCAACTTTGACCTCAGCAATTATCAAGTGGCATGAATGAGTTACAACAAAAAGGCAATCATGGTTCAATTTGATTCTTTTTTTGTTCCGAATGTGAGTATTAGTAATGATGTCCTGTCATTACTGGTACTTGTTAGTCATCATTTACCGGTAATCATTATCTTATGCAGACATGGGCTTCAAGTTCTACCAGTAACACAGGGACTGACCCAGTGAGAGTAACTTCATCATAGTAGCAAATACCTCCATAATTTGTGACAGATAATTCTTTTATTTACATTCAAATAAGTTGACCTACGGGTAATTAATAATTGAATTAATAATTCTATTTCCTTATCAATAATGGGTCGTCACATTCCTTTCCGATTTATTACAAGTCAGACTTGATGCCATCATGAAATGTCGTGGTTCGCTTATGTAGGCCTATTTACTGTACGTTTGATGAACTACTAACTGGGAACTGGGCATGCTGCTAGGCGGAAACGTTCCAAGGCCTCCAGTACACATCATGACATGTACAGTGTAGGCGTCAAGTCACCTGGTCTTCCAGACTTTGGGACTCCTGTCCTAAACATTTTTGACTTTTTATTTATGAACCAAGAAGTTTATCATTGTCTGAAACTTCCTGGATTGTGAATTGTGACAAAACAATGAGAAAGCCATCCGGTTTCAATTTGAATTGGTGTTTGCACTTCATGTCATATCAAATTGTGGGTGTCACCGTGAACTGAATGCATGTCAAAGATGACACACCCTACTTTGAATGGCTGTTAGTGTTACTTGTGATGAAAGGAGTATTTGGAGTAATGATCAGTACATGCACATGAGTGATCTTGAGCATTTTACATGTACATGTTTTGCAAAAAAATTGAGTTGGCATCGACTCCTACTTCAATTATTCAAAATCAGACAACCTGATTATTGCTTGACTTTTCCAATTTGCAGGTCAGTCCTCAAATGAAGATTATTTGGCCAAAAATTTTACCGGACTCGCCAACAATGCTATGTCCAAAGAACAAGAGCCTGAGATTGGTGCTGCGTTTATGAAATTTGCCGTCGTAACACAAGAAATCTCTGATCTCACGAAAAATCTGGTAAGGGATCATCTGCAGTCTGACGAGATCATCCACCTTGAATTGCCATGGGTGCTGGTGCCCTACACATTTGTGCTGGTGCCCCAATGTTTAGGTACAGGAAGTAAAATTGGTAGTGCCCTAAAAAATAACCGGCATTCCAGACCAACCCCAAGCCATTGTATGGAGAATAGGAGCAGTCAGCCACACTTGTTGCCAAAAGATGGCAGCAAAGTTCAAGCGGACCAATACACTTACAATATAAAATTCTCCTGATTGGTGCTCAGTCAACCATGAATGGGTCCGCTAGGCATTGAATTGGACCATAGTGACACCTATTGGTCAATGACTGCCAGCTCTGAAAGAACAGACCAGATTGTGGACTTTCTAATGCATTATCTACTGTGGACCTGAGGTTGCCCATGAATAGGCCTACTCAAGGTTGGAAAATTACCCTTGATGCTGATTTGCAAGTGAATGTCTGCAACTTAGAGAAAAAATTGATAGATTTGTTGTCTCCATTTTCAGATGCAGAACTTACACAACATCGTAATGTTTCCAATGGAAACATTTCTGAAGGGCGATTCTCGTGATGTTAAAGGGGACATGAAGAAACCATTTGACAAGGCGTGGAAAGATTACTTTACGAAGTAGTAAGGAATCATTAAGACCGCCCTCACCTCAATGAGGGCGGTCT
Source organism: Notospermus geniculatus (assembly GCA_002633025.1). Taxonomy (NCBI): domain Eukaryota; kingdom Metazoa; phylum Nemertea; class Pilidiophora; order Heteronemertea; family Lineidae; genus Notospermus; species Notospermus geniculatus. The sequence continues at coordinate 198,750 of NMRB01000771.1, read as the reverse complement.
TCATTGGTTTTACTGAAGTTTCTATCGCTCTCCGGATATCCGAAATTTCGAATGGCTAAGGATAACTTGAAAACTAAACTTTTTATTATGATTTAAGTCACAGGATTGGTTTTTCCTACCTACACACTACATCACTATTGATTCCCAATGTCATCCGCAGTGTAACTTTTGTTATTTTCATGATTTTTGCTGGCTGAAAATCCCACTCACCAACCCTCACCACCATCGCCATCTGATGCACTGGCAAAATCAGAATTTCTAAATTCTATTAGGTCTGCTTGTGCTGCTTGTGCTGCGTGACGTCACTACGTTTGTTCTGTCTTGGGTGAGGATGGACAGTGTATTAAATCTATTATAGACGGTGAATCAGCTATGCCTGGAGTGTAGTGTTCATGTGTTTAGTCTTGTTAGCTTATCATTTCGTTTTTGGTGTAGTTATAAACACTTTTTGCATGTTTATCTCTTTAGAGGATTACTGAAATAGTTTGTCACTCCAAAATAGTTTTGTTTTGAGGTTGATTGTATTTCCTATATTTTTATTATTTGCACACAGGGTGTATCAGAATAAAAAAATACAATATTTCACTACTGATGACAGATAGTTTCGGGTTGGTTCAAAACCTGGTATTGGCATCGGCACTGGCAATGGCATTGGCATTCAAGAGGGGAACTGCTCACTTGCTCATCGGTCAGACTGGCCTCACACGTCAGCTGTTGAGTTTGAGGGACAGTCTGTGAGGTCACTTAAAGGGGCAGTGGGCTAGATGTCCTTGCCTTGTTGTGAGCTCTCTGTGGACTCATTTCCACAGATACCTTGTTCTAAGGCAGCATTTTATGCTTTAGAAACAAGTGCAGACTGAACCAGTGGGTTTCTGTTGAAAGGCTTGGTTCATGGGTTTGCAATT
>NMRB01000771.1:182382-196528 GCA_002633025.1 Notospermus geniculatus | reverse complement strand
TAGAGCTGAGACAACAAACAACTGCCCATAGTTTTCTATGGTTGAGTTGCCCGTAGAGCTGAGACAACAAACAACTGCCCATAGTTTTCTATGGTTGAGTTGCCCATAGAGCTGAGACAACAAACAACTGCCCATAGTTTTCTATGGTTGAGTTGCCCATAGAGCTGAGACAACAAACAACTGCCCATAGTTTTCTATGGTTGATTTGCCCATAGAGAGCCAACTCACAGGAGAAAGCTTTCACATGGAAAAGTGCCATATACCGGTAATATTCTTAATGACTTGATTTCTAAACGAACTTAGGGCAGGTTTTAGTTTCAGCTGATTCAATCAGCTGCGTGTTATTGTTTCCTTTTTCTTTGCAAATCTCTTGGTTGTCTGTTTCTAGGGGGTACTGGTGTACCTTTCACTTATATTTTGTGATTGCTAGGGCTTGGCATGGAAATTAAATACTGTTATCTCAGATTACAGTTAGCTTGGCTTGGTTAAGTGGACATAATATTGCTCTATAGCAGCTGTCATGAGCGGGTGGCTGGTTTATTTCCCAGGGCCCTGGTTCAACTGTCAGTATGTCACAATTAGAAGTCAAAACAAATAGAAATGGCCAACATCGGACTGAATTTTACTGTCCGTACAAGAGAGGTGTCCTCCTGGCAGAGGTGTCTGCTTAGGGAGGTTCCTCTTCATTTGTGCTTGCTCATCTTCTAAGTGGCATGGTTAGGTTACTGTAAAGCAAGATAATTTCGCGGGTGGAAATTTTCGCGAATCAAGAATTATAGACATATTCGCGGCAGGATATTTTCGCGAGTCTCTGCCATTTTTTTCAGTTTTTTTTCACGGACCGTATTTATCACTTGCGTGTACTCATTTCGCGACAGGAAATTTTCGTGACTCATATACTCTCGCGAAATTCGCAAATATTTCCTGCACGCGAAATTTTCCTGCTTTACAGTAATGCATGACATGAGTTTAGACTGGGAAAATGCAATGTTTGGACCATTTAAACATTTTCCCTGGTGCAGTCCAAAATTCCAAACTTTAAAATTTCACTTCCAATTTCAAAAATCTGTCAAAAAAAATCCCATGATCCACTGGGCTAGTTTTGTCCTAAATTCTGTTGGAGAACAGATGAAGTTATGAAAATTGATCGGGTGATCTAGGCCGTTCCACTTTGTTTCAATTTCTAAGGCAAACTTTCCGTAATTTCAGCCCAGCACGAAGGAAGTGGGTTACAACCTGCACCAGCTGACAGGAAATAAGGTCCACGGATGTGAAAAATCTGGTTATTTATCAAAAAGAAGTGAAAATATGTTGAAGAAGGTCTGGTTGCGGAGGAAGGTTATGATTAAGGATGGTACAATGTTTATCAGCAGGTCTGATGTAAGTTTAAATTTGTGAGAAATTCCTCTCAATTACAGAAAATTGTAACTGTATTTATGTACCGGTAGTCCTAATTCTGTTCCAACTCAGTAATATATAATATAGAATACATGTAGAAATTTCAAATGGAATGCCCACAGACAGAGTCGCTTGAAATATATTATAAGTGAAAAAAAATTGTTACATTTCAGTCGAACAAGGAGCCTGTAAAACTCAATCTACTCACATGCTCTGCAAAGGTATGTAGAGAACAAAAAATCATTTTGATTTATGTAGTCAATTTCACTTTGAGCAGAGATAGTTGCACTTGTTAAACTGCCGTTTCCACTGACCAGGTAACCCACGTGACATTAATGTCAGTTTCATGTGGATGATTCCCAACATGCGATGTTGAATGTGCAATTTTTGATTTGTCTCTTCTTTCATTCTCAGATTGCTACAGATGACCCAACAAAGCGGTGCTTTGACTTAATGTCAGGATCTCGTAAGTTGCCGTTATGTACTAGGCCCAAGAGGCACTCCATCAGGAAATACTAGTAGGCCTAGGCCTACATGTAAAATGAGGAGCCTTGATAGCCTAGTGGTTATCATGTTCGCCTAGCAAGCGGCAGGTCTCGGGTTCGAATCCCAGGCCATGTGGAATTAATCACCCCTGGCTCTTCAGTCGGTCACATGGGATAGTAAGCCATGGTGCCTTGTACCTTGTACCTTTGCAAGGCCAAGTAAAAGACCCCATGCAAGTGAGGAACATGAGTAGATTGAGATGGCCTCTACCGTACTTACTGGGGTCAGTAATGCTATGGCTTCGGCCCTGACGGAAAAATATAATACAAATAAAATGTTCACAATATTTTCAATGGTGCAAAAGTTGTGGGATGGAAATCAACAGAATTGAGTTCTGCGCAATGCAATCCGTCTCTGAAAATTTCCAGATAAGATCCCTGTTTGTATACTGGGGTTGTCAAGAACAGAAAATTCTAAATCAATGTTTTTTTTCGTTACAGAAGTCCGAACGTACAGATTCCAAGCAGATGATATAAAGGAATTGGAGGAATGGTTATCGGTGTTGAACAACGCCAAGGAGGCCGTCTTGATGAAGGTTTTCACCGATTCACCAGAAGATAACCCGATGAACCAAAGTGTCAAGGAGCTGACGAGAAGTATTATTGGCGAGGTGAAGAAATTACCCGGGAATCGATATTGTTGTGATTGCGCAGCAAAAGGTACGTGCTGTTGTTGCAGTATAAGTATCCTCAAGGGGTATTTTGCCATATTCGAACGATTTTTTGTGACGAAAATACAGTGGAACCTCCCTTAGTGGACACCACTACCAGGGGGACACCTCTTACCAGGTCCGCTTTGCAAGCAGCAGGTCCCGGGTTCGAATGTAGCCCGGACCATACGGGAATAATCATCCCTGGCTCTTCACGTCCATCGCATGGGATATATTCAGGGGCGGATCCAGGATTTTGGAATACGGGGGGCCGGTCACCATCAGCCACAGGCTGACGGAGTAGAGTCGCAAGGCGCGGAGCCAGAACGGGGGGTATGGGGGGCCTCCCCCAGAAAATTTTGAATTCCAGATGCATTAGATACGATTTCCAAGCATCTGGGGGCATGATTTCCTCATCTATTTGCTCATTTTTTCGGAGTTAGTGACCCGTTTTTGGTTGGTGTTCCAAAAATAGGGGGGGCCACGGCCCCCTCGGCCCCCCTCTGGATCCGCGCCTGATATTTGTGGTGCCTTGTACCTTGTGCCTCTGCACGGTGAAGTTGAAGTAAAAGACCCCATCCAAGTGAGGAAAATGAGTAGCCTGAGATGGCCTCTTCACTTACCAGAGCCAATAATGCTATGGCTTCGGCCCCGACGGAAAAATCAAATACAAATACAAATACTTGAAGAATGGGCCGAACTAGAAATCAAACCGAGAACCTTGGAGGTGATAGGCTCTGTTCTGTCTACTGCACCACCCTGACAGCCCAAAGTTATTACAGTTTTAACACAATTTTCTTCAGATCCTGAATGGCTGTCCACGAACCTCGGAGTCCTAGTCTGTCTCGAATGCTGTGGTATCCATCGGGAGATGGGGGTACATGTCTCACGGATGCAGTCTATAGTCATTGACGACCTTGGAACGTCGCAGTTACTGGTAAGTGTGGCTTTCCTGAAAGTGGGTTTCCTTCAAAAGTTTGGCATTGCCTGGCTTCGCTTTTAGATTGGAATATGTTCTTGATTGTGGGTTTTTTGTCTTCTTTTTCAGCTAGCACGGGTGATAGGTAACGACTTTTTCAACGAAATTATGGAAGCAACTCTGAATCCGGCGCAGAAAATCACTCCATCTTCAGATATGTAAGTTCAAATTTTCTTGATCACACCGCCGCCATTTGCAAAAAGCTAGACTTCAGGAGTAGGCTAGGCCAGATTCGTAAATCTCCTTCCTTCAGAGGAGCCACGGTGGTCTAGTGGCTCGGATCGCTGGCTAAGGCCACTGCAATTATTAATTCTGTTTAGCGGGCGAAACCTTCAAAAATCAGTTGTAGGTGGGAGGAATAAAAATAAAAATATAAGTTGGCCAAGATACTTTTTTTGTCTTCAGAGCATGTTTTAATGATAATGAATTGTAGGAGGGAAAAATAAAAGTAAAATCAAACAAATATACATGAAATATTCAAAGATAAATGATGTATTTAGGCTTGGAACATATGTCTGTCTGATATTAATTTATTTTTTCTGGTCTCCACTCTGCCTCTGGCATTTCGGAGGGGAATTTGAAAATAAAAAATGTAAAAAATCCATTTTTATTTTTATTCCAAAAATGGCAAATACAATGTCGGCTCGCCCGCTAAACAGATAAAAAAATTGCAGTGGCCTAATGGTCATGAGGTCCCTGGTTCGAGTCCCACTGTCGGCCTGAGGCTCTGGGGAGGTCTCTTTGCCTCCCTTGCCTCATTCCACCCAGGTGTATACCCAGTGAACATGGTAAATGGGTACTGGTCCGAAATGCTGAGATTGTATTGCTGAATGAGCAGCTCATCTGAGTTCTGCTGAAAGGTTTCAGGATAGGCTGGGGTTAAAGTAAAGTTGGATGACACCTCTACTTTAGTTGATATCAGATTATGAACCCAAACTTATCTTTTTGACAACAGAAACCAAGAAAGGAAAGAATTCATCCGAGATAAGTACATGAAACATCGCTACATACTCAAAGTTTACCCGAGTTCTGATGCAATATGCCAGGATTTGAAACAAGCCATATTTTCCAAGGATATGTCGACGTTACTGCAAGTGTTTGCAGAGGGAGCGAACCTGATGGCCTATATGCCAGACATGGTGAGTTGCTTCATTTGATCCAGATATATGTGAGCCGCTCCAGTAAAAGTAGATGCCTGTCGCAACCCGAAGAAAGGGTTAACGGCCTTACAGCACAACAGCTGAAATGTACGTTGACGCAGGTTTACAATAGTTGTGGACATCAGTGATAATAGTTGAGTAAACTGATGACCAATGATGATCATTTGCGACAAGTGTCTGCTTTTGCTTGAGCAGTGCACCTGTTTTAGGTCAACATCTCAAACTAACCGGTTGGAATTTTTTCACAAAATAAAAAGCTCTTTCATTGTAAATGATTATACAAGCTGCAAAAAAAGGTGCGTGTAGGACTTAAAATAATCGATAGTGAAGTCGGAGTCCTGATTTTTCTCAGCATTACAATGTATGTATGCTAAAATTCTGTGTATCGTATCAGTCAAATGTTTGGGTCCAACTTAGTCCTTTATGAAGAAATTCCACTGTTTTATTTCAGCCAAACAACGAGACAGCTCTTCATCTTGCAATACAAATGGAGGATGGTACCTCACTACATATGGTTGACTTTATCATTCAAAATTCATTAAGGTATGTTGAACCCAAGATGATGGTCATATTTGTGACCCGATCTCGCAAAAGCACGTGCTTTTCGCAACCGAGGAAAGGGTTAATGGCCTTACAACACAATAAGCTGAAATGTATGTCTCTGCAGGTGGACAATGGTAGTGGACAGCAGTAGTAATAGTAGAGTGTAATTTGTACTTCTCCTACTGCAGCAATGATTTAGAACGAAGGACGCGGTCGGGAGACACGGCTCTTCACGTCTGTGCTAGACATAACCGGACGGAGTGCATGAAGTTGTTACTGAGAACAAAGATCAGTATGGTCTCTCTGAAGAACGATAACGGGCAGACGGCACTCGATATCGCGTCTGAGAGTGGGTTCGACACTTGTGTGGAATTGGTGAGTCAATAGCATTCTGACAGATTAGGCCTACCGACTGCATGCCAAAAATTATAATCTGAGTCCAAATGCAAAAATCTCTACTGAAAGTGGATGGACTTCATGATTGTGGGTATGGGTATAGATGAGTTTCAGCAGCAGCCATCTTGCCAAAAAGTAGGTCGTTGTCATGGAGATTTCCCCCACGGGGGGAAGGGAGAACCAATCATCTGTCACTCTGGAAGAGAATTCCCATGGTGATGACCTAAATTTGGCAAGATTGCTGCTAGTGAAACTGATGTATAGTGCCTAATACTGAGTCGCCTAATACTGAGTCGGCCATTTTCCTTGCTTTGCAGTTGAAACACGCCATGAACCACAAGACGGACATGTTCCACCACGTTAACATCGACTGGGATCTGATACAAGAAGACCACATCTACGATCCCGTCGTCGATGGCATCGACGGCATCGATTACAGCGACGACGAGCTGGACGAGCGACCAACGCCGAGCCGTCTTTCCGAGACCAAGATAAAATCGCGGCCGGCTAGTGCAATAGATATCAGCGGTAATCTTTACCTGCCCCCTCCGCCGGAGAGAATGACATCCGCGGATATAGCAGATGGGAGAACGTTTGGAACGAGCCCGAAGGGGGCGCCACCTCCTCCACCACCTCACAAGCCAAAAGGTAAGTATGTCAGTGTCAGTATGCTGACAGTATGAAAGTATGAAGTGCTTCTAATACGAAGTTTTGAGATGATATGATTCCTTCACATATTGTGTTCTTTCACGTGGTGTTTCGAAATGTTTCGAACAAAGTTGTCACCCAACCAAACTTAAACACATTGAAGACTCATAAGGGCAGGTTCCGTCCAGGAAAATCTGCTCTGCACCTGCTTGTGGAGAATTTGACATGAAAACTTTTCTGTTTTAGTCTTCTACCGCCATTCACTTCACTTGTCAGGTAAAATGCTCTTAAAATTGTGAATGTTGTAAAGCTTTTTCTCAATGTTCAGGACGAGGGGTAGCTTTTTGTTGCTGAGAGACACTATTATGTCACCCCCAAATAAAAATAAAGCTTCAACAATGCATGCATCAAATGTAAGTCACGAGTATACAAAAGTTCCAGGTGTCTGGGGCCCAGGGTGTAAGGTCATGAGCTACCCTGAGTCCTGAAGTTACAAAAATATTTTGGTGACTTGTATATCCTGCACTCTGTTTCCTACCCATTCGACTACACTTTTATTTTGTTTATTTCAACTTATTCTGGTGCCAGTTTCCTCTGACAGACCTAACATCTAGATCTGGAAGCAGTATTAGCTTTCTAAGCCATCCAGAAATTTTTTCAGTGTCCGGCAAATTGTCCGGTTTGGGAGGCAGAAATTTTTTCTGATACGGTGATACAGATCAACTGAAAATTCGTTACAAGGAGCCATGGGGGCGGCTGATCATGTGAAACACTTTGGGACTGTATTACAGTTGAAAGCATGCAGAGCTCATTGCCCAAAATGATCGGGAAATATTTTGTGTCAGAAATTGACTCCACCCCTCATGCCCCTTAGGGCCTAAGTCCAAAGTAGCATGCATGTCCTTTGGCTTGTTCATTGACGATTTCGTAAAAGAAAACAATATTTTGTACATTTGTATATTTGTGGTAAAAAAGACATCCACAGTGTTTTGTGTAACTGTGAAACATATGTTTAATCCACTCTGTGGTAAAAAGGTGCTGCTGCATACATGAAGAATGTCGTTTTCCATGTCACTAGTCCACAAGTCCCGCATGACAAGAAGAATGATGATAAATAAATCCCCCTCCTCCCACCCCCACACCCCACAATCGGCAACCAACGATTGGCCAGAAGTTGCATCTCAGAACATGTTGATTTTAGAAACTGCAGGGGGAGACATGTTGATTTTAGAAACTGCAGGGGGAGAACCTCAAGACGCCTGTTGGCACAGGTGCCACCTTTAATGGCCACGAGGGCCGACTGCACAGTAAGTCCGATAGTGTACCATTGCCTATTGGCAGTTACTAAAATGCATTTTTCCATTAACTAAACCGCCAACAGGCACCGAAAGCACTATCAGACTTTCTGTGCGGTTGGTCCAGATCTTCCCCCCTCCAAAAAAAACCCTGCATCCACCCCTGATGACATAAGGTGGAACGCCCTGACTCACTTTTCACCCACAACTTTCCTGTCACGTGTCAATCATGGGATCAAACATCCTGGTTCTCTGTGCCACGTGACACATGACGAGTGACATGTGAAACGTGACATTCGATAACAGCAGCCGTACATTAGAGTACAAACAACTGCATGCTGATCACAAAATCCAAATATATTATAGTTACATTAGCAAATTTTTCTTTCTCTTTGCTATTGATACAGTAGGAATTGCAGGTAAATATCTTTCAGTATAATACAGTACCTCATACCACACTTCTGATGCGGTACGGAGTTGCTCGAGACTCTCAAAAACTTGGTTCTTTTGTCATGAATAAATGGCATACCGAAGTCCAATGTATCACAATTTTTCCTCTGTGCACTTGTCATGAGATACTAGAAAATATTTCGATTCATTTACCTATCATGAAAGTTTGGTTTCCATATTGGAAACTGTTCAATTCTTTTCACAAAAGAGCAATACTAAGAGGCTTGTTCTAAGTCCTGCTTAAAGCGATGCTTTGGGGAAGGTAATCCTTACCTTGGTGGCGAACAGTAGTCGAAATCTGCCCAAATTTACGACCGTGGTTCATGGCAAGTCAAACACCGGGTTAAAGCCACACTGTATTGAATTCAGAAAGTACTTATGTCCTCCGACTTAAGCGTAGTGTAAAATGTACAATGCTCTCGCTGAATACATTAGAGCTCTGCTCGCAGATTTTTCAGTGCGTGCTGAAAACTAGGGCTTGATTCTTTGAAGTACGTGACAGGCAGCATTTCGGGGACCTTCACGAGGCTATGAGACCTCTACCTACATTCTCCTAACACTACAGAGGGGCTTTAACATAATCAATGGTGTGTGCGCATGCGCGGGTACTGTGGGTTATTTTCTTTGAGCTCCTGAGAAAAGTGCATTTTTGTTGTCATATTGCCATATTTTACCTCTCTCTGTGTGTTGGCGGAAAGTTCTCGATACATGGATGCTGACGACTACGTTAGATATCAGTAGGACGTAATCTGGATCGGAGTTTTTTAGAAACTTTTACTACGATCTGAACTTCCCGCCCCGTGTTGATTCGGGCGCCATATTGGATCCCAGTGACAGTGTATCATACATGTGATCAAGTCTGCAGTGCACTGCATCATGTGCATGGGGAACTAACTACATGAACTGGTAGGATCGATCTCTTTGCGAGAGGTAGGGTAGTACTCTTTGCTGTTAGAGCTTTTTTGGACGCAATCCTGGACAATGACAGATGTGGATGCTGGTGGTAGGGCTAGGCTTAGGCCTAATGAGCAAGAATCGGTGGATCTTAGCAGTCAGACTGTAATGTCTGAGACTCTTACTAGTAGTATGTCTGAGACTTTCATCTCTGACTCTGAAACTATACCTTACACGTGTACCCAAGTGATAGAGACAATTGCTGAGGATGGCGAGGATGATACTATTGGAAGGGGTAACCAGTCACTCAAATTACTTATTTCCAGGATGAAAACTGGTATACCTCCTGACTNACGAGGCTATGAGACCTCTACCTACATTCTCCTAACACTACAGAGGGGCTTTAACATAATGCATTACCGTAGAATATATTCCTAAAATGATGTTGTGTTCGATGTAGTTTCCTCTTTTCCAGTACCGAATCTCGTCATTCCTAACAACGGGGCGGCCACACCCCCACCGATCCCCTCCAAGAAGAAGCCGGCTCCACCCCCGCCGAAGACTCCCACGACACCTACCCATAGACGGACTCCCTCCGAACCACCTCCACTGCCAGTCAAAACCTTCCCTGCAGGTAGTAATAAACACCATGCCATGTGACCTCCTTTGCTAGAAATATCTCCACACCACGTGGTGGTAGACACCGTGCCCTTGCCTCTGGTTTATTTAAGTGTGACGCCTTGCTTTGCCTGAAGTATTTCCACAATAACTGGAGATACCTTCTGCTGTGAATCTTTGGCCAGAAATATTGCCCAAATCACCATATTCATGTACATCAACCATCGTTTGGAAATTGGTGAATCCATTCAGCCCATACTCGTTATTTGATGCAGGGCAGGCCTACCGCTTGCAAACATTCTTCCAGGCCGTTGACTGAGGAAAACTGCATCAATACCGAATCACCGCCCAATATTCATCTTGTGTCTGTTGTTTGCTACAGGTGCTAAGCTTGTTCTCCCTCCCACTGTGCCAACAACTGATTCTTCAGAGTAAGTATGTCTTCCCCAGCACAAGTTTTATACCAAGTCGTTTTACATTTCGCCTCATTAGTGCAATAAGCTACCTACATCATGACATTGACTATTCTGTCATACGACAAGGACAAGACTGAAGCTCTCTCTAGATCACCATTGGGCCAAAAAAATAAATGCTCTGTTTCTGGTTACTGCGCGCGTCGCTCTAACCCCTGTGCATCAAGATATTTTTATTCTTCATTTTGAACAAAACTTGAGATTTCTTAGACCCCCGCGCCATCTGTGTTAACAAAATAAGTTACAACATCTGTAGAATCTGAAAATCATCTGTAGAATTGCTTTATCATGTCTATCTACTTCCACAATGGTGACCAATAGACAATAGCGGTGTCAACTTCAAAACTTTGTAAAAAAATTAAAAACCACATCACCGCATCAGTTTTCTTCTGATCATGAAACCAGAAAGAAACAGACCATTTATTTTTTTTTGCCTAACATTGATTACTATTTAGGCCTAGATAGATTTTCATCAACATTGGCATTCAGATTACGCATGTTTGTTGACTTCCTGCACTGGTTGGATAAGAAAAATGACTATTGTAAACCGTCAAAATTTCTTACTTCACTAATACCTGGAGAATTTATGCATGACGTCGTCAATTTTCAGCCCCAATGCCAGGCCACGACCTTTCCCGCGACACTCGCGGTCAAGCAGTGATCAAGGTCAGTGTAAAGTCTCATAAATCGTGTCAGTGGGTTCAGGCCTTATTAACCCTTTCGCTGCCAATGTCGCATAAATGCGACATAAAACAGTCCCCCTGATCGACAGCGTTCAGGCTGCTCAATAGATCGTCGATAGTAGTTCTAGGCGCCGCCGTAAGATGGCGTGGCATATGCGCTATCATTTGAGACGTATTTTGAGGTGCTGGGTACAGGATTTGTGGTAAAATTTTGCTTGTATCTTGAGGGGGTGCAGGGTGGCACCCCCCGGGGGCGAAATTTTGGGAGAAAATATTTTGAAAAATATAATTTTTTTCAAGTGTAAATGAGATTGCTTTTCATTGTTATCATTGTAAAGATGTATTCACAGTGATTGCATTCAGATATCTTTATTGCCAAGGTAGCAAGCCACACTTTAGTGGGGATTTTTTTGAAATTACCAAAAATCCAAGATGGCGGCTCCTGGTGACGTCATATATGCAAATTAGTCGAAAAAAGTCACCAGAGGATAAAGCTTAGACCATTCCCTACAAGGTATTCCTATCTTCTTCAGGCTAACAGTACATGCTTTATAGTAACAAATAATTAGATTTCAGTGGCTAATTTTTGAAAAATCAATCGGCAGCGAAAGGGTTAATATAAGTCGAAATGCTGTAGCCTGTGCTACACCCTGTTGGAGTTAAGTAATTTTGCTAACAATTTGACCTGGAGTACTGATATTCAGTTTGTGTTTCGTACGTCAGCACCATTCCTAAATCATGGTAATTTCTGGTAGTATACGTCGTCATCATATATGACCCCTCCCCCATTCTTTTTTTCAGCCGATAGCCTGAAAGACGTTATCAAAAATGGCCAGTCAAAGTCATCAGACAACTTAAACTCAAACGACTCTACGGGTAGAAGTACAGGTAATCCACCAGTACCAGCACGGAGACAGAAGAGGTCATCAGGTACAGATCCGGTTGGGACGCAGAGACGGAGATGCCGGGCGTTGTATCCGTGCATCGCGGATAAACAGGATGAGCTGACGTTTCAAGAGGGTGAGATTATTTTGGTGCTGAGGGAAGAGGACGAGACGTGGTGGGTAAGTTATCACCGATTTTTTGCCAAAAATTTTTAAAAATTTAAAAATTAAAAATAAAAATTTTTTTTTGGTAAAATCTACAGCAGGAGGAAACGCGCCCCCTCTCTTGGCCAACAAATGTTGGAATTTAGAGCAAATCTTTGAAATTCACAGCAGATTTCAATGTTTAGTAGCACAGGGCGCCCCTCTTTCCCCCAACTCCTGGACCCACCCCTGTGCACAGGCCAATGTACACAACTACAAACTACATGTAAGCTAGCAAGGTTTTTGTGAATACAGGCCCTGATTTCTGTAGGATAATTTGTCTTATCTTTCAGGAAGGGGAGATAGCCGGGCAGCCAGAGCGACGAGGCATGTTCCCAGTTAGTTTCGTTCACATACTCAGTGAGTAACATTAATGATGCGTCTCGGGACTGTAGCGGTGGCACCCTCTAGTGAGAGGATTGGGAACTACACGTGATGCTTTTTAGGAATGCAGTCATAGAAAGCAGTTGTGTTGCGTTACTTTGCGATGGTCGGTGGTGACATCTGGTGTTGGATGCTGGCATGGTAGTTCCCAGTGTGATACACAGCCAACTCCTTGGGGCTGGAATACAGATCGGTTCCTAGCCATACCCCACATTCCCAGACTCCATGCAGCAGAGGTATTTTCTTGTGGTGGTGCATATCCTGGAGGTGGGACCAACCCGGTTACATCACTTGATGTATAGATACATGCACCTATTCAGTGTTTATACAAGTGGTCAACATGCCATGATTTTGACCTCTGGCTTGTACCATTTTGCAACCAATTTTAGCACCGTTTTCACAAAGTTCCACTATTTTTTGGGTGCCTTTCTTTGCCAAAAGGTTTATTGAAAGAGATACTTATCTTGAGAATTCTGTCCAGTGACATGTGTTGTGAGTCTCCATTTAATCTTTTACATAACTCATACATGTAAGTGTACTTTTCGATGCATGGTAAAAACTAATGTTGATTGCATTTTTCTTGAGATAATATTTGTTAGGAGTAGGACATTGTTAGAAATATTGATACCGGAAATCCTTGAAACTGGAATATCAGTGAGTATTACCTGGGCCCAGTTTCACAAAGAATCTTAAGTCTAAAGTTTGACTTAAGTCATCATGTGACCAGGTTTCAGCAAATCAGATGGCTTCATTTCAGACTTAAGTTTTTCTTAGACTTAAGATTCTTTGTGCAACTGGGCCCTGATTTCAAGGAGTATTTCACCTCAATACTCTTATCTGAAGCCTCGATTGATGTGGTAAAAGTCAAGGTACATGTTGGTGTAAATTTAAAATATATTCAAGATGGTGCTATATAGAGTAGAAAATCGCCAGCGATGATCTCAAATTGTCCTGGTGATCTAGTTCTTGCTGATTGTTCATGCACGTACTCAGATTGTTCTGGCCCCTGGCTTTGATGATTCTCAGCTGATTTTGATCATTTTCATCCCGTTTCAGCACAATTTCACATTAGATAAGAAACTGATCATGTATATTACAATGGCTACCATTCATGCCATGTCACTATGAACTTGTTTGGGAAAGGTCATGGGGGTTTAAGATCAAATTCCCCATTTGGGATCCCTGTCAAGTTATGTTCCTGAAACTTGGAGGGATGAATGAAGGGCAATAGACATTATTTTTGATAACATAAATGACTAATTAGCTCTTTTGTTTTATCTTTGAGGCCAAATTACTCCTAGAATCTGGCCATTTCGTGGGCTGATTTTTTCACCTCCTATTAGCGTTGACTGTCTGCTACATATATCAAAAAGAAAAACATTTGAATTTCATTGGTAAGTCCTAAAAAATGCTTCATTTGATAACTCACTTTTCCTTAAGTTGTGTTTTGCTTAACACTCAGACCTGTAATAATCACTGTTTTGACTAGACTTGACATCTTTGACATAAGGGCCAATAGTCCCGAAATTGATATGGATTGGGCTGAACTATTGTTGAAGAGGGGGGAAGGCTTTCATTGTGTGCTTTTATGCCCTATTCTTCATTCTGAATGGCTATTATTATCCAGGTACCACATCAATGTGATTGTGAATTCATGTTTGATTGACTGGCATTGAATGGTATCCAGTCCACCCTCAAGAATAATGGACTAGACCCTATTCATTTGGTCTGGGTTGTGGTTTTTAGGCTTAATGCCCCAGGCCTATTTTTATCTTGGCTCAGAGGGTCGCTTAAGACATTTTCATTTTGACTTTCTGGTCATTTTTGACAATGATATCTTGGAACAGAATTGTTTTTTTTATCATGGGCTTGTAGAGTGGGTTGGATTTTGTGTATATTCCAGGTTTTTCTATGAAAAAGCCATATGTTGACCCTTGCCTGC
>NMRB01000771.1:165768-181094 GCA_002633025.1 Notospermus geniculatus | reverse complement strand
TGGCCTCATCATCATTCAAGCTTCGGTACATTGGTGTTTGGGTTTGGGTAAGCCTATTCCAATTGACCCTTTATTGCGGAATAAAATTTTATTTTTTTCTTCTCCTCCGCTTTTCAGAGAACTTGGATAACTTTTGAGAAATCAAAAAATAAAATTTTATTTTTATTTTTTTTCCGCCCTCCTCTGATGGAGGTGCTGAGAAAAAGCTCGCGAAACAAGGAATAAAAAAAGCGTGGCCTTATTCCTGGGGTGCCAAAACCCTTAACTGAATGGCAGTAGAGTTGGAGTGTTAACCCTTAAAGAGCCAGCGCCCATGACTTCTGGCTTTGAAAAACAAAAGCTCAAACGCTACACATGGAGCAATCACTGCGCCATCTTACGACGATTGGCTAAACTGAACTCAAGTTGAATTCAATGTGATAGAAATACGTGCAATGTACATGAAGTACACAGGCCGAACAAGATCACTACCTACACGTATTTCATGAAATTTAAATGGACATTTTTATGTGCGTCTTCTTGCCAATTTCAGATGCAGTTAGTCTTGTGGACATGAAATAAACAAGTCTTTTAGAAAGTGCACCTTGGTATGAAGTCACTTGCCTACCCGATTTTGTTGTAGATTTCTTTGTACTTAGCTACCCTGGGAATTTTTCTTGGGTCAGTTATTTATATGTAACGGTTCACTTGATATAAAATATGCACATGTGCTTAACTCAGCAAAGCCAAGGATTATCATTAATTTGGATGACAGTACTTATGGTTGGACGTGATTTTGACGTGCCCCACATACTGGCTGTTGTTCAGTCATTACGTCTCACTTAGTTGTACTGGATACAAAATATGCAATATACAAGTGTATTTACCTACATGTATAGACCCTTCCTATATAAATCAGTAGACTGGTTCCCATCTGCTGCTCACTCCCACGGCATACTGTCATGACTGTCCAGTGCTACGGGAGTGCAGTGGCAAAGACGGAACATTTGAACACTTAAAATTTCCTCATTCGCCATTACAGTACAGGTCACAATTGACATCCCTAAATTCGCGTAAGTTACGCGACAACTCACGAGCTATGTTACGCGTAACTTACGAGGTGAGTTACGCGAATGTTGCTAGCTGCGCAGTGATTTATGAGGCGAGTTATGCGATTTTGGCGAGTTACGCAGTGAGTTACGCGAAACCAAAGCCGCAAGTTACGCGTAACTTACGCGAAGCCGTAGGGATGTCAATTGTGACCGGTACTGTAGCTTTGAACACCCAGCGCCGCATTATAGGAAGGATGTAAGGCCGATAAGATCCAATTTGGGTATATACTTAATATTGGTTGCACCTGATTCCAACTTGCCTGATTACTGGTAAAACTGTTCAGTCATTTCTCACAGACTTTCTTCACCATACTAGATACAAAATATACAATAATATTAATTTACAAGTTGTTGAGGACTGACTGAGTAGTTCAGTAAGCAGATATACATGTATTGAGTCTAGAACAGCCCTTTTCTTATAACGATATTATACTGTATTTCCAGCCAAAATCTAGTGATATGTTGTACACTGAGTGTGTAATGAATACTATAATACTTGTACGTGTGATGTAAATCTCAGAGAAAACTTTGTTATATATATATTATGGAGATATTATGTATAATTATGAAGAAATTGAATAAAGTTATTAAATGGCATGAAAATATCGGATTTGTTCACTCTTTCTGACTCCATAGCCATTTTTGTAATGAATTGGTTATATCTAAAACGAAGACACAAGACCCAACTAAAAGACGACACAACTATAAAATGTGCAGACCCTACTATAAAATGAAGACCCTGGTGACTAGACCCGATGTGACGTTGGCAATAATTACGCCTGCGCATATCTGTGCGCGGGCATTTTCCGGGGAATTAAGAATTTGTCTGCAAATTGTGGACCTGAAATCCGCGGATTAATGCGACAAGCCGCGGATTGTTAGCTCCCATGCGAATAATCAACTTTCGAACAGTGTTGTATAAAACGCAGACCGTACTATAAAACAAAGACCATGGTGACTTATAAAACACAGACCCTTCAAAAAACAAAGACCTTGCAACAAAATGTTCGTTTCATTATAATTTTATTTACACAGGACCAACATGTGTATAGAATTTGAACATAAATAATGTCGAGAAAAATCGAGACTTTGACTTTCGGGTGCCATCAAGAAAATACGCTGTCAACTTCGGTGAGTTCTGTCAGAAGATCAGTCTTCATAGATCCATGTCGTCAGGGGGTGTCGCTGTCTCCTCATCACGGCATTTCGAATTCAGCAACTCTCTTCGAATTTCTGGCGTAATGGAGTGATGCGTGTGAGCCTTGAGGACCGGCATCAGCGCCTCCTTTTGTTCGGTTGAGATGTCCTCTTTGTATCGCTGGACGAACGTGAGAAAACACTGATGCCACAGGACTGGCAAATCACGCTTGTCGGACTGAAACCTGGAGAATATGAAACACATACCAGTTATATTACAAAACTAGCAACTAGAACTGTGAAATTTGCTTGACAGCAAATTTGATGGTCCCCACACAGGAAAATGGAACGGAAGGTTCACTTGCTGAGTGAAAGAGCAAAATTTGCTTACATCAAAGATGACTGGATGGAGATGCCAAATTGTGAGATTTTTTGCTCTGTTTGGCCTGGGGGCAGATCTACTGTGAAATTGAATTGACAACTGAGTGGTGAATATAAGGTACTGAGTGGCAAAGGGTTAATACTGAATTCAGTTTCAATGTGTGACTCAGGGATGACTTGAAAAAAGTCAAATCAACACATTTCCTGTAATCTTTCCTAATGACTCAGACCGCCACCACAATTCCAGTCCAAATTGTAAACAAAGAACATGTGTTCACCATCTAAAATAGATTACATCCCCTCCGACCATACCGACGGAACAGCCATACCACTGATGACGTCACGGAGTTCGCATCTACTGGTAAAATAGATTACACCCCTTCCGACCACACAGACGGAACAGCCATACCAGTGATGACGTCACGGAGTTCACATCTACTGTAAAATAGATTACACCCCTTCCGACCACACAGACGGAACAGCCATACCAGTGATGACGTCACGGAGTACCTAAGCGTGCCTTAAAATTCTGATTTTGCCACATTGATGTTACCTTATTCATCAAACACGTGCTTCTGTTTACTGAGTCACAGACGGGGGGAGTGTGTGTGAGTCTGAGACGAGCCGTGCAAAATATGACCAAAAATCGCTTCAAAATCATGATATATGTTCAGATTTTGAAACATTTTTGGTCCACTGCACTGGATACAAACATGAAGTAAGTGGTGGTGGTGATTGATTTTGTATGCAATGAGCAGTTTAGTGGGATTCGCGTCCCAATTAATGTCACGTGATGTGTGGAAGAAAAAGAAGCAGAATTTTCCTGACTGAGTGATAACAAAATGGTCCCCACACTTGTGGTGTGGGGACCATAATTACGGCCCGTGGCAATCGACGATTGTGAGTTTGGCCCGGGCTGGAACAGGGCCCCGCTGGAATAGGAGCAGTCAGCCGCGCTTATTGTAGTAACACCTACTGGTCAGCTGACTGACAGTTTCTATTGGTGCACCCAATGGGGGTAGGGGCAGTAGGTAGAATTGAGCAAGCAATCGACAATCATTGCTAAAAAGTAAAATTGCAACCAAAACAGTTTTTTCGCAAATTAAACCACCCGTTGCCTCAGGATATGTTATCCTCTATCAACATGCCGAATTTCGAGGCAAAACAAAGCTTCTAAGTACGACTTTATTCGCCCCCCCCCCCTTTCAGGTATTATTGTACAGCTGTACTTTGAAAGAGTGGAGCAGCAGAAACATCAGTGCCTGTCACCTGGAGGTTGTGGGTTCGATCCCCGCTCGGACTGCACAAGACAAAGTCTGGAGTATTTTGACAACTGACCTAACAAAGTGAAAGACTACAGCATCAACCACCCGGTATGGCAGAGCGTATTTCTTATCCAGTAAAGTCCGCAAAAAGATGCTGTTCGCTCCATTGTAGTCCATTTCGGCTATTTTCAAGATGGCGGCAGCCGAGTGTAACATTGGTATGGAACACTTGGCAAGGATGCTGGAAATGATGATGGCTTCACGTAACGTACATGTGCTGCACTGAAAAAGAACAGAATTTTGATAAAATGTGAAGTATTTCGGCCAGAAAAAGTACATGTTGATGTATGTACATTATCGTTATGAGGCACCGTCCGCCATGGCACTACTCGGAGTCTGATTTTCAAAATACCGGTAGAACTGTAGAAATGTTTTTTGTCTTGTACATACCTCGCAAAGTGGTAAAAGAAATCCCTTGAAAAATGCCGCAGGTTTGAATAATGCTTTCCTTATTGCCTGTAATATGAGAAAGACACGAAATACAAGTATGTCATCTACAGTACTACATTTTGTAGAAATTTTCGCGATAGGAACAGTTTTCAATGTTTGTCTCTCACATATAGGATTGAATACAAATCCGTCCAACAATATATTAGAAGAAGAATTGTGACTCACCATGTACAAATGAAAGTTTAATTTTTTGTATTCAGCAATATCGTCTCGTATCCGAGGGAGGAGTACCAGATTGGTGTATCTGGAAAAAAGTGGAGAAATAATGACTGAGACGTCTGGCATTTACCAACTTGATTTGTTTACAATCTCTTAAGTTCAATTTAATGTATACTACCACATGAATTGTAATATCTCCTACTGTCCCCTGCCTTCTCATTTGTCTTACCTTTGAGCCATCTTGGCATTGAGATTGGACGAGAAGATTCTGGTGGCCTGGTATGTGGCGGCAGCTGACCATTGATCAGGCTCCGTGATGTACAGAATCTGAAACAAAAGGCAAATCAATGAAATTCACTACACTCACACTTTGAACCAGGTGATTTTCCGGTGTTGAAACCAGCCAATCTACTGAAACCACCCGTTTGTGCTGTGACCGGAAAATCGGGAGAAAGTCCTGGCTGGTAGCCTTATCAATCAACCCAAAAAAATCTACAGACCTGTTCCCAGTTTGACAATGAAGGGATAATTTTGAAAGCCTTTGGTAACTTCCCACTTCTGTATTTGGATAAGATCTGCTTTATTTGTTTATACATGTTCACTACTCTCTCGTCCAGCTGTTGAATCTGTAGACTGCCCTGGTCTGAAAGAACAATGCTGTATATTGTTAAAATGTTAAATGTTATTTTTGTCATGACGTTGTGGAAAGTTCTTTCAATTTTTATGGAAAGCATTCGTTGTCAGAGTGGCATAGTGAAAACATCGACACTGGTCACCACCGAGGTTGTGGGTTCAACTTCAGCCTCAAAGTTGTACTTTATAGCGAGGCTCAACTGGACTACTATGATCTGAATTTTGTATTTTACCGACCTGACATCAATGTGTGTATTTCTGTCTGTTTTTCAGTGAGTTTTTCTTGGATGATATCCGCCAGAGTCCGTCGCTGTGGGGCAGATTTGGACATGAATAATTCTAAAGCCTTCTCATCTTCTTCTTGTATTTCCTGAAACAAAAATATATGCCAGGTTTGCTCCTGCTGCCGTACACCACCAGACGATACCTGGTTGTGAAGATCAAGCACAGGTTTTCAGGCCTCAATTTCTCAGGGCTCAAAAGAAGAGAAGACCAGGGCCCAGTTTCACAAAGAAACTTAGTCTCAAGTTTGACTTAAGTCATCATGTGACCAGGGTTTCAGCAAATCAGATGACTTCATTTCAGACTTAAGTTTTTTCTTAGACTTAAGATTCTTTGTGAAACCGGGCCCAGATTTGCGGAAGAGTTTATAGGGTTTCCAATCCAAACTCACCACATGTTCATAATCAAAGTCCTCTGCGTCTGAGAAATCATCTTCTGAATCTGATTGAGATTTGGACGGTCCGGCACCAAGGCTGACAGATTTTGTGGATTTCTTTTCTTTCTTTTGTTTGACACCGTGTTCATCTTCCAGTTCCTCTTGCTGGCGGCGTGCTTGTTCCAAGATCTTCCTGGACAGTTTTTCATCAACAAACTATAAAGATAAGATAAATGATTAAGAACGAGTGATTGAATGGAATATTATTTCACATTTGGTACTCGTAATTAAAATATCTGGTTTTTTAAAATCCAGAGATGCAACTTTACAATTCAAGCCTCACAGTCACACCCAAGCCTCCGCCCCCTGAAAAACCCAGAAATATTTCCTAAGCTAAGGTTGGGGCCCGACCGAGGGCTACGCTCAACGCTGTAGGCACGGTAACGAACGGTATACGGTAGGCCTATAGTAGGCCTACCGTAGGCCTAAGTAAGTCTTATTCATCTAGAGGCCTAAGCCTAAGTGTGACAACTGTCACAAAGTCACCAAGCCATTCTATGACTGACATCTATCTAACATCATGACATGTCTAAAGGCAGCTGTATTGATTGTAATGCATGCAGCATGCACTGAAGTACATTCATTCAACTCACATCATCATCTTCTTCCCTCCGTTGTCTGCCTTTCGTTCGGCCAGGTCCGCGCACCGATTTATCCTCAAGGATCTGGTCTGCAAGAGGACCACCTTTACTACTCAGTGGATCATTTGCAGCAGTCCTTGATTTCGATTTCTTCGCTTTTCCCATGTTTTTATTCGAGCAAAATCACACGAAACTCAACCACATGGACCGGAAGTTGCACCACCAAAATGACCTTGACCTTGCTGATTCACTCTCCAGTGACGAAGTACTTTGATTTGAGCATCGACCGTGTATTGGAGAATAAACCTGACCTTGACCTCAAACAGCAACAAATATGGATGGTCAAGTTCACTTTCAGCTGAATTCTCATGACCAAAAACCTGAAATTCCCTTGATAAAAAAGCTGTCGGGGCACGAACAAAATGGAGTGGTGCAACCTTTACTCACTGGTAAGCAAATCACGCCTTTCCCAATTTCTATGCTTTTGTCTCCTTTGCATTTGCATCCTGATTTGGATGACAGAAAATTTTCTGCTGGTGCTGCACTGCACTGCAGTGCACATGGTGCAGTGCAGCATGCACTGTCCCGGGGTCCCAGGCCGTCCAGTATTTCCTGTTCAGGTTCTTTGACGGAGAAAGTCTCCGAGATTGTGGACCATTTTCTTAAGCCCTACCTCCCTGCGGTCACGTCGTACCTTAAGAACAAAGTTCATGACTGCTTATTTCATTTGATTTATACTTGATTCTTATTCAAATCATCCATAAAAATAGGTCTCTATCAAAAGGGCCAGGAATGGGATGTAATATGCGAGGATTTCTGGTCATCTACAAATACATCTTTTTATCTTAACAAATATCTCATATTTTATGCAGATGACCCAAGTGTTGTCTTTGATTGGTTCAACAGTTGGTGAGTGGTCTCTGATTGGTTACTTGTATCGCCTTGTACCGTAAACCCCCAAATATTTGTGCCTGTTTAATCTACCCGTAGTGTCTAATCCGGTAGAACCTCCCGTAAAGGGGGACACATGGAAGACATCTCTCTACAAAGGACAAAATTTACGTCCCAAATTGGTCATTTATTCATTTTGACCTCTCATATCAGGACACCTCTCAATTAAGAGGTGTCCTGTCGATCCTGATGTGTCCTAAATAGAGGGGTTCACTGTATTCGGGGGTTTTCAGTATATTTATACACCAGATACGAATATAAACTGGTGTCTGGTCCTCTTTCTATCTTGTCGTCTGTTGCACCTGTCAGTACGTCTGCTTACCCGAGTGAAAATTTGGCTCTCCGAGTTTCTTATAGTTCTTTCAAGTGCTAGCGCATACATCTACATGTAACCAAACTCGTAGCGAGTTTTTTGTCAAACGTCAACATTTCAAGGTAACTATGAACAAATTTGTTTTTGGCAATTTCCCTGCTTGTCTGTGCAGTAACATCCTGATCCAGTTTTTAGCTTTGTTTTCAAACTTAGCAGATGGTATACTTGAACCCATGGCTTGAACTTTCAAATTTGCAAGATATCTATTCATTGGGGTAGGGGTAGAAACCTTGGTTATCCCCCCCCCCCCACCCCCGTATAGCTTGTTCGTACTCGCAGGCACATATTGCCTGACAATGTGATGTNAACGGCTCTCTACATATGTATATGAGATTATTATGTTTGTATATTGATTGATCTTGTAAACAGGCCGAAGCACCGAGCAACGCCGGCGCTGTTTGGCCGCTGACTAGTGCTGCCATCATGCGGTAAATCGGCGGGGATCTGGCCATTATAAGCAGTGTCTATGAACGACAGGTATGAGTGAGAAGACACTGCGCGAGGAGTGTAGTAACCCTTGGCAAAATTATGCCTCGATGTTCTGGAGCACCCTTCCCGTCCATGAAGTTCGTAAAAAGGCTGTAAAAAGTTACCACTACGTCCACTCCGTTCGCAGACAGTTTGAGCCCGTTCGGCAAAAATTTCAAGAACGTACTGAGAACTAGCGGCTCAGTGTGATTGGGGCATAAGCTAGGTGCACATGTCCGATAGAAACGGTGTTATTGCCGTCCGGCAGTCGGATGCCTCTGTTCGCAACCGGATGCGTCTGATCGCATGCGATTGCCGTCCGTGTTTCGCCCGAACATGTTCATGCCGCAACGATTGTCCTTTTCAAGACGAACCGCCGACATGGAAGCAAAAGCCAAAAGGGCTATCCTGAAATGTGACGTCATTCCATGGGAATTTCCCCTGCGATTCGCATACGGTGGAAATATTTGCCCGTACGGCAAACGCATGCATGTGCGGGGGGCTAATACAAAGTAGTACATTTTTTTTAGATCTGTCAATCGCATCCGATTGCCGGACAGCAATCGCACTATTTTTATCGCACATGTGCGCCTAGATTTAGGTTGACCTTGCAACGGCACAGAACAGGCAGCGTTCGAACTGTCTGGATCACTATTAGGCCTGCTTTCCATTAAGGAGCGTTTCCGTGCGCGGAGCATTGTCTTCTTCCGCGCCGTGACCAACGAGGTGGAAACAAACAATGGTTTCGAGCGTTTCCGCGCAGCTCAAAAGGCCCGAACCCACTGACGCGTTTTCCCGCAGCGGGAAAACGCAGCGGCAGAAAATGTTTTGTTAAAAGGCAGCGGACCGAGAATATAACAAAGAATTTGTCTGGCAGTGATGAAACCGCGGCGGGAAAACGCGACAGTGGGTTCAGGCCTTAAAGGTCTCGGGCCACTTGTGCGTTTTGCGCTGCGTGATGCGTCAAATCCTTTGTTATTTTCCGCCGCTCTGCTTCCTAACAAAAGATTTGACGCATCACGCAGCGCAAAACGCACAAGTGGCCCGAGACCTTTATGGAAAGCAGGCCTTAAGGCCCGTTTCCACCGAACGCGATTCGTTGATGCTCGCAGCAAACCTGCCGCACTGCACGCAAGCAAAGGTAAATTGCGTGCATTGCCCAGTCGCATGCAGGTGGAAACAGGCCTTTGCTTTGCGTCTGAAGCACGACCGCGCGGTACAAATCAGTCGCCGATATGGTGTGGCATGAATGTCGCTACGTCTCACCTGCGACGACCGGTATCAGTCGCCGGTTACAACAAGCATGAATTGCAAGAGTCCAACCTTTTCAAATTCTGCGTAATTCCAACGGGCGTAATATTCGCAGTCTATACGACTCGGTTAAGGCCTGAGTCCATTTGTGCGTTTTACGCTGCGTGATGCGTTAAGTCGTTTGTTATTCGCTTGTTATCTGCTTCCAAATAATGGGCGAAGTGCATCACGCAGCGTAAAACGCACAAGTGGATCCAGGCCTAGGCTACGGGTATACTGACGCGATGCGTTGAAGCGCGCGGCAAAGGCTTTGTTGTTTTCCGCCGCAGTGCGCGCAAACAAAGGCTTTCAAAGCATAAATCGCATGCGTTGCCCTGTCGCACGCGAAATCGCATTCAGTGTATCCCTAGCTTAAAGCCAAGCGCACATTTGCGGCGAAACTCAATGCGCTAGGGCCGTTTTTAAGGGCTAGGTTCACCGACCAAAATTTCCTATCCCAGTTTTCTAAAAAGTCAAATATCTTGAAAATGGCGCAATGTTATTACTTTGCACCTACACAAGATACAAGATACAAGATACAAATTTGTTTATTGTCGGATCAATTAAAAGTACAACATTAGCTGTTAAAGCTATTATACCGACATTGACACAGGAAGAATAACAAACATAATATAAAGTAAGAAAAATATCAAATGAATTTAACAGGAGGGAGAAAAAAGAGGAATTCTCGCAGATAAAATAACCCGTGTAATAAAAATATAGGCCTAATAAGAATAGCACATGTGGTCTGAAGTAAAAGATGAAAGTGGAGANCATGTGGTCTGAAGTAAAAGATGAAAGTGGAGAGAGCAGCCAGGTAGCTATTAACAGAATCGGCAGGAGACACCGTCGATTCTGGCAACAGCCACATGGCTGCCGAGGTAAAAGAGAAGAGCTAAAAACATGTTACATAGTTATGTGACACGAGACATATTAAGGATTTTAAGATTTACAAGCTGAGCATTTGCAGGCACTGCCATACCAACTCTTTAAATGTGTCTTTAATTGGCTAATACTGGTGCTACATCTTGCTTCATCAGAGAGGCTATTCCAAACTACAGTTGCATGGTACCTAAAAGATTTATCACCAAAACGAACCGTATTATGCCTGGGCACCTCAAGCATATTGGTCCCCTTAAGTCTAGACTTGGACGGGTCCCTCAATGACACCAAATCATATAAGATCGTAGGTGACTCATTATGCAAAATTTTGTAAACCTCAACTGCAAGTTGTCTCAATCGACCAACGGAGAGAGAACAGAGTTCAGCTTTTCTTAAAGGGTCTTCGTAACTGCTATCGTTATCAGCATAGACAAATCTGAGAGCTCTGTATTGTAGTCTCTCAAGTTTCTGCGCATCAGTATTTGAACAAAAATGCCATACAATAGGACAGTAATTAAAATTTGATAGGATAAAAGATCTAAAAATCGCTAATCGACTCTTAAAATCTAGTAAACCTGATAGCCTTCGAAGTACATTTATTTGTCTAGCCGCCTTGATACAAATATTGCGAATATGAGGGTTAAAGTTCATTCTGTAGTCCACAGTAACCCCGAGCACCTTCACAGCCTTCTCAGACACTATGCTGGTTCCCTGGAAATTGAGAGTATGCTCGCTGGCATCCCCGCCACGGGCAGGACTAATAATTATTGCCTGAAACTTGTTGGGGTTTGCCTGCATGCTATTGTACCTGAACCAGTCAGTAGCCTGAGTGGCTGAGGTCTCAAGAGTGCTGATCAGGGGNGGGAATGACTTGCCCCAGATGTTCGATCATCCTCTCTCTGTCATTACACTATGTCAATGAGTGAGCACATGGTCCATGGACCATTTCATTATTTATTGTATAAACAAAATCGATAGATGGCAGTGGATAGCCCTAGTACCACATTGTTATACCATACTCTATAGCTGATCATTAAGATAATACTATCAGGATTACCAATAAGATTATGGGAGAATAGTTCTGGTTATCAGCTCTGTTGTGCACATTCGTTCCCCATGAGAGCTCCAAAGTATGGGTGTAATCAGTGAGTACAGTCTAAAGTGATCCATCCATGTACAATATTTATTGCACAATATGGGGCCTAAAATCTATGTCATGTGCTTCTGGCATAATGGATGGAAGATTGGCAATAATATTGCCCATTTTGATCCTCATATTGTGCAATAATACTGCACATGGACAGGCCACTTTAAGCGGACCATACCGGGTACAAGATCATTATTATTGCACAATATGGGGCCTAAAATAGGGCCACATGCTTCTGGCATGTTGGGTGGAAGAAAGATTGGCAATAATATTGCCCATTTTAATCCTCATATTGTGCAATAACATTGCACGTGGATAGGCTGCTTTAAATGAACCATACATGATCAATAATATTGCACAATATGGGGCCCAAATTAGGGCCATGTACTTTTGGCATATTGGGTGGAAGAAAGATTGGCAATAATAGGGACTTCCGGCAAGGCTCCATATCATTGATCCGTGTCACGTATGACGTAATGTATCGAGCTACGGGTCGACGATACGGAGCCTTGCCGGAAGTCCCTAATATCGCCCATTTTGGTCCTTATATTGTGCAATAATATTGAACGACGTGTATGGGTGGCTTAAGGGCTGTATGCTCTTGGGTTGGACTTAAGCTTCCAGTACATGTACATTTAGGGACTTTCATCCAACTTTTTTATGAGACTTTTCTTGTCCTGTTTGGTGTAACCTGGAGAGAGCCGGTATTCACAGCAGTGGAATAAAAACATCACATACATGTACATGTCATGACAAGAGTCCTACCGTACCAACAAATCAATGTCATTTGGGAAAAAACACAGAGAGTGAAGCCTGCTTTCCCTTTGGTTTCATCAGACTCTTGCCAACAGTCTTACCCTTGATTGGACTCATTTTCAGAAACTTTGAATGCGTACCAAGTCCGTTGTACCCAGTCCTTACTTTCCCAGTGTTACTCTCGTCCGTCCTCCGCATGTTTTTAAGAATATTGAAATGCTCTGGTGTCGCCACATCCTGTAACGGTTCTACGCGAGGTTTCTTTGCAACGTTGTGACCATTCTTTGCAACGCCACGGATTTTGATATACTGAGTTCCGTACTCATCACAGTCGGCCTTTCTTTTTGCACTGTTCGTGGGGCCTGAGGGCAAAATTTCGTCTCCCTCAGGATCATAGTCGATGAAACTCCCGTTATCCGTCGGTGCTGAAAGTTTAGGATGAGGTTTACCATTCCTAGCATTAGCTGGGGTACACAGAGGAGACAATGGAGTCGTGGGAGTCTCCGGAACTTTCACTTTCTTCAGCAGCAACTCAAGCTGTTTTATTCGTTCTGACTTGAAGAGGTTTTCCCGTTGTTGCGTTTTGAGTTGTTTTTTTAGGCTGTCGTTGGTATCCCTGAGAGTCTTTTTAGATTCTTTCAGCATTTCAAGTTCTCGTTTCAGCACGATACAGTAAGTCGATAGTTGTTTAATGGCGGCTGGTCCTTCCCCTGATTGGTCAACAAGGTTTTGCACTTCAGTCTCAACACCTACAAAACAATACAGGCAATTAGAACTCAAGAACCTAGTCAGGCGTGGATCCAGAAGGGGTTTGGGGGTGGTGACACCCCTGGTCTCCACCACCAATTGTTTTTTTCAGTATTTGCGAATATAAGCAAAAAACGCAAAAATAAAGCTTCTGTTTTGATACCGAGATGCAAGGAAATCCCGTCTACATGTACGGCTAGTTCTAGATTTCAAAGTTTTCTGGGGAAGGCTCCTAGACCCCCCATCAGCACGGGCACCTTCGCGCCCGCCTGCAATGACTGCCTTCTGCGGCCCTCAACCCCTCTACCAAAAATCCTGGATCTGCACATGCTAGTTCATGTTTCACAACATCCGAAACATCAAAAACTAGTTCTGGATATCACAATCATGACAAAGGCAGATCTACTACTAGTACGGTGGCTGATGAAGGCCATCATATTTTTATTTTTCTTACATGTAAGTCGGGCGCCCGACTTATAACTCAGGCGCCGGAGTTATAAGTCGGGCACCCGAGTTATAAGTCAGGCGCCCCCGAGTTATAAGTCGGACACCTGACTTACTTTAACTCAGGCGCCCGAGTTATGAAATAAATAAATGAAATAATTAAATAATGTCGCCTTTTATAAGTCGGGCGCCTGAGTTATAAATTGGGCGCCTGAGTTAGTAAGTCGGGCACCCGACTTACGAAAAATTAAAATATGATGGCCTTTAGACAGATCAAAGTCAAACAAACAGTTCTGTTACCTTTCACAACCGTCTCCACATGTTTCAAGTTGTGCATGTAAGTCCTGATTGTCTTGGCTTCCTCTTTAGCAGCTAACGCCTCCTGCTGTTGACTCTTGAAATAGTCCAACTGCTTCCGTAGCGATTTACACGTAACCTGTTCCTCGCGGTGTAGTGTTTCAATCCTCTTCACAGTCTCGCTCAAGTTCTCAATACTTTCTTCCCGTTTTTTAATCACATCAAGTAAATCACGTTTTTCTTGTTCTTTTTCACTAATGCGTAATCGATAATTGTCTAGCTTATTTTTCAATTCGCCAGGATCCGACACTTCGCCTTCATCTGCTTTATCCAAAAAGATTTTAGAAATGATTTTATTTTGACTAACACGCTGGCGACATTGTGGGCATGTGCTACTTGTGTCTAACCAGCGAGTCAGGCAGTGTCTGTGAAATGTGTGTCCACATGGGACGGCACTTATCTCCGAGCTGTACTCGTAATGTTCTGTGCAGATTGAACACGCGATTTTCATCTTGAAATCTTCTCAGTCTGGAAAATACAATGGCATGATTCATGAATCAATCAGATATGTCGATCACATTTGATAGAGCGTTTTGATTTTGACCTGGGGCGAGGATGTTGTTATTAATTACCCACTGAAGACTTTCGAAAGGGGCCTATTCTTTTAACAGGAAATGCATTGTAAAATCTTTTTGCAGTTTTTGCACTTTTTGGGGGCGGGAGGGGACGCTAATCTAATATATTTTTTTTACTTGGCCTAAACGGTGGCCAGCGGAATCAGGCTACAATGCCCGCCAACATTTTCTTCAACCATGCAGGGTGATTAGAAAACTGGAACTTCAACACATAAAACTGCTGCCATCTGCTTCCCATAGGTCTAGATTATTGCCCAAGGAGTTGGCCCCCTCCAAGCATTAGGCCTATTCCCCCACACAGACGCCCACCAAGCACCATCCTCTGGCTACATGCATCATGTGTGAATATGTGCTCGCCACGGGTATCATGCTAGTACATGTAGTAAACAGGTATTGGTAAATATAAATTATCGCGATTCTGACTGCTGCAAGCTGTAATACGTGGTTATACATGTAGGCCTATAGACAGTTTGCGAAAATAACCGGAAGTGAGAGGCGGTCATGTTTATGCATGGAAGTTGTATAATACTTCCATGGTTTATGTAGCCATCACCTCACTTTTTAAATGGTGATTCCACGGTCTTATCAAGTAAGAAGAACACCCCCTAAACCAGGTTGAGAAACGACACAATGTCGGATGAAAAGATCAATCAAATTTTGGTCAAATCATAAGTTCCAATCCAATTGTCCACTGTATACGATTTGTCTGGAAGAAAATGTCTTTCGAACGGGGCCGCCGAAAAAGGCTGCAAAATCATCTTTTTGGTTATCAATTTGTTTCAAAAGTTGTGTATTATATTAACAGAGTTCATACTTTAATGTTCCCGCTGACGCATACAGTGGACAATTGGAACTTATGAT
>NMRB01000771.1:97178-157619 GCA_002633025.1 Notospermus geniculatus | reverse complement strand
AGGGACAAAGCAAATTATTCCTCTAAAAGGTCATTTGGTATTGGAATCAACCTACTCTACATCCATACAGTGTAGGCCTAGGTTGGAACAACATAGTGGTAGGTAGGCCTGTTACTGTAACCAAACATGCTTTCCATATCTAGGGTATAGTACGTAGACCCACGGGCAAGACGGGGCAACTTGCAGACGGTCAGCAAAAGCTGAGGTGTCGACGGCTCAAGGATGGTCATCATCCCCCCTCACTGTCCCCGGGCCTACAGCTTGCCTGGGCCGATCGAGTGTGTATGATAACTGGCATTCCCTTCAACCAATATTTTGACGCCCGAAAGGCTAATAGCAGATTTTGCTCGGCTACAAAAGAACACTAGGCTACTAGCGGTACCACGGTATAGTCGTATGCAATGAACATCTGAACAGATCAACATCTATCTGATATCAGTGTTATAGGGATTTCCCCGGCTTCACAGAGTTGTTCACCCTTCCTTCCCCCATACCAACAGAGGCACCCCTCAGAATACCGCAAACGGATATGGACGAGGGTCCTGTCACAAAAATGCGGATGGAACGAAGCGAACTTACCCTGGATGTTCTCTACCCGTACCGACTGCTGCCCAGCCAATATAGAACGAGGAAGCGAGGTCAGACGATATCATGAGTGACTCACTGACATGTTTCTGGCGCGATAGGCCACGATAAAATTTAACGTAGCGTGTACTATGAGACTCCTTACTTCCCCTTTCTCGGCCTTCGCTAAAGGACCGACCACGTGGCGCTGTCTTCTAGTAGGCCAATGCCTCTCAACACCGCGTCTGAACTCTCCAATTTCGACTTTGGAGGGCATCCAAAGCGAGGCCTAACTTACACCGGTATTGAAGGTGTTCGGATTTGCGGCGAGGCGTGATGCGGTTGGTCGCGAGTTTAAATCCGCGCCGCAGCACATTACTAGTATTGTGCCGCAGTACACTTGCGGTGACGCATCGGTTTCGTTTTACGGCGAAATGGAGGCGAGGGCGTCTTAGTGTTGGCTCTGTACGCAACGGAGACGCGAGTGGCCGTCTCCGCTTGCAAACAAAGATTCGCCCACACTTATGTACTCGCGCCACCTGGCGGCTCTATTCCGCATAAACAATGAGAATCGGGTGTCTTTTTGCCTCCGATTTTTGCGGTGATAACTGCCCATATGCTGCGACCTTTGGCAAGCTTCATTACCTCTTTCAGCAAGGGAACTCAGCGATGGTTTCAGCATTAACTAACATGATACACATGTCTTTATATATACTATATATTGTAAAATTCTTGTAGGCCTACGATACATTTCACAATCATTTCGTGATACATATTGGTACATTTTTCATGGAAAATTCACCAGCATAGGCCAACAAATGAATTTTCGTTACATGGAAAAAATATTTGTTGTTTAAAATTTAAAAGCAGAAGTTCATATATATATTCATTGCTGTCATAATCTAGGCTTATAAAATGATATGATACAATCCAGAGTATGGTGCAAGATGCAGAGACACAAAAATTTATACAAGTGATCATCCTCCCATAGCAGGGCTTTGGTCTCGCTCCCTCCTCTTCATAAACTTGCACACAAAGCCCTGATGAAATTGGGCCTCTGTGCAAGTCGATGAAGAGGAGCGAGGTAAAAACCCCGCTGTGGGAGGATGACAAGTGATACACATGACATACAAAACAGTTCATGTATCTGGGAAGTTTTTTTAATGGGGCAAAGCAGGGTACAGGCTCCTTCTATCAAATCAAGTGACCTCTGCTGTCTTCACCTCACTACACTAGAATTTCAATTCTGTTATACAGATTCTACATGATATGTGACGTAAAAATATATATAAAAGCAAAACTGAAGAGAGGTTACAGGAAAATATTTACATATCTTGCAAAAATTAGCTTGGAATGTGTGTATTTTCTCTACAGAATGGAATGGAATGAATCTGAAGTGAAGAGTGGGTAGCGCATTGCAACCATCCTAAACAAAGAAGTCCTCCAATGATATCCACTTATGGCCAGTGGGAGAATGGTTTATTGAAGTAATAGCCCAAGTAACTGCAGTGAGGAGTAATGTACAGCTTTGTATTTTAATAAACCCCCTCCCACTGATTCAAAGCCAAGATATTGCCTCAAGCCATGGGAAGGCAGAGGACATACTTTTTGCAGTGTTTCTGCCAGGAATTTTGTTAATGAAGGGACGAAGGCAAAATTTGACAGAATTCTTGGTCAAAAACACAAATTTTGACTTTTTAAGGAGGGAACATACTGGTACCTCCTTTTACCCCTCTCTGGCGGAAACACTGTTTTGTGCAAGATACCATTGGTTGTCGCTCAGTACGACCAATCATGAGCGCCACCTGTTGAGCCAAGGGGCAATGGTCCAATCCGCAATGTTGACTTATGGAATGTCCAGAATTCATTGGATGGAATGGAATAGATACAAAGGCTGGATTATTTAGTATTCGAGGACGGTATGAATCCTAACCAGGAACGATTACGCACACTTTCAGGTTCATCTTTTGGCAGTCTTTTCCCAAAATTACTGATTTTACTAGTTACATAATTGGTCCAAAAAGTCTGCAAGACAAAGTCAGTTCTCAACTTCTAATCACGCACGGGATTCCTTCATTTCCGCTTCCGGCATTTTGGGGGCCATTGGCATATCATCAGGGTCATGTTCGTCACGCATCAAGGATCTCATCTCAAACAGGTACGCCAACGCGCAGAATGTTGACCCGAAGCCTGAGAGGATGCAAAGCCCGTATGACCATGAAAACTTGTTGATTTTTGGCATTGGCATCCAAAGGGGGTCTTCACTGTAGGCGACGAGCAGGACAGAGGCAATGAAGATAAATATAGCTGAAAGATAAATTTATATTGCATAAAGTTATCTTCCTCAAAGATCAAAATTACCTATCTCATGCTCGACATTATTTTGCTCTGGTTTTCTGACTCACCACAAATTCTGGGCTGCAAATGACCCTTGGTTAATCACCATACCATATCAGGATTGCTGACTTCAAACAACATTAAACACGAACAAGTATCGTATACAGACCACAATCTGCAAGTTTTTAGGTTACATGTACTTACTGTTCAGGAATCCAAACGCAGCGCATGTTTTGATCAACTTGATTCCATGGCGACCGTGGAAACCTTTGCGTAGATTGGACGTCTTCGTTTTCACGCGGATGACGACCATGGCAATGCTAGCCACAACCACGAACAGGTCCATGAGTGCGCACACAGTCATCGTAAGTTGAATGAACACAAACCAAGCTGGAAGAAAAATAAAAGTGTAAAATTGACAAAGTAGTGCTGAAGGTACTAAAGAAACTCCGGAACGGAACAAATCAGGGTGGAACAGGGCAAAATCAGGGGCTGATGTAAGAGTTCATGATTGAAATCAAAAGCTTTTGGCATCTCGCTACATACGATTTTAAACTGGAGCCAGGAAGCCTATAATGTAAAATCTTTGGGTCAGGCTGACCTACTTTCACAATACATTGTATACACATAATTCAGGTCTTTCTCCTTAGCCTGGTACACGTAATGGAAGACCTACTGCACATGACATGATGTAGTCCTTAGGACCTAGGCCTAGTAGCAACAAAAAGAGTTTAAAATCTCACCTGGCAAGAGCCAAAATCNGATCGGTCTGTAACCATCGTAACCAATGTAACCACCGTAACCACTGTGACCAGAGTGTCCATGAAACATGTAACCCTTGTAGCCCTAAGTAACTTGCTGCAACTATTGTGTCCGAAAGAGTCGAATTAGTTTGTACTGTCAGAACGGTCTGTAACCATCGTAACCATTGTAACCACCGTAACCACTGTGACCTATACTACAGTATGAGTAGGCCTACCGGTAGCCTAACTATTGTGTCAATCCTTACAAACAACAGGAATCCTACGGCTATGCCTTTGCTCAATGATTGTAGGCCTAAAGAAATAATGTAGACTCGGGCTCTTTGAATAGTTCTGCGGTAGGCCTAGTATAGTATTATACAGTGTAACCATATGTTACCTTGTGACCATGGTTACAATGAGCTTCTGCAGGGAAACGCTAGAATTTCCAACCATATATGGTGTCACAGATAAAAATATCCTGTCACTTTCTGTTTTTCCCGCCTCTTCACTTTGGCACCACTCCGTCTAGGCCTTATCTGAGGATCCAAAACCCAGGTCCCTACCAGGTCATCAGTGACATGCAGTGTAACAGGAAAAAATATCCCGCTTCTGATATTTAAAACATGTATAAAAATGTATCTTGAGTCTGTCAGATGGGCGTGCCCAAGCCTCTAGCTCTCCGGGTCCCTCAGGTTAATCCATTTTGAAAGTGACTCACAAATGATACAGTGCCCCACCCAAACAACGCTGAGTATATCTTGGCGTTGGCGTTATCTCTGGTGTTAAGATATTTGGTAGGTTTACACTAGAAGATTTAAACCAAAAAGTTCTCTCTTCTGATTTGTTATCGAATAGTAAACGAACTCAGAATATAAAACAAACATCTGTTTCGAGGGCCAACTGCAGGACCAATTAGGCCTACAGAGAAGTCCACGCAGAGAGGAGGACCGGCTGCTATTGAAGTAATCTCGTATCCTGCTCTGAAGTAAGGCTAATGGGCCCTTATTGGAGTAGAACCGCTTTTAAAAACTGATTATCAGATATGCGTCTCGGATCACCGTCTCCTTTCTCTTAGAACATTTTTGGAGACACTTCATTTTTATTGAGATACCCTGTATATCGTTCACTACCTGCCACCCCCAACAGGTGCCCGAAAATGGAATCGCCCAATCAGATTAGCCTCGATTTGAACGAAACTGGAGCAACAACTTCTTGAAATTGTGAACAAAATTACTCGCAAAAATGTCGAAAAACATGTTTGTATCTGGTTTTGTTTGCGGTTTTATCGCATTACTTTTTAACGTGATAGCTTTTTCTAGCCCTTACTGGTTGCAGTCGTTCGCAATAGTGCACAGTAAATTCGTTAGGCTTGGTTTGTGGGAGGCCTGTTTTGATGGGTACGTGCATCCGCAAGATTACAACTCGAAAGCATACCAAGGATGTTGGTGGGTCTTCTCGCCAGAATACAGGCCGATTTGGGAATGGTTGACACCACGTAAGTGTTCAGTAGTGCCTTTGTTGTATCTATGCTCATTATCATGCTTTAATTCGGTGATCTTATTGTTTTTTTTACTAATTTTTGCCGTACTTTTTGTAACAGTTCTCATAAATGGGAAGCCATCTTGTTTGGCCTCAAAAATTAGGTCAGCATGTTTACACTCCTGGCTGAGTCACTGCAGGCTACATTTATACATCATCCTGCAATACTTGCCCTACCTAATCTGCTAATGCGAATCAATATGGGGGTAGGCCTATGTCTAGGTCTTCTACTGATGCCCTTTCCACCAAGAACTCCCCAGCATAAGAAGGGGAATCATTGAAGGATTTAGGATAAGGTGCATCCATTAAAATACTGAAAAGGAAGCCCTGGCCTGGCCTTGTCGGCTGCCAAATCTGAAATCACGAGCCCCCTATCAAATTACATTGTATAGGTGGCGGGACACCAGTGGGGAGAGGGCTTCACCCTCGACTTTTGCGCCCTAAAACTACTTACTACAAGAAGTTCCTCAGATGCTAGTGGTTGGTGGCCTAAATGCCGATGGTGCTACCTCCCTCTGCTTTCATGACTGGAAATATTTCGCTAAATCATTATAATCAAATCTATTTTGTTTCCTTTTTCAGCATGGTTCATCTCAGTTCAAGTTATGGTCACACTGACACTGCTTCTCCAGATGTCTAACACCATCCTCACAACTATGCAACTACTCAAGTGTTGCAACCCAGACATGAATTTTACCATCCACCTTGTGGCCTGCCTCTTGAGTCTTGGCTCTGGTAAGTCAAACAGGCTGTCTCTCACATTGACATTTAGAGGGGTGTCAGTCAAATATTGAATCCACTATTCCACAACCTTTAATATGAAAGGTGCAGATGTTTACATTGCATCACAAAAGAACCTGCCAGTCTATTCTGGTTAATAGTATCAAATTATAAAGTTTTCAAGGTAATAATTTCTTTCTCAAAATATTACAACCAGATTTGTCAATTTCAGGTGTCCTGTTCGGAATCAGCGTGCTCGTTTTTGGAGTGAAGAGCGAGGATCGCCTCTGGATGCCCCGACCCGATCAGAACTTCCTCTCCTGGTCGTTCGGACTTGCCGTAATGTCTGGTTTCTTTTCGATATTTGCTGGTCTCTTCATGTTGGCTTGCGTTCGCGATTCGATGGCGAAGAAGCGAAAACAGAAGGAGTCGCACTACCCAATGGCCCCCAGGATTTAACACTTTCACTCTCAGTACAATTCCACAAAAGAAAATTTCTGAAACACAGAAAGATTTTATGATTGAGGTTAAATCACTTGTACATTCCTCTGCTCATCAGCTAATGTAGTCAAAATTCCATCCATTGTCCATTATTTCTTAACTGTTCTAGAGTGTACATGTACTTATTACTGCTTATATAATGTATGTGGATACACTTCACTGAAATTCGTCCAATGAGAGTTACAGTATATTATTCTGTTTACCGTAATACGTCAAAACTTGTATTGGGACTATGATTCCCATTTTGAATACAAGACGGCGACAGTGTCGAATCCTATTCTGAATACATGATGGCTATAGTGTTGAATCAACATTCCAGTTATGGCTTGTTTATCTAAATCTTTTGTGTCAACAGCCAAGGACAATTTTGTAGTTGATTCCCTATTGAGTCACCCAGAACATTCCCACTTACTGTAAACCGTGAAATTTTCGCGTGCGTTTCATTTTCGCGGTCATGGGCCGAAACGCGAACTTAAACAGTGCGAAAATACAAAGCCTTATGCATTTTACATTGAATTCGG
Organism: Notospermus geniculatus; assembly: GCA_002633025.1. Classification (NCBI taxonomy): domain Eukaryota; kingdom Metazoa; phylum Nemertea; class Pilidiophora; order Heteronemertea; family Lineidae; genus Notospermus; species Notospermus geniculatus. The sequence goes on along the minus strand of NMRB01000771.1, from coordinate 150,694 downwards.
AAATTAGTCTTCGCATTTTTCAAAAGTGATAAATTCGCCAACTTTTATTAGCGTCGCGAAAATTTCACGGTTTACAGTATCAAGGTTACATTCCACGATTCAACTCTTCTGCAGATCTCTGGGCTTTGAAATGAGAGAATTGGTGATTCTTGCACTAAGTCGGCTTTTTACAAAACTTATTTTGCAGAAGGGGTGGATTCTTGCATATCATATTGTGTTGAGTACAAGAATTACATACAATACATTCCTTTCATGGAGGCTTTATTTTGTTCAGTGATTCAGTTTGTCACATTTTAGTGTTTTATCAGTACATTGTTGTTGCTTAGAATACATATCAAGTGTTATTTCACATACCTTGATTTTTAAATGTGAAATTTTTGCCTGTCGTTTTGGAATGAGTTGTGATTATTGTACGCCCAGTTTTATGCTCGTGTGGAAATTATTGTTGGTGCATTGGTCACGGAATTGAAGGTATGCACCATTGACATTATGTTGGATGGGTGACTGGCACCACGAAACCAATGTCATAACTTCACAATTCATTGGGTGAAGGTTCTGACTTTTATGTACTCTGTAAATATACATATCGCTGTTGCATATCTCTCATTTAGGTCAAGAAATGTACATGTATATGAGCGCTTAGTATTGTACATTTTAAGAATACATGTAGCTTGCATTTTATATTATTTACGAATACTGGGATGCTTTCATACATAAAATTTTTTTGTATGCCAGTGTTGGCTAATGAAAGACATATCAGATATGTAAGTGTATATATTATTTTCTCCTGATTGTGAAAACTAATTTGATGCCAATATGTGAATCTGAGAGGAAGACGCTATAAACGACCCACTGTATGGAGGTCCTGGGTTCAGTCCTGCTCTTCATGTGATAAAGAGGGCGACACTCTTTGACAGGATATTTTTTCAGTGGGCACTCTGGTTTCCTCCTGCTGTACATGAAAAAATTCCCCAAATTTGTGTATGGAGCTAAATGTCATATTTGGTGCCCAGGGGCCGTGTTCATAAACATACTTAAGTCAAAGTATGATACTTAGCTTTTGTGTTGAACAAAGGATAAGTGTCACGCTTAGACTTAAGTAGTTTTATGAATATGGGTCCTGATCTCGAATCAAGAAGTATTGTCACTGGGCGAGTTGGTCCTACATATTTCTGTCCTTTGCCTATCGCAAGGCAAAAAGAACTCCATCCTGTTGTACAGTACTATAGTATATTTTCATAGTGTTGGCATCTATGTACCGGTATATCAATTTTATATCAATCAATAAACATTTATGCAGTAATCATTTCCTGTTTCTTACTACATTTAATCCTGCGATGGCTTCACGATTGCAAACCCTTTGTTTGCCCATACACGAAGTAAGGGAGACCATAACTGTGATGGAGGGCAGCACACAGTAATCAGGTTTCAACTTGTACAGTTTCCACGGTAATAATTTCTTTCTGAAAATATTACAACCAGATTTGCCGATTTCAGGTGTTCTGTTCGGGTTTTCCTAGACCGCCACACATGTATCCACAGGCCTCAGTCATGTCGAGGGGAAAAAATGATAAAAGACACATTTGAATCAAGAATTAACTAATTTTTATTCTCATTCAGCACGAAGAAAGATGTTGCATATTCAGCAAAGTCTCGGAGTAAAAAACTCAACTGTTTGGTTTGACGCCGATACCCCCGGCCGATACCACTGAAAATGAGTGTATCCACAAGTCTCACATCGAGGGGGCAAAAAAACAATACCAGAGACATTTGAATCAAGAATTAACTTATTTTTATTCTCATTCAGCACAAAGATGTTGCATAATCAGTGAAGTCTCAGAGTACAAATTTGATGAATTCTGTTCTGTAGCACATCAGCCTGCAGTCTACGTACCAGCCACTGCAGCTCCTCTACTGGTTCTTGAGGGGAGAACTGGGGCTGTTATCTGGTGAGGTTAGATCATACACCTAGAGCTTGTTGAAACCCAATATATCGACCGACTGCACATCCTCAAACTCGCTGATAAACTCTTCAAGTTCTGTTGTACTACACTGAAAAGAAAACAGAGCATATCAACTTTAAACATACATGAAAATAACAACCAAAATCACCCATTGGGAAAGGAAGGGTGTCCCACCCCACCCCAGTGGATAGGCCAGTCTCTCACAAGTGATTAGCTAGCAACAAAATTGTTTCGAAGGCCCCTGGCATACCGGTTATCATGACCCAATCCAGCAAAAGTATGTGCGTGTCGCAACCGAGGAAAGGGTTAATGGCCTTTTACCGGTAACTGAGTCTCTGCAGGTTGACAGTACTACCGGTAGTAGTGGACCGGTAGCTGAGCATTTTTTGGAGCAGGTGAGGTGTCAATCATCCACAGTCAATCCTATTCATGGATTTGGAACCAACAAGTCCATAATTCTGACATGTGTTATGTTTGAATATCTGGAACCGGTTTTAAATCTGTGAAATTAGAGTATGCATATGAATAATGCCAACTTACCTCTTCATCAATTACCACAGCACCTATGACCAACATCTTGACTCCAAAAGCGACAGGTTCGAATTTTGCTGTGAAATGAAATCGACAGTGTGAAATGGAAGGATTTGAAAGAAATTGATTGATAATATTCATACTGACATTCCTACAGGCACCTTGAACACAGGTATGCGGCATGGTATCCCATAGGCCTCTCTACCACATGAAGAATTGATCCCACAGGGTATTGAACCCAAAACCTCAGAGGTGACGGCCGCCAATGCCTCCGCTGTACTACTCTGAACACCTCAAGAGTAAAAGGTGGACCAGGAGAGTATTGGCCATCATCTTTCGTAACATATACTTACATTCTGCACCCCAACGGAGGCCCTGGCGTTCAATTGCACGTACGTCTCTTTCAACTTGCTCAAGATCTGTTTCATCACCCCATCCTTTTATAGCAAACGTGACGAGACTTTTACCAACAGGCCCGGCTGAAAATACGAGAGGAAAAACTCATGACTGAGTCAGAGGATATGAAAGTCTTCATTCAAGATTCTTTGCAGCAGGGTACGTGTCATACCGTAATCTTGTTTGGAACGAAGCTACCGATACTCACATGACATATGTGACCTTCCGCAGCAAAACCAGGCACATGTCGCTCAGAAGGCGAGCCTCAACGAACTAAGATGACACCAGGAGAGAATGGAAGAAATAGATTGTGTCAGGTTTCACAATAGACAGACAATATTGAAATTGACAAAAATTTGGTCTCACCCTGCCAAGCTAAGAGCGACATGCGCCTGGTTTTGCTGTGGATGGTCACATATATGTCTCTTATCTAAAACCCTCCAGTGAATATTTCCATCGCAACAAACCTTTCTTTTTCGAAGCTTCCTTCTTTGCTTCACTTGCCTGTCTTCTTTCTTCCGCCAGTTTCTCCATTTCCTGGAAGATGAAATCGTGGAACAAGAGAGTAAGGTCCTGCACACAGAAGTCAGGGTTCTTCCCCCTGGCAAAGCAAAAAAATCAATGACTTTTCAAGGACTTTTCAAGGGCTGTTTCCGAACTTTTCAAGGATTTTTGGTACACTGACAGAAGATTTCTGTGAAGAAAAAAGTCCTAATATCACAACATACCGGTAATCACACAGGCCAGACTTGAGAGAATAAAGGAAGAACACTAGAAATCAAGGACTTTCAATGACTTTGACAAAGGTTGTGCAGAATTCAAGCACTTTTCAAGGCCCTTGGAGGCAAATAGCAAAATTCAATGATAATCAAGGTTTTCAAGGATGCGTATGAACCCTGAGAAGTTCTATGACATGGTAACAAACTTGGTACAGAGAATGACAGGCAAACTAAAGGCACCTCTCCATGTGAGAGTTTTCTCGCAGAAGTTGGCTCACAATGGACAATTCACCGTTATTTGATTCCTCACGGATAATGCTGAGACCAATGACATGAATAACAACTCGCAGTCGCGTTCCCCATTGAGAGCAAACTCATGCAAGAAATCTCTCACGTGGAGAGGCACCTTAAAGCGGGTGATCCACTGTTGCGATTTTGGCTTGAGACGGGGTTGCGTTCCCTAGTGATTACCTTATATGGCAATCGGAAGTCCTTATAAGGTAATCGCAAGGGAACACAACCCCGTCTCAAGCCAAAATCGCAAGAGTGGATCACCCGCTTAAGAGTGCACATCCACTCCAAATGAAAGGAAATGATTTCACCTCATCATCATCATCACTGCCGAATAAGTCATCGTCGTCGTCGTCGTCATCAGATGGAGCAGGTTTGGCAGGGGCAGATTTGGCCTGAAGAAGAAAAGATTCATTTATGGGACAAACTTCGATTGAATGAACGATTCTACAGTACACGTGTCAATCATGAGTAGAAAGGGTCTACTGAGCAGAGTGTTCGAGATTCCAAGCAGCCATTTGAGAAATAAGTTCTGTTTCCACTGCAGCGGATTCCACCACAGTTTGTGGCGAGCGGAGTGGATTTCACAGGCATTGGGATAATTAACACGCCATGAATTGTTGAGGTATTGAAGGATTATCAAAAGCCCTGTGAAAACTGCACCACTCGCCACAAACTGCGGCGGAATCCGCTGTAGTGGAAACGGGACTTTATTCAGGTAACATCCCAGCAGTCATCGCCCGTTGTGAATTAAGCTTCCACACTTCAGAGATTATCAAGCGTTTATGGAGCAAAGTTTTAAATATACAACACCACTGAGGTTCTTCAATCTGGGATGAAGGAAATTGGCATGTCTACACAACTTGAGTGGGCGGTTATATTGATAAATGAAGATGTTACAAAATAACAACATAAGCCATGATCTCATGTCGTGGTGATCTTGATTCAAAGGCGAGAAAGACGTTGGGTGCCACTGCAGTCATCAGGATGGTCTCGATCCGTAGGTGAGAAGAGGTCAGGTGGCTCCAGAGTCACGAAGATAACCTGGAGTCACATCAGGGCAATACTAACAAGCTCTTATAATTCCACCTCTACAGCTGCAACCTGAGCAAATTGTCTTCTTCAGCACCGACTCAAGATCACATCACAACAGCTTGAGACCATGACTTAACCCAACACACAAAATTACAACAAAGTTAGTAGTATACTTTTATGAATACAATGTATGCAACTACAGGTAGCATAAATTCAGCAATGCAACCGTAATCAATGACCAAAACAGAAATATTAACCAGAATTTTGGAAGTGGTGGCTTTCGTCAACCGAATATCAGCAAAAAACCCAAGTGCTGTGTTACACAATTTTGTGCCGAGTAGTTAGAAGTCTATCCACTGCCAATCACCATGGCTACAACCCTCAATTTCCCATGAGAATCTCAGAAGATGATAGCATGGCATGCAGACCCTCTGTTAAGCCAAAAGGACTGAGGGAGGCCACTGTATTACTGTGTAACAACATTCTGGCTTTGGGCCCTCGGCTCAAGTGCAAATGACATGAAAAATCCATGGACAAGCCACCGCCGGCGTATGAATTTTTGTTATGGATGACCTCGTAAGCAGAACAGAGGGGACAGTGATTTTTACTACCTCATCCTTTTCGATAAGTTCAAAGCTCTCGTCACTTTCTGGTGAGCCCTAAAACAAGTGTTTGAAAGTGGGATTAAAAAATATGCAGCTAATTTAAATCTTGCAAAGAAAATCAACATCAGACGTCTCACTGGTCCAGCCAACTGAACACTGTCCTTTTCAACCAGAGCCAACATCAGTCCTTTACATATACATTGATCTCTTTTTTCAGAAAATTGCCACAGTAAGGATTGAAAACGATAACTTGAGCAGCTATGCAGGTCTGCAGTAAGCATATGGCAAGTATGGGGCACTACCGCTAAGCCACGACACGAATTGGATGACCAAGGGAAGTACCCGTACAGTTACTGGAGAAGCCAAAATATTGTCAGCATCCAACATCTTCACTAGTTCTACAACTAAGTTCTTTCAGAGGCATTCTTTGAAGGGTTTAGACAGTAGAAGTTCGTTTTTTGGTACTCCTTCTGTACTGTCACATCTCCAAATTGATGACGAGTAAGTTCTTTCAGAGGCATTCTTTGTTCTACAACTCTAGTTCTACAACTGCAAGTCACACGACGGCAAAACCATAGTGAGAATAGTGCAGGCTGAAGTTTTATTTAATGGAAAAGGCTCCAAAGATACCGATAATTACCTCTTCTGCTGCAGGGGCTGTCTTCCCCATGCTGCCCATTTGAACTTCTAACTTCTTGATTCTTGTACAGAGTCCATCAACCACTGAAAAATAAAACGCCCAGAAATCATTTGTAGAATACTCTAGGCATGGACTGTAGGAACTGCAACTTGACGGGTAATTCAGTACTATAGGGCCAAAGCGTTAGGGTATGAAGTCTGGTTTTAAAAACATCTGGTATTCTAATACTGCCCACGTCACTTGGGATGGATGCTCAAGTGTGCCCTAAGTTCAAAATTACATGAAAATATACAAACTTTTCCTAAGATCTTTGTTTTCTTTTTCTAACTTTTCAATTCTATTTGCTTGGTCGACATTGGCAGCAGTACTTGTGGTCTGAAAATTGAAATCACCAATGGTTATTCTTCATTCACCAGATAAACATTTGCCTGATTATAAACTGCGATTACTAGTATCAGACTTCTTCTTCATTTACCTATCGCACATCCGCAGGGCTTTAAAAAGTCTAACGGCGCTGCTCTACATACGTGAGAGTTTTCTCCATAAAGTTTGCTCTCAGTGGGCAATTCACCAATCGTTCATTTCCTTTTTCGCAACAGCCCAGTCACCCTCAAATGACTGCCCATGGTTCTTTTACAGCCGAATATGTCCATAGCAAGGCAGATTGTGTAAGAAAACTCAATTAGAGGAGCACCGATGAGTTGGAATATGAGGACACTGCTGATCATTCGTGCGGCATACCACATGGAACAATGACATTTGGCATGTTTGGATAGGGATGGAAAATTACAGCTTTAGGCCTAGGGACAACACTCAAAAGAACAACTGCAGACCACAAAGGCCAAGAAAAGAAGAAGCTAAAAAGACCTATTCACTTGTTACCATTCATATCACAGTAAAAAGAAAACCATGAATAAAAGAAAGTTTGACTCAGCAGCAAGCCACTTAACAGGTGCTGTAAAATGAGGTGGTATTAGCTCAGCCTCAGGAGGCTAGACCAGAGTTCTGTGGAATTAAAATAAATCAGAACCAAGTTCAGAGTAAAGGGGCCAGACACCATGAGAGACAACATGGAGTATGACAAATGTTATACCCACCACTTTTCTCATGTTAGTAATGGGCTATCCCACGAGAAGCAGGAAGTGGAGAAACATCATCATCATGAATTCAAGTTACGACATAAATGCCCCAAAGCTAAGCTAACATTACGATTTCGATGCAGGACCAGTGCTTGAAAATAAGAATTCTGGCTCAGCAACCGAAAGCAGTGCCCAGCTTTTGTTTCTTGGGTAAAATCCTCATGGAGCAGATTCTAAGGATGCTCTAGAGCACATGTAGCCCGACTCCGTCTCTAGACACGTGTTATCAACAGCTCACTTTCTCTGCCATGGAGCTGGATACATTTCTCGAATCTCTTGAACTAAGTAACCTAGCTTATGTCGACTCCGTCTCTGGCTACGCTATTCAGTTCCAGGCAACTCACTTTTCTGGTGATGGATACACTCTTAATTGTATATTTCTACTCCAGAGTGAGCACCAGACTTCAATATATTTTCAAGCACTAACTGCGTCATGGATGTATTATTTTCTTATGAGTGTTAAACATTTGATCCTCATGAGATCGGACTAAGCTAAGTTTTAACCATAATCCTAACATAAATTCTTTCAATTGATATCGTCATGGTACTACAACTTCTACAATTTCTGATACCTAATGCGAGGGTCTGTGGGTTCAAGTCTGGTGGGAAGCTATGTCTTTCACCTTAGAAACCTGTTGTTATATTATTTCACAACTTCTGAAGTGATAATGTGATAACCGACACCATTGCCGAACAAAGCTTAGCAAGGCATGAAATCAGCATGCACAGAGAAAAGTCTACTCACAGTGTTGAGGGAACTCTGGATGTGCTGTCGAGCACGTGCTATTTCATTCACCAAGTTGCTGGAGGATGTGGCCTGCTGGACAAGAAAGGCATGGTACTACTAACTAATCCTAGCTGGATATATGGCCTAACATAAAAAGAGGACTGGGCTGCCAGAGTGGCACAGTGAAACATTGCCTCCTGGCACCTCTAAGGATATGGGTTCAATTCCCATTCTTTTACCTCTGTCGAAGAAGCGAAAACAGAAGGAGTCGCACTACCCAATGGCCCCCAGGATTTAACACTTTCACCCTCAGTACAATTCCGCAAAAGAAAATTTCTGAAACACAGAAACATTTTATGATTGAGGTTAAATCACTTGTACATTCCTCTGCTCATCAGCTATAATGTAGTCAAAATTCCATCCATTGTCCATTATTTCTTAACTGTTCTAGAGTGTACATGTACTTATTACTGCTTATATAATGTATGTGGATACACTTCACTGAAATTCGTCCAATGAGAGTTACAGTATATTATTCTGTTTACCGTAAAAACTTGTATTGGGACCAAGATTCCCATTTCGAATACAAGACAGCGACAGTGTCGAATCCTATTCTGAATACCCGGTACAAGATGGCTATAGTGTTCAATTCAATATTCCAGTTATGGCTTGTGTATCTAAATCTTTTGTGTCAACAGCCAAGGACAATATTGTAGTTGATTCCCTATTGAGTCACCCAGAACATTCCCACTTATCAAGGTTACATTCCACGATTCAACTCTTCTGCAGATCTCTGGGCTTTGAAATGAGAGAATTGGTGATTCTTGCACTGAGTCGGCTTTTTACAAAACTTATTTTGCAGAAGGGGTGGATTCTTGCATATCATATTGTGTTGAGTACAAGAATTACATACAATACATTCCTTTCATGGAGGCTTTATTTTGTTCAGTGATTCAGTTTATCACATTTTAGTGTTTTATCAGTACATTGTTGTTGCTTAGAATACATATCAAGTGTTATTTCACAGACCTTGATTTTTAAATGTGAAATTTTTGCCTGTCTTTTAGGAATGAGTTGTGATTATTGTACGCCCAGTTTTATGCTCGTGTGGAAATTATTGATGGTGCATTGGTCACGGAATTGAAGGTATGCAGCATTGACCACGGTCATTATGTTGGATGGGTGACTGGCACCAGGAAAACAATGTCATAACTTCACAATTCATTGGGTGAAGGTTCGGACTTTTATGTACTCTGTAAATATACATATCCCTGTTGCATATCTCTCATTTAGGTCAAGAAATGTACATGTATATGAGTGCTTAGTATTGTACATTTTAAGAATACATGTAGCTTGCATTTTATATTATTTACGAATACTGGGATGCTTTCATACGTAAAAATTTTTTGTATGCCAGTGTTGGCTAATGAAAGACATATCAGATATGTAAGTGTATATATTATTTTCTCCTGATTGTGAAAACTAATTTGATGCCAATATGTGAATCTGAGAGGAAGATGCTATAAACGACCCACTGTATGGAGGTCCTGGGTTCAGTCCTGCTCTTCATGTGATAAAGAGGGCGACACTCTTTGACAGGATATGTTTTCAGTGGACACTCTGGTTTCCTCCTGTTGTACATTAAAAAATTCCCCCAATTTGTCTAAATGTCAATTTGGTGCCGCCCAGATCTCGAATCAAGAAGTACTAGTATTGTCACTGGGTGAGTTGGTCCTACATATTTCTGTCCTTTGCCTACAGCATGGCAAAAAGAACTCCATCCTATATTGTACAGTACTATAGTATATTTTCATAGTGTTGGCATCTATGTATATCAATTTTATATCAATCAATAAACATTTATGCAGTAATCATTTCCTGTTTCTTACTACATTTAAGCCTGTGATTAGTCTTCTACAGAAAGCTACACGGTATATGGACATGCTGATAAACAATCAATGGCTTCACGATTGCGAACCCTTTGCTTGCCCATACACGAAGTAATGGAGATCATAACTGTGATCAGACTGGGCCGTCACGCGGTACCGTGATTCGCGCTTTACCGTGACTTTCGTGGTGAAAAGAGGAAGTGGATCGAATGTGGCGCAACCGCACAACTGCTCGCCGAGCATGGTGGGAATGGTGGTCGCGCTGCAGCGTGATATCACGGGGCAGTTGAAGTCAACGTTTTACAATGGTTTACTTGTGAAGATTACAACAACAATCGCGGCTAACCGAGGCCACCCGAAGATAAGAGACTTTAGCACGTCTAATTTCAAAAAAGCGTCAATCGTTTAAAAAAAGCGTCATTTTGAAATGACCTGTCCAAATGCAATCTCTATCATCTTATCTACATACCAGAACTGAATTTCAGGCTTTGCACGCGTTTATGGCGCCGAAAATGGCATATAATGCAGGTAGGTATGGCAGGCCTGCCATTACGGCTGTCGAGGTAAATTTCGGTCGAAAATTGCCTGTAAAATCTTTAAACGTGAGTATGACACAGTGAATTCTTGCTTGTTTATTGACAAAAATTGTATAAGTTTACGGTGAGAACTTTCCGTCCCCTCCACGCAGGATTGTAGGTGTTTTATGCCAAAACAAATATTGTACTTTGTACAATCATTGCGCGGTTTGGCGCGACAAAGTCACGTGCACGTTTTCATCACGGTATCGCGTGACGGCCCAGTCTGGTGATGGAGGGCAGCACACAGTAATCAGGTTTCAACTTGTAGTTTCCACGGTAATAATTTCTTTCTGAAAATATTACAACCAGATTTGCCGATTTCAGGTGTTCTGTTCGGGTTTTCCTAGACCGCCACACATGTATCCACAGGCCTCATGTCGAGGGGGAAAAACGATACAAGAGACATTTGAATCAAGAATTAACTAATTTTTATTCTCATTCAGCACAAACATGTTGCATATCCAGCAAAGTCTCGGAGTACAAAACTCAACTGTTTGGTTTGATGCCGATACCCGGGCCGATACCACTGAAAATGAGTGAATCCACAAGTCTCACATCGAGGGGGCAAAAAAACAATACAAGAGACATTTGAATCAAGAATTAACTTATTTTTATTCTCATTCAGCACAAAGATGTTGCATATTCAGTGAAGTCTCAGAGTACAAATTTGATGAATTCTGTTCTGTAGCACATCAGCCTGCAGTCTACGTACCAGCCGCTGCAGCTCCTCTACTGGTTCTTGAGGGGAGAACTGGGGCTGTTATCTGGTGAGGTTAGATCATACACCTAGAGCTTGTTGAAACCCAATATATCAACCGACTGCACATCCTCAAACTCGCTGATAAACTCTTCAAGTTCTGTTGTACTACACTGAAAAGAAAACAGAGCATATCAACTTTAAACATTACCGTACATGAAAATAACAACCAAAATCACCCACTGGGAAGGAAGAATGTCCCACCCCACCCCAGTGGATAGGCCAGTCTCTCACAAATGATTAGCTAGCAACAAAATTGTTTAGACGGCCCCTGGCATACCGGTTATCATGACCCAATCCAGCATAAGTATGTGCATGTCGCAACCGAGGAAAGGGTTAATGGCCTTTTACCGGTAGCTGAGTCTCTGCAGGTTGACAGTACTAGTAGTGGACAGCAATACAGTTAATGAGTAAACTGATGACCAGTGATGATCACCTGCGACAAGCACCTGCTTTTACTGGAGTGTCACAAACTTATGAGCATTTTTTGGGGCAGGTGAGGTGTCAATCATCCACAGTCAATCCTATTCATGGATTGGGAACCAACAAGTCCATAATTCTGACATGTGTTATGTTTCAATATCTGGAACCGGTTTTAAATCTGTGAAATTAGAATATGCATATGAATAATGCCAACTTACCTCTTCATCAATTACCACAGCACCTATGACCAACATCTTGACTCCAAAAGCGACAGGTTCGAATTTTGCTGTGAAATGAAATCGACAGTGTGAAATGGAAGGATTTGAAAGAAACTGATTGATAATATTCATACTGACATTCCTACAGGCACCTTGAACACAGGTATGCGGCATGGTATCCCATAGGCCTCTCTACCACATGAAGAATGGATCCCACAGGGTATTGAACCCAAAACCTCAGAGGTGACGGCCGCCAATGCCTCCACTGTACTACTGTGAACGCCTCAAGAGTAAAAGGTGGGCCAGGAGAGTATTGGCCATCATCTTTCGTAACATATACTTACATTCTGCACCCCAACGGAGGCCCTGACGTTCAATTGCACGTACGTCTCTTTCAACTTGCTCAAGATCTGTTTCATCACCCCATCCTTTTATAGCAAACGTGACGAGACTTTTACCAACAGGCCCGGCTGAAAATACGAGAGGAAAAACTCATGACTGAGTCAGAGGATATGAAAGACTTCATTGGCGATTCTTTGTAGCAGGGTACGTGTCATATCGTAATCTGTTTGGAACGAAGCTACTCACATATGTGACCTTCCGCAGCAAAACCAGGCACATGTCGCTCAGAAGGCGAGCCTCAACGAACTAAGATGACACCCGGAGAGAATGGAAGAAATAGATTGTGTCAGGTTTCACAACAGACAGACAATATTGAAATTGACAAAAATTTGGTCTCACCCTGCCAAGCTAAGAGCGACATGCGCCTGGTTTTGCTGTGGAAGGTCACATATATGTCTCTTATCTAAAACCCTGCAGTGAATATTTCCATCGCAACAAACCTTTCTTTTTCGAAGCTTCCTTCTTTGCTTCACTAGCCTGTCTTCTTTCTTCTGCCAGTTTCTCCATTTCCTGAAAAATGAAATCGTGGAACAAGAGAGTAAGGTCCTGCACACAGTAGTTCTATAACTGGCAACAAACTTGGTACACAGAACGACAAGCAAACTAAAGGCGCCTCTCCACGTGCGAGTTTTCTCGCAGAAGTTGGCTNAGACAGACAATATTGAAATTGACAAAAATTTGGTCTCACCCTGCCAAGCTAAGAGCGACATGCGCCTGGTTTTGCTGTGGAAGGTCACATATATGTCTCTTATCTAAAACCCTGCAGTGAATATTTCCATCGCAACAAACCTTTCTTTTTCGAAGCTTCCTTCTTTGCTTCACTTGCCTGTCTTCTTTCTTCCGCCAGTTTCTCCATTTCCTGAAAGATGAAATCGTGGAACAAGAGAGTGAGGTCCTGCTTACAGAAGTTTATGACGTGGCAACAAACTTGGTACACAGAACGACAGGCAAACTAAAGGCGCCTCTCCACGTGAGAGTTTTCTCACAGAAGTTGGCTCACAATGGGCAATTCACCATTGTTTGATTCCTCACGGATAATGCTGAGACCAATGACATGAATAACAACTCGCAGTTGAGTTCCCCATTGAGAGCAAACTCACGCAAGAAATCTCTCACGTGGAGAGGCACCTTAAAGCGGGTGATCCACTGTTGCGATTTTGGCTTGAGACGGGGTTGCGTTCCCTTGCGATTACCTTATATGGCAATCGGAAGTCCTTATAAGGTAATCGCAAGGGAACACAACCCCGTCTCAAGCCAAAATCGCAACAGTGGATCACCCGCTTAAGAGTGCACATCCACTCCAAATGAAGGAAATGATTTCACCTCATCATCATCATCACTGCCGAATAAGTCATCGTCGTCGTCGTCATCAGATGGAGCAGGTTTGGTAGGGGCAGATTTGGCCTGAAGAAGAAGATTCACTTATGGGACAAACTTCGACTGAATGAACGATTCTACAGTACACGTGTCAATCATGAGACATAACACTGAGTAGAAAGGGTCTACTGAGCAGAGTGTTCGAGATTCCAAGCAGCCATTTCAGAAATTTGTCTTCTACTCTACTAAAGTTCTGTTTCCACAACAGCGGACTCCACCACAGTTTGTGGAGAGCAGAGCGGATTTCACAGGCATTGGGATAATTAACACGCCATGAATTGTTGAGGTATTGAAGGATTATCAAAAGCCTTGTGAAAACTGCACTGCTCGCCACAAACCACGGCAGAATCCGCTGTACCGGTAATGGAAACGGGACTTTATTCAGGTAACATCCCAGCAGTCATCGCCCGTTGTGAATTAAGCTTCCACACTTCAGAGATTATCAAGCGATTATGTGGCAAAGTTTTAAATATACAACACCACTGAGGTTCTTTAATCTGGGATGAAGGAAATTGGCATGTCTACACAACTTGAGTAGGCGGTTATATTGATAAATGAAGATGTTACAAAATAACGACATAAGCCATGATCTCATGTCGTGGTGATCTCGATTCGAAGGCGAGACAGACGTTGGGTGCCACTGCAGTCATCAGGATGGTTTCGATTCGAAGGTGAGAAGAGATCAGGTGGCTCCGCAGTCGCGAAGATAACCTGGAGTCACATCAGGGCAAAACTAACAAGCTCTCCCAATTCCACATCTACAGCTGCAACCTGAGATCGTCACCATGGTTGCACCGCTGCCCGATGTCTTCTTCAGCGCCGACTCAAGATCACATCATAACAGCTTGAGACCATGACTTAACCCAACACACAGAATTACAACAAAGTTAGTAGTATACTTTTATGAATACAATGTATGATGTGCAACTGGCATAAATTCAGCAATGCAAGCGTAATCAATGACCCAAACAGAAATATTAACCAGAATTTTGGAAGTGGTGGCTTTCGTCAACCGAATATCAGCAAAAAACCCAAGTGCTGTGTTACACAATTTTGTGCCGAGAAGTCTATCCACTGCCAATCACCATGGCTACAACCCTCAATTTCCCATGAGAATCTCAGAAGATGATAGCATGGCATGCAGACCCTCTGTTAAGCCAAAAGGACTGAGGGAGGCCACTGTATTACTGTGTAACAACATTCTGGCTTTGGGCCCTCGGCTCAAGTGCAAATGACATGAAAAATCCACGGACAAGCCACCGTCGGCATATGAATTTTTGTTATGGATGACCTCGTAAGCAGAACAGAGGGGACAGTTATTTTTTTACTACCTCATCCTTTTCGATAAGTTCAAAGCTCTCGTCACTTTCTGGTGAGCCCTAAAACAAGTGTTTGAAAGGGGGATTAAAAAATATGCAGCTAATCAAGTCTTGCAAAGAAAATCAACATCAGAAGTCTCACTGGTCCAGCCAACTGAACACCGTCCTTTTCAACCAGAGCCAACATCAGTCCTTTACATATACAGGGTGGTCCATAAAAATGTGACACATTTTGTTTATCTGTCATTTCCACAAAAATTAAGTCTACCTCTTGATTTTCTGGTGAGTTATAGAGTACAGCTATAAGTTTTATCTGTAGCAGTATGGAGCCGGGATATCAATTTTCATTGGCAGAGCGGACAAAAATCATTGAACATTACTTTTCGACAAAATCTGTAATCTTGACCAAGACACATTTTCGTCGTGACTTTCCTGGAAGGGAAATACCGTCTCGGAATGCAATCAAACGCTTGTTGGAGAAGTTCAGAGACACTGGCAGTGTGACTAACAACAATAAGAACCACAGTGGTCCACATTTGTCCGCAAGAACCCCCACACACGTCCAAGAGACATGTTAGGGAGAGTAATGGACAATTTCAACGTGGGAGTGGCAGCGGTGATTCAGCGGCGAGGAGCTTGGATCGAACATAATAGGGAGGTTTCGCAAATCTGACGAAGTACGAAATACGAAATTCAACTTCATTTCCAGGACCTAATGTATTTCTGAAGATGGTTAATTGGTACCACAATTGTCCCTGCTGCCAGTGTGTCTCTTAGCATACCATGTAAGACCGAGAGACGGTGCATTTTGAATTTTTAAATTTCCACTGGTATGACCGAAGTCGATACAAAAGATAAATTTCAAAGTTAAATATACACTGTAACTCTTATCGGTCTAACGTCATACGCACAAAAACGCTCTTGCAGCAGGCAATATTTGTGGTACCAACCATCTCCTGAAATACATTACGTCATTGAAGTGAAGTTCAATTTCGTATTTCGAACTTACATGTAGTGTTTCGTCGGGCTTGCGAAACACGCCTATTATCAATTATTGAAATAACTCAAAAACCGGTTCGTCTTTTCAAAAGTGCTTCTCAGGGCAAAAACTTATAGCCATGACCCACCTCTGGCTGAAAGGATTTTGAAAAATCTTAAGATTTGTAGAAATTATAAACAAACGAAATGTGTCACATTTTTATGGACCACCCTGTACATTGATCTCTTTTTTCAGAAAATTGCCACAGTAAGGGTTGAAAACGATAACTTGAGCAGCTATGCAGGTCTGCAGTAAGCATATGGCAAGTATGGGGCACTACCGCTAAGCCACGACACGAATTGGATGACCAAGGGAAGTACAGTTACTGGAGAAGCCAAAATATTGTCAGCATCCAACATCTTCACTAGTTCTACAACTAAGTTCTTTCAGAGGCATTCTTTGAAGGGTTTAGACAGTAGAAGTTCGTTTTTTGGTACTCCTTCTGTACTGTCACATCTCCAAATTGATGACGAATAAGTTCTTTCAGAGGCATTCTTTGTTCTACAACTCTAGTTCTACAACTGTAAGTCACACGACGGCAAAACCATAGTGAGAATAGTGCAGGCTGAAGTTTTATTTAATAGAAAAGGCTCCAAAGATACCGATAATTACCTCTTCTGCTGCAGGAGCTGTCTTCCCCATGCTGCCCATTTGAACTTCTAACTTCTTGATTCTTGTACAGAGTCCATCAACCACTGAAAAATAAAACGCCCAGAAATCATTTGTGGAATACTCTAGGCATGGACTGAAGGACAACAAATCGGAGGTGGGATAGAGATCCCAGAGGTGGGATAGAGATCCCATTTTACTCAAAATTACATGAAAATACATGTATACAAACTTTTCCTAAGATCTTTGTTTTCTTTTTCTAACTTTTCAATTCTATTCGCTTGGTCGACATTGGCAGCAGTACTTGTGGTCTGAAAATTGAAATCACCAATGGTTATTCTTCATTCACCAGATAAACATTTGCCTGATTATGAACTGTGATTACTAGTACCGTATCGGACTTCTTCATTTACCTATCGCACATCCACGGGGCTTTAAAAAGTCTAACGGCGCTGCTCTATGCAGGGTTTCCGCCAGGATTTTTTTCGAGGGTACGACCTGGGGGGGGGGAGAAAAAAATTTTTGAAATTTTTTTTTTTCAAAATTTTTTTTTCTGTTAATAATGGCCTCCAGAGTCGTTTTTTCCACTCCAAAATGCAAAATTAGTCTTCCTTCTGCATGAAAGTTGCATTTAAAATGTAACAAGTTTAAGAAAAACATTACTGAAGTGATTTTTTCAGGGTACTATATCGTACCCTCAAATTTCTTTAGGCCTAGGGTACTATATTTGTACCCAAAGTACCCTCTGGCGGGGACCCTGCTATGTGAGAGTTTTCTCCATAAAGTTGACCCTCAGCGGGCAGTTCACTTCCTTTTACGCAACAGCCCAGTCACCCTCAATATGACCGCCCATGGTTCTTTTACGGACGAATATGTCCATAGCGAAGAAAACTCAATTAGAGGAGCACCGACATGAGTTGGAATATGAGGACGGACACTGCTGATCATTCATGCGGCATACCACATGGAACAATGACATTTGGATAGGGATGGAAGATTACAGATTTAGGCCTAGGGACAACACTCATATAAAAGAACAACTGCAGACCACAAAGGCCAAGAAAAGAAGAAGCTAAAAAGACCTATTCACTTGTTATCATTCATATCACAGTAAAAAGAAATACATGAATAAAAGGAAGTTTGACTCAGGAGCAAGCTACTTAACAGGCGCTGTAAAATGAGGTGGTATTAGCTCAGCCTCAGGAGGCTAGACTTTAGAGTTCTGTGGAATTAAAATAAATCAGAACCAAGTTCAGAGTAAAGGGGCCAGACACCATGAGAGACAACATGGAGTATGACAAATGTTATACCCACCAGTTTTCTCATGTTAGTAATGGGCTATCCCACGAGAAGCAGGAAGTGGAGAAACATCATCATCATGAATTCAAGTTACGACATAAATGCCCAAAGCTAAGCTAACATTACGATTTCGATGCAGGACCAGTGCTTGAAAATAAGAATTCTGGCTCAGCAACCGAAAGCAGTGCCCAGCTTTTGTTTGCTTGGGCAAAATCCTCATGGAGCAGATTCTAAGGATGCTCTAGAGCACATGTAGCCCGACTCCATCTCTAGACACGTGTTATCAACAGCTCACTTCTCTGCCATGCATGCCATGGAGCTGGATACATTTCTCGAACCTCTTGAACTGAGTAACCTAGCTTATGTCGACTCCGTCTCTGGCTACGCTATTCAGTTCCAAGCAACTCACTTCTCTGGTGATGGATACACTCTTAATTGTATATTTCTACTCCAGAATGAGCACCAGACTTCAATATATTTTCAAGCACTAACTGCGTCATGTATTATTTTCTTATGAGTGTTTAAAACATTTGATCTTCGTGAGATCGGACTATAGCTAAGTTTCAACCATAATCCTAACATAAATTCTTTCAATTGATATCGTCATGGTACTACAACTTCTACAATTTCTGATACCTCATGCGAGGGTCCGTGGGTTCAAGTCTGATAGGAAGCTATGTCTTTCACCTTAGAAACCTGTTGTTATATTATTTCACAACTTCTGAAGTGATAATGTGATAACCGACACCATTGCTGAACAAAGCTTAGCAAGGCATGAAATCAGCATGCACAGAGAAAAGTCTACTCACTGTGTTGAGGGAAGTCTGGATGTGCTGTCGAGCACGTGCTATTTCATTCACCAAGTTGCTGGAGGATGTGCCCTGCTGGACAAGAAAGGCATGGTGCTACTAACTAATCCTAGTTGGATATATGGCCTAACATTAAAAGAGGACTGGGCTGCCAGAGTGGCACAGTGAAACATTGCCTCCTGGCACCTCTAAGGATATGGGTTCAATTCCCATTCTTTTACCTCTGTGACCTGAAGTTTTGGGTTTAATCCCCAGTTAGGCCCATGTTTCATGCGACTGAGAGGCGACTCTCTTTGACACTGACAGTGCAGATTTACTCCTGGCAACCTGGGCCGACCGCACAGAAAGTCCGATAGTGCTTTCGGTGCCTATCGACGGTTCAGTTAATGGGAAAATGCGTAATAACTAACTGCCGATAGGCGCCGGTAGCACTATCGGCATTTCTGTGCAGTTGGCCCTGGTTTCTTCACACTCATTCACTCAGTAACTTTTATAGAACTAATAAAGTCTCGGTACACAGCCCTCAATCCTATATTTTGATTACTTAGTGCACAGTAATACAGAGGGGTGATAAATAGTGCCTAGATGACCACGGACTCTAGTGATACCCAGTTTATCAAAAACTACCACTACTCTGTTTTTAATGAGTACACATAACTTCAAATCATATTTTCGGCTCAGCTTCATCATCTCTTGATTGTTGAATATCTTGAAACACTAACAGAGTAGACCAATTTAGAACCTGGGCTCAAACTGAGGAGTTCGGGAGTAAATTGATGACTTCATGACAGGATAACTGACCTGAGAATGAGATGCTGCTGGAGAATTGCCAACACCATACTTGGTCTGGGCAAGATGTTCCTGGTATTGCGCCTCGGCCTTCTCAACTTTCGGCTGGTCAAACCAGACGGTCTCATGCATCATTGGATACTCCACAGCCATTAATACCAAGAAACATTCAAATGATCAGGCAGACAAAATAAGTCATTCTTTTTTTGTAATAGGCCTAGGCCTAAACAACCCGGGCTAAGTTAGGGAACGAGTTTAGAATCCCCTGTCAGTGCCCAAAAAAAGGTCATCGATTGACGGAATAAGCCGCATTGTACAATAGGATTTCCATTGTGTGCCATGGAGTAACGTCACTTCCGACGGGGAATTCTAAACTTTAGCCTAAGTTAGTAAGTATTCAAACATTAATTAACTATCATCCCCATGCAGAAGACCTCAGCTCAGCTCAGTCGGCATAGGCCTCCTAGGCCTACAAAATGCAAGGCCAAGGAGTACGCCCAGTGCCGTGGCAGTGGGTGATGAGTGATGGTAGGCCTAGGCCTACCTAAACCTAGCCCATCGGCCATACACTTACACAGGACCCGGGCCCACTGCCATGCCATGCCAGGCCACCAGGGGTACACTCGTCACGTGACGCTATCGCTGACGGCGTGTGTATAGCCTAGGCCAGGCCTATATATACATGTCAACATTCCCTATCATAGGGCCTATGCACAGATGCACTGCCACTGATTGATGATGCATGCATTGCACATGTTGCAGGTGTGTACTGTCTAGTGTCTGCATGGTCTGTGACCCCGTGTGCAGTGCCATGCCATGCAGATGCACACACAGTCACAGTATCATGTTGTGTCTGGCCTGCCTAGTTCATCTCCAACTTGATTGCCTAAGATGAAAAATATTCGTCTGTCTACTAAATATACGAATGAGGTGGAAAATAAGGACAATTTTTATCTTCATGTACCTGAAAATGAAGACTAATGTGAAAATGCCGATTGATCGCTCGCGTGTCTTGCCCGAAAAGGAATTTTTTTTTCTTCACATCACACAAAGTCACTTGATCCTTATCCATCTCCACCGCGTTGCCCTTCCTCGAAGCCTCGTCTTTTCGGTCAAGTTTCTTGACTGCGCGCGTAAAACCNCATTCCCCAGTGGGGAAATCCCCATGACGATGACCTAATTTTGGTAACAGGTGTGATGGCGACTCATCTGAGTCATACTTGGTTCATGCTCTGTATTGCGATGCCCTAATACATGAACTGATGGCTAATATTCAAATATCTACGCAGTGTTTGTGTGCATGTATTATCTAATTGATCTTATTGTAAACAGCTGCTTTGTTGGAGTTGCACAGCTGCAGTTCGAAAACTATTCATGAATCTTCAATGTACTCAAACTTCGATACAAGTTTCACTTTCGTGCAATTTCGCACGTGTACATGTTTGTAACGTTACAAAATCTCTCCAGTGGAGAGATTTTATAACGTTACGAAATCATCACGACTGGAGGGATTTTGTAACGTTACAAAATCTCTCCAGTGGCGAGATTTTGTAACGTTACAAAATATCTCCAGTGGTGAGATTTTGTAACGTTTTTGCCGTTTAGGCCCTCTTCCCTTTTTACCAGGGAGAGGAGATAAATTGTAACTTAGGTTTGTTACAAAAAATCTCCTGGCGATAAAGTGTAACTTTCATGTGTTACAAATTATCAACTAGATTCTCTCAGAGAAAGTTCGACAAGGTTCAGGGGTAGGCCGAGTGTTTTCGCAATTTCTGTCGTAATTGGCCGTGATGTTCCATTGAATGCAGGATGGAGCGAACTAGGCTAAGCAGCTAAGTGAAACTATAGGCTGAGGACAGGAGTAACCAAAGTTTCCAGGCCATCTGCCGATCGGTTCTGATCAAGACAGCAGGAGACATGGTGTCATTTTGTAGGTATATCATTCTTCATTTTTTTGTAACAAACCTATAATTTATCTCCACTCCCTGGTAAAAAGGGAAGAGGGCCTAAACCATGTAAACGGCAATAACTCTTGAACCTTTGAAGATATCGGCAAACGGTTCAGTGGAAATATGGAGGAGACATTGACGATGGTTCACTGCAAATTTGGTCAACTTCCTCCAAGGGGGCGCGTGCCTGCACTCTTTTTAACCCTTTAGGACTCAGTGAAAAAAATTGTGTGGTCAGATCCCCTCATAACGGCCTACGCCGGTGTAGCAGTAAAAAGTGTCCCCCTGTAGAAAGTGTCCACTTCTTTTGTTGAATGACGGAATAAGCGGCATGCGTATAGAAATCAATTGTCAGAGATTAGAATGTAACAATAGGATCTTTTGTTCCCAGGACAGTTTTTCCTAGGACATTCATTCCCTTCACACCGGCCTGGCAATTTCGGCTAGTTCTCACACCTTAGTTCAGATGGCGCTCGCATCGGCCGTCCCAGGCCGGCTTGAGGATCTATCATCATTGAGATGTAAAGGCCCGTTTACACATGCAACTTTTCATATGCAACTTCATGCAAGTTGTTGCATAAACCTGATGAGACCAAAAAGTTTCATAAAAGTTGTATGTGTGAACGGGCATGCAACTTGTTGCAACTCGATCGCGCTGGATGTTGCATCGATTTTTCTATGTGTAAACCGTCCCGGTGACTTCCCATTTCGCCAAATCCCATTTTGCCAAATCCCATTTCGCCAAATCCCATTTGGCCAAATTCCCATTTGGCCAAATTCCCAGATCGCCAAATTCCCAAATCGCCAAATTCCCAATTTGCCAAATTCCCATTTCGCCAAATTCCCATTTGGCCGAATTCCCATTTTGCCAAATTCCCGTTTCGCCAAATTCCCATTTCGCGAAATTCCCGTTTCGCCAAAAATTTACTTGACACCCCTGTGTTCTTTCAAAATGAATCGTTCCAAATATTAACAATTTATTTATGAAGCAGGCTTAGAAGTTTAATAAAGCGAACGCCATGGTGTTCATTCCAAAGAAGACTGATGTTATTTTCTAGGTGAATTCTTCAACGATCTTTTTCAGACGAAGAAAAAGTGCAAACTTTCAGAGAAAAGATGCGTTTCTTAGNGAGATTTTGTAACGTTACAAAATCTCTCCAGTGGTGAGACTTTCGCGTCAGATCCCTGTGTGGTTATGGCACGGTGTATAAGGAACTGATGTCCCGTATGGATTGAGTTCTTGTATCTGTCAGTCAAGTGCCCCCTCCCATTTTAACTCCTATCCCTTCATCAACTCACGATCCACCCACGTGACCCATCCAGGACGGCAGGCTTGTAATTGACAACACGTGTGCCTGAACTTCCTTCAACTCTTGTAGCTAGCCTATACACTACATCATGACATGATGTGTGTAAGGAACATGGTCATTGGATTTCCCCACCTGGAAAAGGTGGTATGTGGGTAGGTGGGTAGGTGGGTAGGTGGTAGGTGGTAGGTGGTTTTAGAGAGTGCCCTGCGAGATCGGTCTAGTTGGGAAAGAAACGACAGACCGGATTACTAGTCATGCCCACAGCGACAGTCTACTAACAGGCCTTGGGTGGGGCACTAGCAGGAGAAGGCGGGCACCAGATCTGGTCGCACAAAAGTTCAAATTCAAATTCAACACATGTGCGTGGGGGAAAGGGGCGCCGTTCATTGTAAAAATCACTCTAAATAAACAAATTTGTTATTTTTGTTACAAAAAATGCCCTCCCCCATCCATCCGATGCGCCCTGTCAAAATAGTAGGCTACTGGCGAGGCCCGGGGGGACCAGGATAAAAGTGCTAGGAACATTGAATTGCGCCCAAGTTCCAGAATTTCACGGTCGATTTTGTACAGATTTGTTCGGCAAGGCTGGCGCCGCCCCCCCCCCCTTGGATCCGCCCCTTTCGAAAGTCTTCAGCGGGCAATATAGGCCGATAACAACATCCTCGCCACAGTCAAAAGGCACACGATGTACACGAACAGTACGTACATCATCACGTTAAGACTTTCGAAGGGTGTCACTATTTTGTAGGCCTACGCTAACACGGTATCCAAAAATCGATTTGGATGATATTACACTGACTATCCGAAAATTCATAAACGATCACTCGCTTATGAATATCATAGTTAGGCCTATCCCACACTACAGACATGCAGCGACTTGTATTTTTTGCCTAAAAAAGGTATGCGCATACAAACGCACTCTCCCGACGCAGAGGTCAGACGGTTTCGCCTTGATCGTACGGAGCATCACTGCGGAACGACACGGCACTGCTGCGGAGGAGATTGGTTGAAACGAGAAATAAATCGATCAGTGATCATTTTGGGCTAATTGATTGATTTCTGCTTCGGATCGATCTGGTATGTGGCCAACTGACAATTACATGCCTGCATAGCGAGTATCGAATGCAGCCCTATAGATGCCTACAGGGTGGCCCATAAAACGGGGGTTGCATGAACTCATGGAAAATTTCGTTAAAAAGAAAATAGGATAATTCCCTCCATTGTCGGTGCAGTAGTTTTTGGTAGGAGTATATTTTTAATGTGAATCAGAAGTCAGTTTTTTGTCGCAAATATCTAAGCCTATCCTTATTTTTTTATGTAGGCGCCATGCGAGCCTCGAAAATTTGACTGCATATTGAATTTGATACGAGGTTTATCAAATGTTGTGGGGTCTCAGTGTTTTAGGACCTGTATATCCGTATTCTCCTCCTGTTTGAGACAAAGGTCACTAATTAGGCCTACCTCTGATTATAATCAGTGTTTCACGAAAATAAGCACAGGAGCAAAAAACTACCAAGACACGAATCGCAAAATCCTGATACATGTATATCTGCAGTATAATTATTCTTTTCACAAAATTCTCCACAAGTTGGTTGGGTTTACTTACCTCCAAGCGTGGGTTGTCAACAGCCTAGTCAGTTGCGGAAGCATCATGATGTCATTCGGTTTTTTTGGGCCACCCTGACAGAAAGTTCTGCCGCATATCGAACCAAATAAGTTGAAACGATAACAATTCGCAAACATAAAATCAATGAAAGTACGCCTAATTGGCCATCTCCAGACTCGAGATTGGTCCGTCCGATCAGTTGCAACTGGAGTGACAAGCTTACTGCACGTCGTTCCATTCGTCTCTCCAAAGTTGCGCGCCCAACGTTACGGTAAGCAAGTTTTAACCGCCGAACTTTCATTTTCTACCATTTTCCGTTTCATAATACGGTGGCCCACGATATAGAGGACATTGAAGAAATTACTGATACTTTCTACCTTTTTCATAGGTTTTTGGGGTTTTTTTTTATCAGTTTTCTCCCCGAAGAAACATTTTCTCCGTGGAGAAAACATTATTTCCCTGGAGAAAATGTTTCCTCCGTGGCGGAAAGTGTTTCTCCAAGTAGAAAACTTTAAAGACGTTCGAAAACCTTTGGAAAGATCTGGAAAATGTATTTTTAATGTCTTTATGGGCCACATTAGTTTCACTTATGAAGTGCCGTTTAATAGGCCTACTTCCATAATTGCTTCACCGCTAAATAGCCCTGTTGAATGAACTTTGGCGCCAATCAGAAGGGCAGCTTTCCAATGAAGCGTTCCGTGCGCGAAAACGCTCGAATTGTTTGTTTCTGCGGCATTCAAACAATGCTTACGAACGTTTCCGCGCGCGGAAACGCTCCAATGGAAAGCCGCCCTAGGCGCACGTGTGCGGCAAATCTCGATGCGGTAGGGGTGTTTTTGAAGTTGACTGACCCAACGCTGTCGACTCGTCAATAGGGAGGTTTCGAAATCAAACGATAAACGTAAACGTTAACGACAACTTTATTTTTGTACCGAAAATGCAATGCAAAATCTGGTTAATGTGTAGTATGAAAAATAACGTTGTCGTAAAGTTTTGGTTTATCGTTTGATTTCGAAACCTCCCCATTTATCCGGGTCAGTCGACTTTAAAAACACCCCTGCCGCATCGAGATTTGCCACACATGTCCGCCTAGCTTTAGCCTGGTAGATTGGCGGGATACTGAGGCTGGCTTGATTGGCGCCAATTCTAGCACGCACAGGATACGCCTTTTGGTCATCTTGTGGCATTCACCGAAACGGTTTCGGAGTGCCGGTAAAATGCGGAGCGGTTCGGAACGGCGGCACAGTACGCTACTACCAGCCTTGTTGGGAAGATGCGGTGTCCAGTGCATGAGCTTTGTATGTTAAAACAAACATTGGTTTCTCTTTGCAGGAAATGGCTGCACTGTGGGTTTGGGGGGTCGTCCTTCTGACGTTTTGCATAGTCGGTAAGAAACGGGGTCGGTTACAGGCAACAATACAGCGAACAAATTCCTTATGTCCGTCAAGTTTGTAGGGCATTTTTCTGAACTGCTCACCGGCGTTGTCTCATTATCATATGCAATATAGGGGTCGAAGTTCAGCCTAATGCTTGTCACTAGAAATAATCTCGAGTTTCTCTTGTTTTATGTTTTTCAGCCACAACACAGGCAAAAACCGGTATGGCTGAGGATAGCTTTCCATTGGTGCGATTCAGCGCGCGTAATCACGCGCCGAAAAGCATATGATTGGTTCCCATGATTTCGCACTCGACGGTGGTTAATTTTAACAGGTGGTGAACGTGTTTGAAGGGCCTAATATATGACAATAGATGCACATTAACACATCTCCACCGTACTCCTGAGTTGACGCCAGTGCTGCCCGCTTCACGTCATACAAACAGGCCTTTTTGTTCTGTGGAAGTAATGAACTCTATGTATCTAATTATCAGCAAGAAATGTTTCATCTCTACAAATCGTTTTCCCTATATCGTACGTTTCGCCATAAACGAAGAATGGTTGCTTGTTATATTTGTTTATGGTTTCACTCAACATATAGGCTATCCACATCATTTTTACAGTGTTAAAATGCGAAGGTGCAACCGCCAGTTTGAGCTGTAACAAAGGCGAAGAAATAAACATCAACTCGGTCTTGTACGGTCGAAAAAATTGGAATGATTGCCCGCGATGGAAAGTGATATGGTGGAGCACCAATTGCCAATCGGGTAAAGCACCGGATATTGTGAAAAGCAAGTGTAACAAGAAGCAGTCGTGCCACGTGAAAGCAAGTAATACCCCGATGGGCGGCGATCCTTGTTCCAACACCAAGAAATACTTGAAAGTGAGCTACGACTGCAAAAAAGGTAAGGGACGACAGCTTCTTGTTGGGATGTATATATGTATATGGTTGATTCACAGCAGAAAAGACGTTTGATAGTGCAACGATATTTTAAAGGCATCCTGAAGAAATCAGGTCCTCTTAGCTTACCTCCCTAACTCGCACGGAGTTTAGGGAGCTAAGCTAAGAGGACCTGATTTCTTCAGGATGTTTTAAAGGAGCACGATATTATGGATCCCAAATGAGTTTAATATTTGACTGCCGACGTAGAGGAAGCCACCTAGCGGCAGTGACACAAACTACAAAAATGCATTACAAAAATGTACGTAGTAAATCGGGTCAATTCACCGACAACGTAGTTAGTCCCTGGGTTGGAGAGTGGCGCGGTGGCGGCGGCTATCGAGAAAAAGTGGAAATACCGTGGTCCTTTAATAATAGCCTATCATGACTTCGGTTTTGCACTACTCACCATCTGCTGAAAAAAAGAAGCGTCTGTGAAAAGCTTTTCCTCTTTAAATCTGCTCTTCCTACATCTCTTTATAGGTAAGTGGGCCTTTTCCATTCGGGTGAGTAGACATCACGTTATTCACCTCCAGGCCTACGCGTAGGCATTGAAATCCTAGGCCTAATAGCTGTAGGTCTACTGTAATCCTTAAAAAGTATTAACTAGGTCAGAGTTAGGGCCTACCCGTTGACACGTTCGTACAAAATGTGAAAATAGGCCTACGCTATACCCGCAGACGTTTGCGCGCCACTCTCAAATCTTGGCCCACTAGCGTACATAGTTACGGACATTTCGGTCAGACCGTCGATACCAGCGCCGCATAGCGGCAAGTTTCTCACTGTCGACGTTAACCAATTTTTTTCATTTTCAGAGAGAATTTCTTTTCTTAATATAGATAGGTGGACAGGGCGAAGGAAAATGGAAGAAGAAAGAGAATAACGCAAGTCCAAATAACGCCCGAGAGAGGGACGAATGGAATACTGACTGAGCAACTTATTTTGTAATAAATGCAAATTATGTAACAAATTTCAGGCAAAGGAAGGTATCGATAACAGGGATAACAAAGCAACGCGGAACGGCACGGCGCTGGGATGGGTTAGATCGATGAATTTTGGTCAAGGGCCTTCTGCGTCAAGATCAGATTCTCACCCACCACACCATCTATAGGAATTATTAATAACTAATGAATTTATCTTGCCATATTTAATATTTTTATTAGTTTTGATGTCTACACTAACTGTATCATGACTAATTTTCACTTGTACTTCGCAGCAAATTGAAAGAATTGTATCTAAATTTGCCCTCTGCTATTCGTCCTTTGATCTTGTGTACTTTTGAAGTTGATAATGTGCGTACAGTGTCTGATTAAAAACTTTTAGTTCTGAATTTCAGCTGGTGCGGTAAGTTACGAAACAGAAAAATGCATTTTAAGAAGTACGTTAATAAATACCTAGGCTAATCATGGTGAGATTTAGTACCAATCGACCTATACCCTTGGCGGCGCCACAAGTGTGGAGGCGGCCATCCTCTCAAAACAGGGTCGTCATTCAGCATCCTGAGAATCCCAGGGCTTCGCTCACTCGCACAGGGAGGGTACGACCGTAAATGACCTGAGATCTCAGGATGTCATTCAGACGTATCGCCTACGTCGCACCTTGCAGGAATTATACTGACAGTATAATTCCTCCACGGTCGCACCATCCTGAGAATCCCAGGGCTTCGCGCTCCTGAGGGCAGGGTACGACCGTAACATGGTAATGACCTGAGATTGTCAGGATGACGCCGGGATGACGTCGCACCTCTTCTGAGGGAGGCGATGGCCGAGTGAAATGACCCGAGTCTCAGGATGGGAGGCAGCAGAAACGGGACTACTACTGTCTAAAGAAGTATTCTATTCTTTTATTTCCAGGCGATTGAGTAGAAGAAAGAGACCCGACTTTTTGAAAAAGTGTAGGCCTATTCACCGTCGATTATTGACCGCGCCATGGGAACATGGCGAAAGCTTCACGGATGCACGCCACTGCAGTTTGTTCCCAACGTCGTGAATTCCATCAGCATGTTTCTTGACACCAGTCGTTGTGCACTTTTAGTTCTCTGTACGCCTAGTATTAGAGGGTAAGCATTTGCTGTCAGAGTGGATTAGAATGCTGTAGCTCCCCCTGGCAACCAAGAGTGTAGATGACAAAATTATCATCGCTCCTCCTTCTCCTGAATTGTAAATTGAGATTACACCTTTATTATTATTACACCTTTATTATTATTACCGGTATTATTATTACACCTTTATTATCATTACACCATGCATACATGTAGTTTGTGTTGCGTATAGTTATTTATGTAGCGATGTAAATTGTTGTCAAAAATTAGTTTATTATGTAGTTCTCGAATAACTGAAAATATATTCCACAACCTGAAATACAATCTTCGCTTGGTCCTTATATTTTTGTTAATCCTTTGACACGAATCCACGGGCTTCAAGTTGGATGCACTGCCCACAAGCGAAAGGATGAAATGAGCAAAATACTAGGCCCGACATTGCCAGGAGGACTGAGGTAGTGCCATGTGACCCTGTATGTAATAAGGGTGTCCCCTAGACTAGTGCGGGTCCTACCGATGGTGTCGCTTTTGCAAAAGCCCGATGTAAAATAGTTTATAGGATCGGGTACCAGTCTAGGTGTCCCCCTCTCATCCCCTCCGTTCCCCCTCGGCC
Organism: Notospermus geniculatus; assembly: GCA_002633025.1. Classification (NCBI taxonomy): domain Eukaryota; kingdom Metazoa; phylum Nemertea; class Pilidiophora; order Heteronemertea; family Lineidae; genus Notospermus; species Notospermus geniculatus. Next base: position 121,305 of record NMRB01000771.1, on the reverse strand, counting down.
AAGGAAAAGGCCAGACAGACGTCCGAAGGGGGTGCCTGGGTAAAAACCGTTTGACCACAAGATAAGATAGTTCTCTACACTCTCACCGCACAGCAGTAGGTTTTTTAACGCGTTGAAGGCCATGGCCGAAATCGGTAGGCCTATGAGTTAGGTGCCCCACACCACCACTTTCTTTTGCTCATTTTCAGAGACAATTTCTTGAACCGAGAATGCCAACCTGAACAACAGGGCACAAGCCTCAAAAAAACCTGGTGACGTTGCGTCGGTTTGTGACCCTGACGAACAACAGTCAAATCCGCCATTTTGCGTAGGGTTATGTGATGGGTCGCGCCTCACAGCGCCGGTGTGGCAGAACTACTTCCGCGGTAAAAGTAGTTCTAAAGAAATGACATTTCTCTGATAAATATTTGCTACTTTTATTGTATTTTATGATGATTTCAGATGAAATAAATATATTTAAGTCAATTTATTCGCATATTTACATCACAAGACCCATAATAGCATGTTTTATTGTTTTGGGAATCTGGCAAACGCACAGTGGACGCACAGCATCACAACAGCGAAATGCATGTCAGTGCACTGTACATTCTGTGCTGTATGGCATAATGGCGGGAACCCCGGGGAAATCCCGATTGAGATTTGGCCGAGCAAAAACGCACAGTAACTCGCAAAATCTTAGTAAATTTCACTTTTGCGTGTCATATTGTATTAAATTAACCCAAAACTGCCATCGTTAGGTTCTTTTTCGACACAAAAGTGATGAGTTTCACCGAACTATATCTTCTAGTGGATGAGTCAAAGTAGTCCGAAAGTAGATCCAGGTGGTTCGGTCGCCGCATCACTATCCCACCTATAGGTGGGGGCGCAATAAGATATTTAAGATGGCGGCGGTGATTTTTCCTCCGGGACTAAATCCCAAACCCAAGTCTCGCAATATCTCGCGGGATTTGGTCCCGGTGTTCCGGTTGCGAGAATGCAATATAAAATCTGCTTAATGTATAGACAAAAATAACGTTATCGTAAAGTTTACGTTTGTCGTTTGATTTCTAAACCTACCTATTGAGTACCAATCGACCCAAACCACCCTTGAGGCGCCATAAGTGTGGAGGCAGCAGAGACGGGACTATCTAAAGAAGTATTCCATTCTTTTATTTCAGCGGCGACTGGGGCAGTTTGATGGGGATTGGCCATTGACTTAGGCCTATTGTGGAAGGAAGAGACCCGACTTTTGTGAAAAAGCATTTTCATGGTGCACCGCTTGCGGTTGGAAGAATGGAGGCCGCATGACACGGGATTGAATCCGTCACCGATCAGATTAAGGATAAGGGGGCAAGTGGCGCCCCTTTGAGTGTTTCAGCGTCCAGTTTGCCTGTCCCTCCCCTCATACAAAACCTGGATTAGTGTCAGTGAGTACCACAGCAACATGACAGCATCTTCCGCGGATCTCCGATCCGAGTGCTCCAGATTTCATGATTAGAGAACGCCTTCTAGTGTCAAGATTACACAACCATTTGATGGCGAACAAAACCACGAGCGGACTTACCCTTTAACAAAAGTAGATGGGCGCCGCATAGTCTCGGTCATCCAGCCGGTTGTATTGCACCGAGAGATGTGGAGCAACATTGCGGAACAAAACGAGTGGCTGCGCGAGACTAGTTGCCGCGCCGCCATGATTTTGAACAAGTCAATGAACTTGAGCCCGAGAAAAATAACATTTTATTCCCCGTCTGTCGCAATTAGAGACGAACCAAGTATCGTCAGTGATTAACTGACATCTCATTCACAATTAAGTCCTGTAAAATCAACTGATATTTGTGAATTTATCCTGTAAAACCTTCCAAAATGTCATCGTTCCTCGGGTCTGGAACCCTCATGCCCAGTTCCGAAAAGAAGAAACGTGCCAAACGTAAACGTGAAGAACGACGTCGGCAGAGCAACCACAAACAAAAAGCACGTGAATCTGATGATTCAGAATCATCTTCAGGTAGGCACAGGCCGAGGCCTTGGCCTGATTAGATGTTTTGTTATTGGTGGAGGCGTACCACTGGGCTGTGTGAACATATGATTAGGCCTATAGGCCTAGGCCTAGGCCTATGCAGCAGAGCAGGCTCAGCACTAGCAGGTCAGCAGTCAGGTCATCATGGACGGTCGTCATGAGCATGAGATGAGGGGGTTCGTAAGAAGACCGAAATACGCCGGAATACACCGAAATATCGCCGAAAACAGGGTTAAAAGGCTTCTTTTCACTATTATACAGTAGGCCTAGTGAGGCAATGCATCGTATCAATCCAATGGAAAAATGTACAATAGCCTATCAGTCTCAATATCCGACCCATTCTAACAGGAACACCGCCCGACGGGTGTTTTCGGCGATTGACCACCGCCATACTGGATAACCTCTAAAACACACATGCAAGATGACGACTACTGGCCGCCCGCCGAAAACACCTGATGCGATGGATTTCTTCATCTTTTCTTTCAGATGACAGTCCAGCACCAAAGATGGAAAAAAGTAGCGTGGGGTCAGGTAAGATCTGTTATTAGGGCCCTTGCATATGTTAGTACAACTGAGGGAAGGTGAAATCCACCGTGTGGTGCTGTATTGTGGGACTATTACCCGGTAGTCACAACTTTTTTGCCAGTTCTTTGTCTGAAGCTGTACCAGTAGGCCCTACATGTATTTCATTTCATGTTTTCAGGTATTCAACATTGGGAAGCTGAAGACCTTCAACTGCTTGTCTCAAATGTTATCAAGGCTCTTCCTGCCAATGACACAATGGCGTATTCGAAGCGGCTTGACCGCATGACCTGGGAAAAAATCAAATTCAAAGATTTTTCAGCAGAGGACTGCAAAAAACAGTGGATTACGATGTACACCAAGGTGAGGAAGTTGCTCTGAAGACATTGCAGGAAATGGTGTCTGTAGTGTTTCTGCTAAAGAGTTTTAGCAGGGTGTGGTACCTTGCCGCGCCAGGGGGCACCCTGGTGCCTTTATACTAGCATATTACATAATGTTGCATGTTTTTTTCAGGTGCGGACGTACAGAACGATGGCTGAACTTGCAATAGATGTAGAAAACCTGGTGAAAAAGAACTCGTCAAATTTTGAGTTTCTTGGTAAAAATGGGAAATTGGTACGTCATTTGTTTGAGCTGAAGCAAAAAAATTATTACCCCATTGAAGATGTCACAGAAAAACCATGTCTATTCGAAGTTAAATTTTCCTGAGTAGTTTTGTTGTGGCTTTTCTGGGTCACTTGGGGTGGTGCAAAAGGGCCAGTTATGTAATAATAAAGGCCTAAGAGGTAAGTGACGAACTTCCAGGTCATCATATCCTTTAAATTATCGACCTAGATTTATGGTGAAGTTTTATTTTCAGATGCATCCAGACATGCCAAAGAAACCAACTACGGCATATTTCAGGTATTCCACTGACAAAAGGGCACACTTTAAAAAGAAATATCCAAATATGAATAACATTGAGTTGTCGAAAGAAATGGGAAAACACTATCAGCAACTTAGCAACTCCAAAAAGGTATGCCTTCTGTGGTGATATATCATAGTTATGTCGTATGAGTCTCGGACTACGCCCCTGACTATTCCCCATGACATTCTCCCCCCCCCCCCCCCATGTACCATTGTCCCCCTGGACAATTTGCCATACAGTCTCTCCAGACAATTCCAGGATAATTCCCTGGACAGTTAAGAAATAGGCGATGTTGGATGAATAAAGTGTCATTTTCCCCTTCTCATCAAGAATCAATGACAGCCTCTTCTGTTGTATCATTTCAGCAAAAGTATGTTCAGCAATATAATAAAGAAATGGAAGCTTACAGGGATGCTGAGAAGAAATTCAAGTGAGTCGTGCATTTCGTAACGTTCTGGGCCTAAATTCATTAAACCTTGCTAGCTTAGTTGGTTACTAAATTAGTTAATAAATTAGTTGGGTACATTGGCCTTTACAAACCAGGTACTTCAGCAGGTAAAGCCTAGCAAGGTTTTTGAATATACCGGTAGGCCCTATAGAATAGAATAAAAATTGCATTAACAAAGGAATGCAGCATCTCTGTTTTGAAAAGATGTCTGTGGTGTCTATCACTGGGTGTTGTATGGTACCATCTTCTTTTTCTAGAGCTGCCCATCCAGAGCTTTATGCACAGAAACAAAAGAAGGATGAGTTTACAAGACCACCATCAGCCTTACAGATCTACCTCAAGATGAAGGTGGATGAACATATAGAAAAGAATCCTGAGGTAAATGATATGATAGATTTGTGGAAATTCTATATCGAGCAGTTCAAAATGTTTCACATGATACAAGTGAACTTCTGTTAAAGTGGGATCATGGTGATAGTTAAAACTGTATGTGACCCTCCACCACAAAATAGTCGGAAGTCGCACGGAAAATGGGCCTAAACATACTGAGATGATACCAGGAGATAAAGAAAGAATAAGAATCACTCAGATTTCACAATAGACAGACAATACTGAAATTGACAGGTAATTCAGTCCCAACCTGCCAACCTCAGTGCGACTCCGACTGGTTTTGTGGTGGAGGGTCACATATCACCTGGTGTTCTTATATCGTCTTCAGACCCCATCTCGTAAGGAAGTGGGCGAACTGTACTCAGCTTTCCAATGAAGCGTTCCGTGCGCGAAAACGCTCGAATTGTTTGTTTCTGCGGCATTCAAACAATGCTTACGAACGTTTCCGCGCGCGAAAACGCTCCAATGGAAAGCCGCCCTTATGCTAGGCGCACGTGTGCGGCAAATCTCGATGCTGTAGGGGTGTTTTTGAAGTTGACTGACCCAACGCTGTCGACTCGTCATTTATCCGGGTCAGTCGACTTTAAAAACACCCCTGCCGCATCGAGATTTGCCACACATGTCCGCCTAGCTTTAGCCTGGTAGATTGGCGGGATACTGAGGCTGGCATTGGCGCCAATTCTAGCACGCACAAGAGCCTTTTTGTCATCTTGTGGCATTCACCGAAACGGTTTCGGAACCGCGGCACAGTACGCCTAGGCTACTACCAGCCTTGTTGAGAAGATGCGGTGTCCAGTGCATGAGCTTATGTTAAAACAAACATTGGTTTCTCTTTGCAGGAAATGGCTGCACTGTGGGTTTGGGGGGTCGTCCTTCTGACGTCTTGCATAGTCGGTAAGAAACGGGGTCGGTTACAGGCAACACTACAGCGAACAAATTCCTTGATGTCCGTCAAGTTTGTAGGGCATTTTTCTGAATTGCTCACCGGCGTTGTCTCATTATCATATGCAATATAGGGGTCGAAGTTCAGCCTAATGTTCGTCACTAGAAATAATCTCGAGTTTCTCTTGTTTTATGTTTTTCAGCCACAACACAGGCAAAAACCGGTATGGCTGAGGATAGCTTTCCATTGGTGCGATTCAGCGCGCGTAATCACGCGCCGAAAAGCATCTGATTGGTTCCCATGATTTCGCACTCGACGGTGGTGTTATTAGGGAGTTTTCGCAAATCTGACGAAAAACGAAGTACGAAATACGAAATTGGACGTCATATCCATGACGTAATGTATTTCAGGAAATGGCTGGTGCCATAAATATCGCCTGCTGCAAGAGCGTCTTTTAGCATATGACGTTAGAACGACAGAGGTACGGTGTATATTAAACTTTGAAATTTATCTTTCGTTTCCACTTCGTTGATACGAATTGGAAATTTAAAAATTCAAGATGCGCCATAACTCTTTCGATCCTACATGACATGCTAAAAGACGCACTGGCAGGAGGGACATTTGTGGTACGAACCATTTCCTGAAAAACATTACGTCATGGATATGACGTCCAAGTTCGTATTTCGTACTTCGTTTTTCGTCAGATTTGCGAAAACTCCCTATTATTTTAACAGGTGGTGAACGTGTTTGAAGGGCCTAATATTATGACAATAGATGCACACATCTCCACCGTACTCCTGAGTTGACGCCATTGTGCTGCCCGCTTCACGTCATACAAACAGGCCTTTTTGTTCTGTGGAAGTAATGAACTCTATGTATCTAATTATCAGCAAGAAATGTTTCATCTCTACAAATCGTTTTCCCTATATCGTACGTTTCGCCATAAACGAAGAATGGTTGCTTATTATATTTGTTTATGGTTTCACTCAACATATAGGCTATCCACATCATTTTTACAGTGTTAAAATGCGAAGGTGCAACCGCCAGTTTGAGCTGTAACAAAGGCGAAGAAATAAACATCAACTCGGTCTTGTACGGTCGAAAAAATTGGAATGATTGCCCGCGATGGAAAGTGATATGGTGGAGCACCAATTGCCAATCGGGTAAAGCACCGGATATTGTGAAAAGCAAGTGTAACAAGAAGCAGTCGTGCCACGTGAAAGCAAGTAATACCCCGATGGGCGGCGATCCTTGTTCCAACACCAAGAAATACTTGAAAGTGAGCTACGACTGCAAAAAAGGTAAGGGACGACAGCTTCTTGTTGGGATGTATACATGTATATGGTTGATTCACAGCAGAAAAGACGTTTGATAGTGCAACGATATTTTAAATGAGCACGACAATGGATCCCAAATGAGTTTAATATTTGACTGCCGACGTAGAGGAAGCCACCTAGCGGCAGTAACACAAACTACAAAAATGCATTACAAAAATGTACGATGTACGTAGTAAATCGGGTCAATTCACCGACTAGTCCCTGGGTTGGAGAGTGGCGCGGTGGCGCCGGCTATCGAGAAAAAGTGGAAATACCGTGGTCCTTTAATAATAGCCTATCATGACTTCGGTTTTGCACTACTCACCATCTGCTGAAAAAAAGAAGCGTTTGTGAAAAGCTAATTCCTCTTTAAATCCTCTCTTCCTACATCACTTTAGGTAAGTGGGCCTTTTCAATTCTGGTGAGTAGACATCACGTATTATTCATCTCCAGGCCTACGCGTAGGCATTGAAATCCTAGGCCTAATAGCTGTAGGTCTACTGTAATCTTTAAAAAGTATTAACTAGGTCAAAGTTAGGGCCTATCGTTGACAGGTTCGTACAAAATGTGAAACTAGGCCTATACGCTATACCCGCAGACGTTTGCGCGCCACTCTCAATCTTGGCCCACTAGCGTATATTTACGGACATTTCGGTCAAGCGGCGAATCCACTGTCGCGATTTGGGCTTGAGACAGGGTTGCGGTGCCTTGCGATCGCCTTATATGGCAATCGGAAGTCCTTATATGGTAACCGCAAGGGAACGCAACCGCGTCTCAAGCCAAAATCGCGACAGTGGATCACCCGCTTCAGACCGTCGATACCAGCGCCGCATAGCGGCAAGTTTCTCACTGTCGACGTTAACCAATTTTTTCATTTTCAGAGAGAATGTCTTGTCTTAATATAGATAGGTGGACAGGGCGAAGGAAAAGGGAAGAAGAAAGATAAAAAACGCAAGTCCAAATTAATGCCCGAGAGAGGGACGAACGGAATATTGTCTGAGCAACTTATTTTGTAATAAATGCAAATTATGTAACAAATTTCAGGCAAAGGAAGGTATCGATAACAGGGATAACAAAGCCTACACAAAACGCGGAACGACACGGCGCTGGGATGGATTAGATCGAGGAATTTTGGTCAGCGGCCTCCTGCGTCAAGATTCTCACCCACCACGCCATCTATAGGAATTATTAATAACTAATGAATTTATCTTGCCATATTTAATATTTTCATTAGTTTTGATGTCTACACTAACTGTATCATGACTAATTTTCACTTGTACTTCGCAGCAAATTGAAAGAATTGTATCTAAATTTGCCCTCTGCTATTCGTCCTTTGATCTTGTGTACTTTTGAAGTTGATAATGTGCGTACAGTGTCTAATTAAAAACTTTAGTTCTGAATTTCAGCTGGTGCGGTAAGTTTAGTTACGAAACTGAAAAATGCATTTTAAGAAGTAACGTTAAAAACCTAGGTAAATCATGGTGAGATTGAGTACCAATCGACCTAAACCCTTGGCGGCGCCACAAGTGTGGAGGCGGCCATCCTCTCCGCCAGGGTCGTCATTCAGCATCCTGAGAATCCCAGGGCTTCGCTCACTCGCACAGGAGGGTACGACCGTAAATGACCTGAGATCTCAGGATGTCATTCAGACGCATCGCCTACGTCCACGGTTGCACCATCCTGAGAATCCCAGGGCTTCGCGCTCTTGAGGGCAGGGTACGACCGTAACATGGTAATGACCTGAGATTGTCAGGATGACGCCGGGATGACGTCGCACCTCTTCTGAGGGAGGCGATGGCCGAGTGAAATGACCCGAGTCTCAGGATGGGAGGCAGCAGAAACGGGACTACTACTGTCTAAAGAAGTATTCTATTCTTTTATTTCCAGGCGATTGAGTAGAAGAAAGAGACCCGACTTTTTGAAAAAGTGTAGGCCTATTCATCGTCGATTATTGACCGCGCCATGGGAACATGGCGAAAGCTTCACGGATGCACGCCACTGCAGTTTGTTCCCAACGTCGTGAATTCCATCAGCATGTTTCTTGACACCAGTCGTTGTGCACTTTTAGTTCTCTGTAGGCCTAGTATTAGAGGGTAAGCATTTGCTGTCAGAGTGGATTAGAATGCTGTAGCGCCCCCTGGCAACCAAGAGTGTAGATGACAAAATTATCATCGCTCCTCCTTCTCCTGAATTGTAAACTGAGATTACACCTTTATTATTATTATTATTATTACACCTTTATTATTATTATTATTATTATTACACCTTTATTATTATTACACCATGCATACATGTAGTTTGTGTTGCGTATTAAGTTGATTGTAATAGTTATTTATATAGCGATGTAAATTGTTGTCAAAAATTAGTTTATTATGTAGTTCTCGAATAACTGAAAATATATTCCATATGATACCTGAAATACAATCTTCGCTTGTTCTTTATATTTTTGTTAATCCTTTGACACGAATCCACGGGCTTCAAGTTGTACTTGGATGCACTGCCCACAAGGCAAAAGGGAATTGCTCATTAAATGATTGATCCAAGGCGAAAGGATGAAATGAGCAAAATACTAGGCCCGACATTGCCGGGAGGACTGAGGTAGTGCCATGTGATCCTGTATGCAATAGGCCTACAATAGACAGGGTGTCCCCCTCTCATCCCCTCCGTTCCCCCTCGGCCAAGGAAAAGGCCAGACAGACGTCCGAAGGGGGCGCTGTGCCGGGGTAAAAACCGTTTGACCACAAGATAAGATAGTTTATTACACTCTCACCGCACAGCAGTACATAGAGGTTTTTTAACTCGTTGAAGGCCATGGCCGAGATAACTCGGTAGGCCTATGAGTTAGGTGCCCCACACCACCACTTTCTTTTGCTCATTTTCAGAGACATCTCTTGAACCGAGAATACAAGTAGTATGAAAAATAACGTTGTCGTAAAGTTTACGTTTGTCGTTTGATTTCTAAACCTACCTATTGAGTACCAATCGACCCAAACCACCCTTGAGGCGCCATAAGTGTGGAGGCAGCAGAGACGGGACTATCTAAAGAAGTATTCCATTCTTTTATTTCAGCGGCGACTGGGGCAGTTTGATGGGGATTGGCCATAGACTTAGGCCTATTTGTGGAAGGAAGAGACCCGACTTTTGGGAAAAAGCATTTTCATGGTGCACCGCTTGCGGTTGGAAGAATGGAGGCCGCATGAATCTGACACGGGATTGAGTCCGTCACCAATCAGGGGTGGATAAGGGGGCAAGTGACGCCCCTTTGAGTGTTACAGCGTCCAGCTGCCTCAGTCTCCCTCCCCTCATACAAAACCGTGACTTACCACCACAGCAACACGACAGCATCTTCCGCGGATCTCCGATCCGAGTGCTCCACATTTCATGATTAGAGAACGCCTTCTAGTGTCAAGATTTCACAACCATTTGATGGCGAACAAAACCACGAGCGGACTTACCCTTTAACAAAAGTAGATGGTCGCCGCATATGTAGTCTTGGTCATCCGGCCGGTTGTATTGCACCGAGAGATGTGGAGCAACATTGCGGAACAAAACGAGTGGCTGCGCGAGACTAGTTGCCGCGCCGCCATGATTTTGAACAAGTCAATGAACTTGAGCCCGAGAAAAATAACATTTTATTCCCCGTCTGTCGCAGTTAGAGACGAACCAAATATCGTCAGTGATTAACTGACATCTCATTCACAATTAAGTCCTGTAAAATCAACTGATATTTGTGAATTTATCCTCTAAAACCTTCCAAAATGTCTTCGTTCCTCGGGTCGGGAACTCTCATGCCCAGTTCCGAAAAGAAGAAACGTGCCAAACGTAAACGTGAAGAACGACGTCGACAGAGCAACCACAAACAAAAAGCACGTGAATCTGATGATTCAGAATCATCTTCAGGTAGGCACAGGCCGAGGCCGAGGCCTGATTAGATGTTTTGTTATTGGTGGAGGCGTACTACCAGCTGACCACTGGACTGGCCAGCTGGGGAAATAGGGCCGATCTAGCTGTCACCGATAAATCGGACGATCACCCACCGATCTGCAGTTCAGAAGCTAATTATCATAATTGATTCACTGCTGCAGGTCATGGCAAGTGTCAATATTTAGCATTTTTAATTGTTTTAACTGTGCAAACTCATCTTGACTGTATCTAGCATTGTCTAAAATGGTTAGGGAAGTGGTGAAAAGCTGTCAGTTGCTGCTTCTTACCTCTCAAAATGCAAAAATCTGTCAAACACTTGATTTCAATGCAGTTTTTTTTGGCTAGTGGTGGCGCCTTGTGGGCACTATGTTAGTTAGGATACCTACGTGCGGTTTTTCGTATTTGCATGCGCAAATGCATTTTCTTAACAAACACAGCTTGATGGGATGATTTCTGGCAATCAGCAGGTGCACAAATCGGCAGATCTATAGCTGATCGGCAGTTCAGCTGGTGACAGCTAGATCGGCCCTATTTCCCCAGCTGCTGGCAGCCAGAGCAGGTCAGCACTCAGCAGTCAGGCAGGTCATGAGCATGAGTCATCCCATGATGAGATGAGGGGGTTCGTAAGAAGACCGGAATACACCGAAATACGCCGGAATACACCAAAATATCGCCGAAAACAGGGTTAAAAGGCTTCTTTTCACTATATACAGTAGGCCTAGGCCTAGTGAGGCAATGCATCGTATCAATCCAATGCAATGAATGTACAATATCCGACCCATTCTAACAGGAACACCGCCCGACGGGTGTTTTCGGCGATCGACCGCCGCCATACTGGATAACCTCTAGGCCTAAAACACACATGCAAGATGACGACCACTGGATTTCTTCATCTTTCCTTTCAGATGACAGTCCAGCACCAAAGATGGAAAAAAGTAGTGTGACTGTGGGGTCAGGTAAGATCTGTTATTAGGGCCCTTGCATATGTCAGCACAACTGAGGCCAGGGAAGGTGAAATTCACCGTGTGGTGCCGTATTGTGGGTCTATTACCTGGTAGTCACAACTTTTTTGCCAGTTCTTTGTCTGAAGCAGTACCAGTAGGCCCTACATGTATTTCATTTCATGTTTCAGGTATTCAACATTGGGAAGCTGAAGACCTTCAACTGCTTGTCTCAAATGTTATCAAGGCTCTTCCTGCCAATGACACAATGGCGTATTCGAAGCGGCTTGACCGCATGACCTGGGAAAAAATCAAATTCAAAGATTTTTCAGCAGAGGACTGCAAAAAACAATGGATTACGATGTACACCAAGGTGAGGGAGGAAGTTGCTCTGAAGACATTGCAGGAAATGGTGTCTGTAGTGTTTCTGTGAAAGAGTTTTAGCAGGGTGTGGTACCCTGCCGCGCCAGGGGGCACCCTGGTGCCTTTATACTAGCATATTATATAATGTTGCATGTTTTTTTCAGGTGCGGACGTACAGAACGATGGCTGAACTTGCAATAGATGTAGAAAAGCTGGTAAAAAAGAACTCGTCAAATTTTGAGTTTCTTGGTAAAAATGGGAGATTGGTACGTCATTTGTTTGAGCTGAACCAAAAAAATTATTACCGGTACCCCATTGAAGATGTCACAGAAAAACCATGTCTATTCGAAGTTAAATTTTCCTGAGTAGTTTTGTTGTGGCTTTTCTGGGTCACTTGGGGTGGTGCAAAAGGGCCTGTTATGTAATAATAAAGGCCTAAGAGGTAAGTGACGAACTTCAAGGTCATCATATCCTATAAATTATCGACCAAGATCTATGGTACAGTTTTATTTTCAGATGCATCCAGACATGCCAAAGAAACCAACTACGGCATATTTCAGGTATTCCACTGACAAAAGGGCACACTTTAAAAAGAAATATCCAAATATGAATAACATTGAGTTGTCGAAAGAAATGGGAAAACACTATCAGCAACTTAGCGACTCCAAAAAGGTATNCCCCCCCCCCCCCCCCATGTACCATTTCCCCTCTGGACAATTTGCCATACAGTCTCTGCAGACAATTCCACCCAGGATAATTCCCTGGACAGTTAAGAAATAGGTGATGTTGGATGAATAAAGTGTCATTTTCCCCTTCTCATCAAGAATCAATGACAGCCTCTTCTGTTGTATCATTTCAGCAAAAGTATGTTCAGCAATATAATAAAGAAATGGAAGCTTACAGGGATGCTGAGAAGAAATTCAAGTGAGTCAATGCATTTCATAACGTTCTGGGCCTAAATTCATTAAACCTTGCTAGCTTAGTCTGGTTACTAGTTGTGTACCGGTACATTGGCCTTTACAAACCGGCCACTTCAGTTCGGGAAAGTACCGAATTTGGAAACGTTTCTGATTTTGGAAGCCCAGAGATTCCAATATTGGCAACGTTTCTTTTTTCGGAAGCGGTTTTCGATTCCGATATCGGAATCGGTGTAGGCCTATTTGCATGTTAGGCCTAATCGGGATATGAGTATCAAAAATCGGGAAGTGTTTTTTTCCATTAACAGATGGCAGCACCTGTGACCTTGTATTTCACGGCGTACAATCTAAATTGCTGGCGTAAGTTGGCTGCAATCATCAATAATCATCAATTGTTATCATCAAATGGCTTGATTGTGCCAGAATCTCTGGGCTTCCAAATTCAGAAACGTTCCCGATATTGGAATCGAAAATCGCTTCCAAAAAAAGAAACGTTGCCAAAGTCGGAAACGTTTCCAAATTCGGAACTTTCCCGAACTGACTTCAGCAGGTAAAGCCTAGCAAGGTTTTTGAATGTGGGCCCTGTAGAATAGAATAAAAATTGCATTAACAAAGGAATGCAGCATCTCTGTTTTGAAAAGATGTCTGTGGTATCTATATCTGTGTGTTGTATGGTACCATCTTCTTTTTCTAGAGCTGCCCATCCAGAGCTCTATTCACAGAAACAAAAGAAGGACGAGTTTACAAGACCACCATCAGCCTTACAGATCTACCTCAAGATGAAGGTGGATGAACATATAGAAAAGAATCCTGAGGTAAATGATATTGTCGTAGACCGTGCCGGGGCTCGATCCCGGGTCTCCCGCGTGCAAGACGAACGTTCTTCCATTGAGCCAAAAGTCCGGACGTTAGGCTCGAGGGCCTAACACCGTCTTAACCTACAACACTCCTCCTCCTCTTACCCTGAGATCCTTACCCACGACTTACGGTAGCTATCATATCTGGTCAGATTCCCTCTGTCCAGAATGATCCATGCACTCTAAAGACAAGGATATTGTCAAAGTAAGATAGAGAGGAAACGCTTTTGCCGACAACGCCAAATGTCGTAGACCGTGCCGGGGCTCGATCCCGGGTCTCCCGCGTGCAAGACGGACGCTGTTCCATTGAGCCAAAAGTCCGGACATTAGGCTCAAGGGCCTAACACTGTCTTAACCTACAACAATATGATAGATTTGTGGAAATTCTATATTGAGCAGTTCAAAATGTTTCACATGATACAAGTGAACTTCTGTTAAAGTGGGATCATGGTGATAGTTAAAACTGTATGTGACCCTCCAGCACAAAATAGTCGGAAGTCGCACGGAAAATGGGCCTAAACATACTGAGATGATACCAGGAGATAAAGAAAGAATAAGAATCACTCAGATTTCACAATAGACAGACAATACTGAAATTGACAGGTAATTCAGTCCCAACCTGCCAACCTCAGAGCGACTTCCGACTGGTTTTGTGGTGGAGGGTCACATATCACCTGGTGTTCTTATATCGTCTTCAGACCCCATCTCGTAAGGAAGTGGGCGAACTGTACAAAGTGAAATGGGCCAAGATGGATTCTGCCAAACGGGAAAAATACATAAAAAAGGCAATAGAAGGCAAGGCGAAACAACAGGTAGGTGCCAAGTCTCACTTGAAATCTCGATGATTGGGCCTATAGAGGCTATGCACGTGACGTCATCAACGAGGTGACGCCATGTTGGATGGAACGTTGTGACATGCTGACGCAGTGCATCTGACCACGTGCTCCGTCCCATTTTCCATCCAACACGTGGCGTCATACCCATTGATGACGTCATTTGATGACGTCAGTGCATAGCCTCTATAGAGGTTCTTCACGTGACATCACATTTCCTTAACAACACGATGCCGCCATATTGGCCGTCAAAATGTCAAGCGACGCACGACACGAACACAGGTCAACTCGCAGATTGACAAAATGTCATGACGTGGTAGCTTTGATTTCTTCATATTTTTGCTTTTAGCATGACTTCGAGGAGTTTTGTAAATCTCATCCCGATTGTGATCCCAGTTCTGGGAAAAAATTTGAACCGAACAAAGAAGAACAGGTTTATCTTGACAAGGCTGCCGGAAAACCGACCAAGCTACCCAAGTAAGGATCTTTAGACCTTCATTGCCTGTGACCGTTTCATCAACACCAAACTAATTTTAGTCAGAAAACCCGGTCACATTGTGGCCTTGGTTTCTATTCAGCTTGGAAGCACTCTGTGAAAGCTCTCTATTGAACACTTGTTTGAAAGGGTTTAGGAATTTTTCAGTCTTTTTCTAGATATTTTCCACATTGACTGCATGTACTTTGGCATGGTTGAATGCGTAGTCTGCCTCTGCACAAGTGACATTTTGTGAGAAGAATGACACATTGTTTAATATTTTCCAGGACGGCACATAGCTATTACTTTGCTGTCCATTTGCAACAGCTCAAGAATGTTCCGCCCAAGGAAAGAATGAGTAAAATCGGTGAAATGTGGAAGGCACTGAGTGAGAAAGAGAAATCGCAGTTTGAGAAGGAATTCGAAGAGGTCAGTACATGTATTCCATTCAAGAAATTGGGTGATTGTGACCACCATTCCACATGAAGAGTTAATGATGTACTGTAAAACCTAAATTATTTGGCTTGTAATTTTGCCACTTGATTGCTGGGCAGAAAATGTGTGAATGTCGGCTGTTCCCCTGGGAAGGTGACTTGTTATGGACTTGAGACCAACCAGGGAGAGAAATCTACCTTGGAAACTCTGCAGTAACGAGGTAGAAGGGTTCAAGTACACAATGTACACCTTGCAGTGCAAAGTTCAGGGGTTGAATTTAAAGATGCTGAAGCTTAAGCGGTGTTTAAATGTTGGTTACATTGAGGCAGGTCAGATAGCAGTGTTGTGCCAGTCCTACCCCTGTGAAATCAGCATTTACAGATTATTGAAGCTTCTAAATGTCCCATATGTTTTTTCCGTTTACCTCTCAGAAGCAGCAGGCTTACCAGAAGGAGTATGCAGCTTGGAAAGAGGGGTTATCTCCTGAAGAGAGGCAGAAAATTGAGGCGGAGGAGACGGAAGTAGCTAAGAAGAAGAAAAAGGTAAGGTGTTGGTAACATTCAATGACAACTGCACCAAATGCCTTGTTCAACATGTTGTTGTGTCATTCACTTCGGTGTCATCAAAGCCTACTGGCTGTGGTAGGTTTCTCTGCGCATTTTGTCCTCACTGCTTCTTGTTGTCAATGTTCGCTTCTTTCCTCACCACAGCCAAATGAGGTGCACTCGAACGCTCTTTCTGGTATGCAAGCAACCATTGTCCAGACCTTACAACAAAAACCGACCACAGCTCTGTTTGTATACATTGATGCCAAGCGTGCGAAATGGCTGGAAAAACACAAAGGGAAATCGGAAAGTGAGGCAGTGCAAAAACTATCAAAGAAATTTAACTCGCTGAGCGAAGAAGAAAAGGTTGGTGTTTTATCTGTAATAAGCAAGAAATAGTTCAGCACATTCTGAATTTGAGGTCACCTAGTTGAGGCCCAACAGAAGGTGATGGAGAGTCAGATGCGTGGCAAATTCTGGGAAACCAAATTTCATCCCAGTTTCCTGAATGACGATGTTACCGTGCAGAAAGTCTGGCTGAGGTGTCCTTGGCTACGATTCATCTCTTGGAGCCCATTTTCAGCGACAGGCCCTTAAATATTCTGCTCCTATTTCCAGCTGAAGTACCAGGTTATTGCAGACGAAGCAAAGAAAAAACTGGTGATGTATGTACACTTTGTCTGAGATTAATGCAACATCAGATTCTCCTGGCTGTGGTTGAGCTCTTTGGATATGCAGAAGGTTTAACAACTGCCGTGGCCAAATTCTACATCACCGTAATCAATTTTCTGTCAAGCCACTTAGTAATTGTGCAAGTGTCAAATTTTCCATCTCATCGCGACTGTTTGCGAAAATTTTTGTGACCAGATATTTCATCACTGAACGTCTTTTTGTTTCCTGTTAATAGGGCAGTAAAAGAAAACATCGCAGCAAATCAAGTGGTGGCTAAGAAGAAAAAGAAGAAGCCTTTGCCTGGGGAGCCCCCAAAACCACCAGGGTGAGCGACTTCAACAGTTCGTGGTCCCTATCTGACCAATGGAAGACTTGACTCCCGTCAGAGACCACCATCAGTTAGCAGTCCTAGAACGTCACGAAATTTGACGTCACAACGTTCTACGACTACTAACAGGCAGTAAAGTCTGTGACGTCAAATTTTGTAATGTTTTAGGACCGCTAAAACAGGCAACCTCTAAGAGCAGAAAAGTCTCCCATTAATTGTAACGACTCAGGACTGCTAACAGGTGACCTCAGTTGTCGGTTGCCATGAAAGTCACGCATTATCATTACCGCTTCATTCATTGCAGGAGTGGCTACCAACTATACTGCCAATTGATGCTTAAGGAGATGACGGACGTGCCGAACAAAGAGCGCCTCCAGCTCATCAGCCGGAAGTGGCAGGAGGAAACCGACGCAGTGAAAGCCGAGTACAAAGCAAAGAGAGATAAAATGATGCAGAAATATGAGAAAAAGCTGGAGAAGTTCAGAGAAGTGAGTAAAAGATTCTTGCAGACCAGGTTGACAGGCCAAAAGTGCCTACCGGTATGTTCCCAATTCATTAGTGAAGGGAACTTAGTGATGTTGCTGGTTTGACGTCATCATGTCAGTTCTTGATTTCACCTCAAATCATGCATTCTCTATTTGCTGCTGGTAATGTTAACGAGTTAGAACCTGTGTTTTCAGTCCCTGTCTCCTGAGGACCAGGTCAAATTTGATGAAGTTCATGCCACAAAAGCAACAAAGAGTGCAAAGGTCAAAGGGGCCGTTAGTGCCGAAGCCAAACAGGTGGGTGAAAATTCATTATGTATAGAAAGTAGCACAGGTAGATGGAACTAGAGATGCCGTGTGAGTGCTGCTGCAGTGTACGGGGATAGGTTTGTCAGGTCTTGAGTTCTACAAAGACGAGAGCCACACTTTGGAAAAACTGGGCTATACAAGGCAATCTGGACCAAATGTTGGGATTGGTTTAGAAAAGACTGGCGAAAGATACTGTGTGCACAGGTGCAACAGCTGATAGTTTTCCAAGGGATATTAGGATTGGAATTCATCTAAAACTTGCCTTTAGAACCAATTTAAGAGGTATTAGACAGAGAAACAACAGCAAACAGCCCCTAGGACTTGAGTCAAAGCTGCATACGGCTGATCTTATCATGTATGTCCTTAAATTTTCAGAAAAAAGTGGAAGATTCAGAGAGTTCGAGCAGTGAAAGTAGCTCAGAATCTGATTCTAGTTCTAGCTCTAGCTCCGACTCTGATTCTGAAGATGCGACGCCAGCTGTCAAATTTAGGGGAACTCCTAAGGTGGGTAGGCAGGCAAGAGGTTGATACTAAGCAGCAAGTCAGGTTTTGTACTCGGAGGGAAGCTCGAAGCTCTAGAATTAATGTGTGATTTTATAATGATGCATGACGCCTTGGTAACATAGTGGTTATCACGTCCACTTAGCAAGCAGCTCAGGTTCCGGGTTCGAATCCCGGGCCATATGGGATTAATCATCCCTGGCTCTTCAGGCCGCCGCATGGAACAGTAAGCTGTGGTGCCTTGTATTGTACCTTGTGCCTTTGCACAGGCAAGTAAAAGACCCCATCCAAGTGAGGAACACGAGTAGCTTGAGATGGCCTCTTCCGTACTTACCAGGGCCAATAATGCTATGGCTTCAACCCTGACAGAAAAATCTAATACAAATACTTCCATATTCCAGGTTCAGCTCAAAGAAAAGAAATCTGAATCGACGTCGCCGTCCTCAGAGTCCGATTCTGATTCAGAACCTGAAGACAAGGAACCAAAAGTCAAATCAGAACCAGTTCGATCCCAAGAGGAATCATCTAGCTCCTCAAGCTCATCATCATCATCATCAGAATCATCATCTGACTCAGAATCGGAGGACGATAAGCTTCAGGTCAAACCAAAACCCAATGGTACTACCCCACGCCTGGACAGGTCTAGAATCGCATCTCCATCGCAAGTTGGGACCCCAAATCTTGACAAGTCTCAAGTGAAATCTCCTTCAAAAGTTCAAACCCCTAATGTTGAGAGGCCTCTGCTCAAATCTCCGTCCAAGAGTAACGCTAAGGTTAGTAGCAAACGTCACTCGGTTGTTTTACAGTCCACTGAAGTACATGCATGTAATAGGCTGGAATACAGAGAACTACATGCTATACTCAGCTGTACATGTACATGTACACTATCAACACAGTGTATGTTATGCAGTGTATGCTGTGTATTAACACAGTGTATAGTATGGTATGAGTGTCACACTCATTTCATAAGTACATGTATGCAGACATAGTGGTTTACGTCTGGTGTGGATGGTGACGAACTCAGCCTCTGCGACCTGATTCGTCCGGCTTGTTCTTCACGCTGAGAAAATCAGCTGCAACCTCACTGAGAATGGGAAAAAATGGTTTTGTAGATTCCACTCGAAGTGTTGAGCGGCTTTCAAGTGCGTCATTTACTCTTCCAGGTAACTCCAAAACGGAAGAAGTCGACCAGCTCTAGCTCTAGCTCGAGCTCTAGCAGTGATGAATCGAGTAAACTGCCACCTTCAAAATCACCTGTCAAGAAGATTAAATTGAGCAGCTCTGGTTCAGACTCGGATTCGGACTCGGACTCAGATTAAGGGTTAAACCTGGACTCACTGCCATTGACTCGGACTCAGATTAGGGGTCATGACTCGTTGCCATTGCAATAAAGGGTACTAGTTACCAGTAGTTCGCCTGAAAAGTGACAATCTATAATGATGGTCACTTGTGGCAAATGCCTGCCTCTACTGGACAGGGTCAGATTATCATATAGATCGTTGAGTATCATATTCATAACGGTCTCTGTTTCTGGACTTGAACTGATACGAATGCATGCTGAATGCCACCGTGTGTTCTCTGTCATTTTGTGGACGTGTAAGTGTCTTTCTGTTTAATGGTTTCTTTTTGTATCTTGTATGGTGCAGTACATCTGTAGACTTGTTCCTGTGACATGGATTGGGTGTTTGATCTGTGTATTTGCTTGTTCTACAGGGTCCATATTCATAAACACCCTCAAGTCAAAGTGTGATACTTATGTTTTGTGTTGAACAAAGGAAGAGTGTCGCACTTATGCAGCGGTCAATGTAAACCCTGTACCCCCCCCCCCCCCTGTTCAGGGGTCGACGTTTTTTCGACACTTATTCGACACCTAGAAAATTTTTCTGGGGTCAGGATTCGACACTAATTCACCCAGGACCTCAAATGAAATCGTCAGGTATTCACCAGCTTTTTTCACTAATCTTTTACCTTTTTTTAGTCATTTCTATTAGCAATTATGAAGTAAACGCCAGGAATTCGACATTATCTATTTTTTGGGTCGACAGAGATACGACGATAAGAAAAAAATTGAGCGCTCAGAACTCGACACTTTTTCGACACTAATTTAGTGGTGACCCCTGAACAGGGGGGGGGGGGGTCCAGGGTTTACATTGACCGCTGCATTAGACTTAAGGGGCCGTATGCACCAACAAAGATTATCTTGAACTCAGGTTGAGCCACAACTTTTCCATCATGCCCTGGCAAACCTGAACAACTGAAAAGCTGTGGCTCAACCTGAGTTGAAGATAATCTTCGTTGGTGCATACGGCCCAAGTAGTTTTATGAATGAGGGCCTAGGGCCCATATTCATAAAAGTACTTAAGTCAAAGTGTGATACTTATCTTTTGTGTTGAACAAAGGATAAGTGTCACACTTAGACTTACCGTAAGTACTTTTATGAATATGGCCCCAGATCACCAAGTGCTAACTTAACAAATGTTAACCAGTAAATGTTGGACGCAAAAACCTTTGTTGTTAGATGTACACTCTTATCTTGACACTGGCTCTATGAATTAGGTCTTGTAAGTGCTTCTTACCAACTTTCTACAAGGTGCCATTTCTACCAGGGGCATACTTGGGGATATTCTAAACAATCTCTCCCCTCTATCAGTTCAATATTTTTTTAAGGATTCGCATTGCTGGGTTTTAACTTGGATCATCTCTTGCATCCTGAATGGATTAAACGCTGATGTTGATGCATTTTAAATGCTCCATTCCTTATTATGCTCATTTTCGTTCGCTTATGTATCATTCTTGATACATTCTGTTACCTTGTTGCATTTTAGGACAAGTCGATTCAATTTCTGCCACATTGTACTCTTTAAGTCAGGCATGAGAGTTTTCAGGAAATTTCCTGCAATCAGTTTTTTTTAAATGAAAAACTTGAAAACCAAACGTTGCAGGATTTGGCCAAATCATTTCAAAAATGATCAGTTTCTAGAGGGGGGCCATAGTTTTCAGGTTTTCTACCCCAGTTTCAGGTTTTCTGTTGAAGGTGCACTCTCATGTCTGTAAGTTCAATGTGACTGTTGTGGCTTGTAAGCTTACTTTTAAAACGTACAAGTACGTGATGGAGTGGTGTTGGAGGGGATGAGTTTACTTATAGCTTGTGCACAGTAGGACAGATTTTAAAGTTCATTCTTGTTTATCTGGTGTCAGGGTATCCTTGTGGGTCAGTTATCATTACAGGGGTAGATTCAACTTGTTGTTTGTGTACAGTAAAGTATAATTCACCCTAACTTCGACATGGGTAAAGTGCCAAGCTTGGAAATGTGCACGAGTCCATGGTAAATACAGTAATCCATGTCGCATTTACCTGATGATGTTGTTTGTGGTTTGTGGTTTGATCGTTGTGGTCACATTATGGTGTCCGTTGCACAGGCCTCGCAGTTTGCCTGTGTTGAAGTTAGGGTGAATTGTGACCCATCACCACGAAATGAGTCTTTTAAGTTGCTCAGAATATGAACCAGAGTGAACCGAAATAACCACCAGGATAAAAAGGAAGAAACAGAATCACTCGGGTTTCACAAAAGTCAGAAACAGCCAAGGCCTTCTGAAATTGACAAATATTTGGTGTCACTCTGCCAACCTCAGAGCGACTTACGACTCATTTTGTGGTAACGGGTCGCAATTAATTAACGGTATACTTTATTAGAGATTTTGGAAAACCTATATTTTCATGGTATCACAACTAACTGCCGTCACATACACTACCAATAACAAGTATACGTCGAGATTGAATATTTCCGACTAATTCATGGAGGGGAATTGGGGGAGGAGTGTTTCAGTAAGACTTCATTCAGAATCTACCCTCACATGGCAAGAGGCAGCATCTCAGCTAAAAAACAGTGGGAGTGTGTTTGATTGAAGTATAAACTGTACTGTACACTTCAGTGTATTAATGTGCACAGTGGAGCTATTATCTCAATCAGCCATTCTCCCTCTGCTCGCAAGTGGAGTGGATTGCATTTTCTGATCGGAGGGCAGGCACATCGTAAGATGTATCTTGGGGGAATTACATTGTAAAAATCGACTACGATCATCCAAAAGGACCAAAGTGTGATGTTGACGATAAATCCATGAAATTCATCATCATCATCGTGGGGCCGAAGGTTTCCTGTTGGCTGAAATGATTTATATCTATGCAATTTGTTTGTAAGGAATGATTTTACGGGGATGCAATCATGCCATTTCAATATTGCTTTCATTGTGATGTCATAGGTGAATTTGTTAAGCAATGTATGTTTTATATGGTACAAGAAGTTGTTGTGAAGATTTTCTGGGGGTAATAAACGGTAATTGATATTAGTGCATCTATTCTCTTTCTATGTGATGTTGGCGCCACTTAAGGCCTCGATACACTGAATGACAAACGTCGAAATAATAATAATAATAATAATACATTTATTAGCCAGTGTAAAAAATACATAGGAATTTCTCTTTACCAAGTCGCCTGTCCACGACCATAGTCGAAGCTATGGTCAGTTCGACAGCATTTGATCTGTGACATGTTGAAATACTCCACAAAAGTGTCAGAAGAATTTAACATTTATGGAACGTTTCCACAAAAAGTATTTTGGAACGGACAATTGTAGCGACAAATTTCGACGTTTGTCATTCAGTGTATCGAGGCCTTTACACTTACGGTGAATTTCTGACACCTATGAAGAAAGTTTGCTGTGGTTCTGAGCAGCCCTCACGCCCCACCGTAGAATTTCAATCGTCTACTCAAAATGCTCATCTATATCTATATCACTACCGGCGTTGTAACCCTGTTGGATTTTTGCCGGAGGTAGCCTATGGAGTCCACGACAGGCTACTGTCCACCTGTGTGGGGTCTTTTACTTGCCCTGGCATAGACACTCAGGTACAAGGGACCACGGCTTTTAGTCCCATCCGACGGACCCTGCCTTCGCCCGGAGTCGAACCCGCGCCGACCCATTGTACAGTTTGGTAGTCAAGCGCGCTAACCACTCGACCACCGGGCTCATGATTTAGGCCTACTCCAAGCGGTGAGATGTGGAACCAATCTAATCATTCTCAACTGTGCCACTTTAAAGGAGTTAGACGCCGAAGTTGTAAACAAGCTGGTTTGTTTACAAATATGGTCGGCAAACTAGTTTTATTCCTTTGTGCAGGTGGCAGCACCCGTGATCGTTAGACTGGTTCCCTGTCCGATGCAACTCACTCACGATATTCACGTCAGTACATATCACCGACAATAGGTGGCAGCACCGCAGGCGGCCGTGGATAGAGAACCAGTGAGCGAGTGTTTACAACTTCGGCGTCTAACTCCTTTAATACTGGATTCAATCTCCAACACAAGGACTAACTCTCCAACCTTCCAGCACATGCGTGCAAGTTACACCCAGAAATGTCACCTTCTGAAGGATAGGTGGCAGCAGCTGACGGTGCAAAGTTTGGAACCAATCTGTCGTCTGCTCAAAATAGTGTCAGGCTGTGACGTAAAGAGCGGTGCGCGACCGAAGTCCAGTCTTTCCAGGATTCGCCCCCAAAATGCCGAATCTTCAGGGGTTTTTCAGTCTGTTGCTTGAGACACTTTTAGTTACCATAGAGGTCACTAAATTACTTCTTATAGCCATCTGTAATACGTTTATTCCCGCTCGATTTCGCGCCAAAGATGTAGCAGGAGAGACCGTTCTCATAACTGGCGCTGGTAAGTAGGTCACCCCATAAACACTGCTCTCAGTGTATAAATAGCTGTATACAATGTATATGATATGGTAAGCTGGTAAGGTTTGATGTTCATGGTCATAAATTGGCTGTTACTCCATATTGGCATTGGTCATGCTGATGAGCTGATTCGCAAACAGGGCTGGGAGCGGTGGGGACCCGTGTGGTGTAACAGTAAAGAATGTCCCCCTGTAAAAAGTGTCCGCTTCTATTGTTCCATGGCTATACTAAAACATTATAACAATTGCCAGAGATTAGAATGGAAAAATAGGATGCTTCGTTCCTGGGACAATTTTTCCTGGGGACATTCTTTCCTGCTACACCCAGGGAGAGGGCTGCTACCCACG
>NMRB01000771.1:48548-82326 GCA_002633025.1 Notospermus geniculatus | reverse complement strand
AAGTTCGCTAGATTGGGCTCCACGGTGATTATTTGGGACATTAACAAAGGGGGCAATGACGAGACAGCACAAGAAATAAGAAAATTTGGTGGCCGAGTTTTCCCGTATGTGTGCGACCTCAGCAGTCGGGAGCAAATATATGAAGTTGCAGCAAAGGTGAGGCTAAATTTGTCCTATTCATCTGTTGATCCTGAGTGTGAAACTACAGAACCCTCACTGACAGACCTCAGGAGCACTTTTATCAAAAACTGAAAAATGTAGCAGCCTATGTGACCCCAAACTATGACCCAACTGGTAGGACTCCCGTTTTGGAAAGATATCCAAGATTCCGTTCGGGCCATTTCTCACAAAACAAAGTCTATTTTCAGGTGAAACAAGATGTAGGTGAGGTGGACATCTTGATAAACAACGCTGGTATCGTAACGGGCAAGAAATTTTTGGAGTGTCCAGATAGCTTGATTCAGAAGACATTTGACGTCAACACCACAGCTCATTTCTGGGTGTGTATCATTTGCTGCTCTATCTGAGCACCAGTTTTATGCTGGAAAGTTGTGATCAATTCGTTATCGAGTTTGAGTGCCATGTTATTGGCTCTATGGCCAATAATGGGCAGAAAACTGCACGGTTGAAGGAAAAGCTGCACTGAGACAGTTGCCCGCTCTATCACATTTACAATGGAGCCTGACTGATCCATGAGTTTCTCTACTTTCAAAAAATAGCTTAAATCCATGATTTCTTTGCCTAATAATTGGTAGCTAATCCATTCCTCCTTTCAAATGCCATTTTGTGATCAGGCCTAAACGTTTATTGGTCAGGGTCATACAAGTATTGACAAGCAATGTTAATGAACATTGAATTAACACTTTTAAAAGGACGCCCAAATTTTATCCAGAGCAAATACCGGGCCTTTAGAATGTTTGCAGTGGTTCCAATTTTAAAATTTTTCCAGAATGTTTGTTAGGCTATAGTGTGAAAACAGACCCCAGGTATAGGCCTACTGAAACTGGTTGATGAATTTTGGAAGTAGGCCTATTATAAAGTATTTTGAAATTTATAAATATAGGGAGCATGCATGTATGAAAATGAGAAAGTGAATAATAGGCTTACAACAAAATACAACCCTCTGGGGCTGTAACATGGGTTGTGCTGCCAACGATCACCAGTGGCTATTTTAGCCCTCCGATTTGGCAAATCTATACCAGTATTCTGGTATTTAACCCTTAGTCTATTTTGGCCATGGCAGCGAACGTGTTAAGCTGCTTGTGAGATTTGCAGATTTTCTTTTCAGACGTCAAAAGCATTCCTTCCAAGCATGATTAACCGTAACCATGGCCACCTTGTCACTATAGCCAGTGCTGCTGGTCATTTCGGTGTCTCCGGTATGGCAGATTATTGCGCAAGTAAATTCGGTGCAGTTGGTTTTGATGAGTCCATACGAGAAGAGCTCTTCAGTCTCGGGAAAGATGGCGTCCACACAACTGTCGTTTGTCCGTCCTTCATCAACACAGGAATGTTTGATGGGGTCAAATTGAGGTAGGGTATCAGAGACAGATGGTCTCTTATAGAGGAACTTTTGACGTCATAATTTGCACGTCAGCCATGTTGGACGTCATTTGAAGCTACGAATGCGTTGGACGTGACGTCCAACATGGCGGCATCTCGTCGCGGCAGTGACGTCACAATCGTCGCTGCACTTCCTCTATAGTCAAGTAAAAATACGTAGGCCTAACATATTTTTGGTGAAATCAAGGACAATACTGAAGATAGGGTTGTGATGCCAGTGGTGTAACATCACACACAAAAATTTCGACCATTTTTTTGGATGATTACCTCAATAAAATCGATGTTTTCTAAATATTCAATCATGCAATTCGAAAACATTGGGGGTCGCCAATTATCCAGAAATAATCGCATTTCCAATGGCCAAAAAGAATAGACCGAATGTGTTTTGGGTATACTCTGACAATGTTAAGCCCTCAATTCAATTCCTCAGCTATAAGTGCTTATCAAAACTTCATAACCGAGTTGGTGTTAGCAGCTTTATTCTTTAACATTTTATTCTTTTCTCTTCAGATTTGGGAAAATAATGCCAATCCTTGAACCTGAATATGCTGCCAACAAAATCCTAGAAGCCATCCTCACCAACCAGTGTGTACTGATGATGCCACGTATGGTGTACTTCCTTGCACCACTCAAACCGTGAGTTTTTCTCCATCACTGTCCATGACAAGAGAATAAGAGACAAGAGAGTGTGGCCACATTATTTGCACAAGAATGCACCTTTTGTTTTAGAGTAGGCCTAGCATTACTGAATTGTAAGTTAAATGTCAGTGTTGGTGCCGGACACGACCTGCTGTTTATCAACCCTGATAAATGCAGTGAAATCCCTCATAAAGACTGAGTTGTAAGTTAAAATGTCAGCGTTGGTGCTAGACGCGACCTGCTGTTTATCAACCGTGATAAATGCAGTGAAATCCCTCATAAAGACTGCCTGTCAGTGTACATGGACATCAGTGATGGCTGCTTGACTCTGGAGCCTTGATAGCCTAGTGGTTATCACGACCACTAAGCAAGCGACAGGTGCCGGGTTCGAATCCCGGGCCGTCAGTAGGGGTTTTACCCGCAGTAGGGGGAGTTTTCGCAAAGCCCCCGAAACACCAACGCGAACGCTAAACTCACTGTTCGATGCCACGAAGAGGGCACCGAACAAAAGGATAGGCGTTCGCATTGGCGTTTCGGTGGCTTTGCGAAAACTCCCTATTACCCGTGGCTCTTCTGTCCATCCAGTATTAAAGCTGTGGTGCCTTGTACTTTGTGTCTTAACAGGCGACAGGTCCCGGGTTCAAATCTCAGGCCGTGTGAGATTGACTTGTAGACATTCGGCAAATTTTTATGTAACATCACATTTGATTTTTCAGATTGCTTCCAACTAAGTGTTCTTCCATCCTCAACAAGTTCTTTGGAATTTCCACCTGTATGGATGATTTCAAGGGCCGCAATAAGAAAATTGAATAATGTTTGTTAGGCTTGCTCAAGGGTGAACTAGCGGTACTTTATGAATAAGATGAATTATTTTCATTGTAAGATTTTGAATTTTATGGGCACAGACGTTGGCCTCTGATGTCTAATAATCAGTGAGATTATCAAGTGAAAGGGTAGAAAACTTAAGGCATAATCCAGCACAGAGTGGTCCCACAACAAAAAGGATAGGACAAGTTCTCTCATTTTTTTCATTCACTGACTTGGCCTTACAATAGGGCATTCACAGTCACTCATTCTTATCTTAGGGCTGTATGCTCGGGTCGGACTTTAGCCTAAAGTATAGCTGAAGTTAGACTTTCTCTTCGCTTGAAGCATTGAGAAAAGTCAGACTTTAATGAAAGTGTGGCTGAAGTCTGACCCAACTCTACGGCCCTTTTTGCCCACACAATGGGAGCTATCAATAAGTGAGTTGATCAATAGGTGTCACTACGGCACAATTCAATGCACACAGCGGACCCATTCATTCTTGATCGAGCACCAATCACATGGGTTTTCCTGTATATTGGTCCGCTAGAACGTTGCTGCCATCTTTTGGGAATACGCGCGGCTGACTGCTCCTATTGGCCTACATGGAGGTGGTGACAAAGCACATGATGACTATTCTGACAGTTCTCCCATGGATCACTCTGTGCTGGTTTACCCGCGAGATTTAAGAAATTGAAATTTGTGTTCGTCATTATGCAACTGACACTGTTAATTAAGTTCATGATATAATGCCATGACAATGAAGAAATTTGCTTTAAGTCATTGTACTATTGCCTTGACATTCAAGTGAAGTAAAAAAGTGAGATTTGTGTTAGTCATTATGCAATTGCCATGACATAGAAGTGGCAATACTGAAACAGGTTTTTAAATTTGGTTTATTTTCTGGTCATACATGTATTATATATGTTAAATGAGAGAATGAGATTTGTGAAGTGGTACTGGTACAATGTGTGCCTTAACCCTTTCGCTGCGTTTGACGTGTAGTAGGCCCTACACGTCATGGCACATGCGCCGTCCAGTGCAAGTGACGTGCAGTGCACGTCATGCCCCTAAGCTTTTATACTTGTCACGCACTGGCCGTAGTAGCTTTAAAAATGGTATACGCACTTGGGAAACTTTAGTTTGATCAGGACACTACAGATGGCGACACTTGAATTCCGTTGGGACGTGCCTCCACGGACGAACTGATGCGCAGCACTGCGTGGCAACGCGTGATAATGGCTGACGCAGCGAAAGGGTTAAAACAGTCATCTAATGTATAAAGATATTAAGTGAATTCCATTACGGCAAAAATAGATAAGATTTTAAGATAATATCTATTTTTGATTATAGTTTGATCAGGCGTGATTGTTTTCTTAGCCATGCATCCTTGTGTACATAATAACAGATAATATATATTAATAGATATAATAACTGTCGTTTATTGTTATTTCATGCAGTTGGGTGTGCTATCTGGATGAATTCCAACATTTAGTCTGACCAGATGTCGCCGATGACACATCTGCCATAATATTCAGATGGTATATTGGACGAAGAACAGCTGTTTCAAATTTAGGCATCATAGAAAAAGACAACAGAGAGGAGAGGTCCTAAAAGACTTGTCTTTTGGGGATGGTTTTTCAGCTCTCAGAACAAGTTCCAGATGTCGCCAGTTAACCCAATAGAGCCGCCTATTTTTTTGTACTTTCCATCTGAATAACAGTGTAATGAGTCAAGGCGGTTTACATGGTTTATGGCAGTATCAGCGTCTGGAGACATGGTGGATTGTGGCGCTGCCAGCAGTAATTGATGATTTTGGTTTCTACATCAGTCACTTATCTTAGTTACACATGAAACTTTCATGGCGATACATGACTGGAGCAATCCATCTGAAATCACACAACTAGGTCAAAGACCAGGACAAACAGAAGGGTAACTGCCCGCCTAATCGTGGTGGGGTGAGGGGGTCTTAAAGATCAACATCAACACTGTCATCTACAAAACGAATTCTAATTGAATATCAGAACATGAAGAATACACGAGAGAAAACTACAGGTTATGTACAATTACAAATGACTGATGTGCAGTTATTCAAAATAATCAAGTCATCAAATGAACAAGTTGTCCCAAAATCTTTCAAACATGAAAATCAACATCAGCTCTTGTGGTAAACGTCTCTTACAACTTTTTATTTTGGGAACAAATGGTATGAAAAATGTCCAAAACAGCTGTCTACATGCACAATGAGCATAACCTAGCTAGCGTAATTCAGAAACATTGCCATTCTATTCTAACATGTCTAAGGCATCAGCCACACCATGTACTTCCTTTCTATGATCTGTGACCTGATCACTCTGTTTAAATCGTTCTCCACAAACACGGCAGACATATGCCATGGCATGGTTCACTACAATATGATGAAGAAGTGTCTTCATGGTAGGCAATCCTTGCTCACATGTTTGCGGCAAGTGTAAAGTGAAACTGCTTGAGGGCCGTCAGGTTTGTGGGAATATTCATGATCATCAAGTTGTGACAATGTAGCGAACCTTTCCTCACAGACCTTACACTCGAACTGTTTGTTAACCACGGTTTTTTTAACCGGTGCAACAGCTTGCTGACTAAACGCACACTTTTTTTTAACCGGTGCAACAGCTTGCTGACTAAACGCACACTTTGCCATATGGCCCCGTAGATTTTCAAATTGTTCAAAGTGCTTCCCACAAATACCACACTCAAACACTACCTTCTCATGCGTTTTCATATGAGTTTTTAACGCAGCTTCTTGGCTGAAACGCGAAGTACATTTCTTGCATTTGTACTTGTATGCATCCTGTCCACAAGGCCCCTGGGCATGGGACTGGAAATCAGCACCAGAAAACAATCTCATGGAACAAACCTGACACTCATATGCAGTTTCACTATTATGATATGTCAGATTATGAACTTTTAACTTCTCTTCAGTCAAAAACAAGCTCTCACAGATTTTACAGAGGAACATGGTATGGGAGCGACTTGCCGTGCCTTGATTATCAGCCATTTTGGAATCATGTATCTTGTCACGTTCTTTACACGGATTTTTTTTTGGCTTTCCAGAATGAACTCTTTTGACATGGGTCCTCAACATATGCTCAGCAACAAATTTTCTATTACAACCAAGTGCAGTACATGAAAATGTTTCGGCCCCAGCAGTGTGAACACGTTTAACATGTGCCTGATAATGAACTTTCTGTGTGAACTGTTTATCACAGTATTCACATTCAAATGATTTACTTCCAGTGTGAACAGACATGTGACGTTGAACGGCAGTCGGCGTCGCAAAAAGTTTCCCACAAATGTGACAGGAATGTTTCCTTGGTAATGCTGGGCGAGGAGTAGGAAGGTGAAGTAACATGTGTCGCTTTAAACTTTTCTGACTTGAAAGTCGTTTGTGGCAAACACGACAAACTAAACTTTCTTCCGGGTCCTTATTCTTCACAGTTTGGTCCAGATTTCTGCTACTAGCTGAGGCACTCTCCTCGATTGTATCAACCATTCCCTGAAAAGTAGATATCAGAGTAGGATATAGGGCTATATACAGATAGGAACGAGTTTAGAATCCCCGATCAGTGCCCAAATAAAAAGATCTTCGATTGACGGAATAAGCCGCATTGTAGAATAGGATTTCCATTGTGTGCCATGGAGTAAACGTCGTCACTTCCGATCAGGGGGATTCCACTTTAGCCTAGGCCTAGGCTACATACCGGTACACAGATAAACTAGGACCGGTCACGGGCGGGCGGTAGGCCTGCCCTATCATGCTATAGGCCTAGCTATTCAACGGTATTTTTTTGCGTCCATTTCAATTTTAAGTATACTGGTAGCGATAAAGCACACGCCACTGAAACACTGGTCATTGCATGATTGAGGGGATTGGGATGGTTGGTTACTGAAAAGCCCAGGGTTCCGGTTAGGCCTACTGACAACACGTCGAGGTACTAGTGCCGCCGCCTACCAATAGCTAGGCCTAACAATGACTAAACGGCAACGGCCAGTCTACGCCGGTAGCTAGGCTAATACTCACAGTCACAGCATTCAGTGACAGTCTTGCAGGATAAAAAGGGGTGTCCTGGTCCATGTTTGCATTTCACAACATTGCTTTTGTAGGCCTATCTATCTGGAAACATCGAAAAGGAAATCTTTCGAGATGATAACACGAAGATTCAGCAAATTCAGCTTTCTTCAATTCACTTACCAAAGTCATGACGTCATTATATTTGAGGTATTCTGGTTCTGCTGTTCAACAAAAGATGGCGCTGACACTCAAAGCGACCTGCATTCGGAACGAGCGACCTGGCGTGCGAGCGTATCGTGGCGGTGACTGATTTGCGATCCTTTCATTGAGTAGGGCCTAATAGCTTGGATTGTTTCCCGTTCTCCATGACCTGGGGCACTGGACCACTTGGTTTGTACAAGTACAAAAAAAGAACAAAAAATTGTCGATCGAAAATATTTACATTTTTTTGTTTCATTAGTTTATTATAGGCATTATGATATTCAATGTAAAAAATTGATATAATTTTTCTTCTTATCAAGTGAATACATTTATGTAATAATGTTGAAATTGAAGAGGTACTTCCTATGTACATGTACATCGCTATCCCATTTCCAAATCCGGTGTTCCACATGAGTGATAGTCAGCTATTGGCTGCACTAGAAATATATTTCTGCTGGTATTCATAAAAGTAAGCAAATGCTTTTGCACAGCAATGACCAATGAAACGTAGGCCTGTTACAAAACTTGAAGTAAAAAGCATTTTAAAAAATTGCCAGCTTTTATAAACATCAGCATTTCCAATGATGTACAGGTGTGGTCCTACGGTGCCGTACGTGATGTACTTCCTTATTAGGGACGTTTAGAAATCAAACGATAAACGTAAACTTTACGACAACGGTATTTTCATACTGCACATTAACCAGATTTTATTCAGTTGCATTTTCGGTGCAAAAATAATTAACGTGAGTCGTTAATGTTTATGTTTATTGTGTGATTTCTAAACCTCCCTTTTATGGCTGAGTTGCCATGGAGAGCTAATTGCAAGGCAAAACTCTCACGTGGAATGGCAGCTTCATACTGTTGGGGGGAATGATGTTGATCTCCCAGTCCCAAACTCTGACGCCTGGTTTTTCATTCTAATTTTTTGTTTTCGCAGGAAACTGACAAACAGACCAGGTCTTGTCTGAACACTTGAAATCATTCCAAAAGCCAAAACGACGCCCACTCTCAATGGCGACGCAATTCCTGTCGGTGTCAGTGGTTGGTTGCTTTACGCCTTTGACTGTTGCCCAGTTTGAGTAGGAGTATGGTGTGCTGTCCTCCCAAACCCAGGTACCTTCGGAAGCTGCATCGGTCAGTCCAATCCATCCGCCCCTTTTACTGTGCCTGAAACAAGAGAATGTACACACGTGTTCACAGGTGGAATACTACTATTACTACCCACCCCGCCCCCGGTTGCCAATGCCTCCCAACATAACAGAGTGACGGAATAACCCACTTGCTAAAGGAAGGTCCCTAAAGGCGTCCTTTGACCCGAGATAAAGGTTCGTTCTTGAAATAAAATATAGCTAAAGGTTCCTTAATGCTAAAGGAACGTTCTAGAATACGGGCCTTGGATTTGGACTTACATGAGACCGACGACGAAATCATGCGTTGCCTTGTCTTTGAGTGTAGCCAGTTTGCCGTCTCCGAGTTTTGATTTACGTCCAAGCCCGGCGCAGTTTTCCTTCGCCTTCTCATAGTTCTTCCGTCCACGAACATAGAAATAGCACATGGATTGAAGGTTCTCCATCCACCCGGGGCAGGAGTAAGTGGTTGATGACTGTAACAATATAGATGGGTAAGTAAATCAACAGCCTACACACTCAGAGTCAAACGGACTTGCATCCTGAGAACTTCAGGGTTCTCAGTGCTCGCTCCCTTCGTCACCGCACATCCTGAGAACATGAGGGTTCTTAGTGCTCGCTCCCTTCGTTACATCCTGAGAACATCAGGGGTTCCTAGTGCTCGCTCCCTTCGACCTGCGGTGACGAAGGGACCGAGCAGTAAGAACGCCTGATATTCTCAGGATGAGGGCTTGATACATCGGGATAAATGCCTGGGCGTGTTCGAAGCCTCTTCTTGACAACACACATGTAGTTGCTGACTCAACTTGAGAACAGCCGTCTCCAACACCGAGAACGCAATCCGAGTCGAGCAAAGAACGCGTTGAGGGTTGAGAAGAACGCGTTCTTGTGGTCGGAGACGGGTTGCATTCTCGGTGTTGGAGACTGTTCTCGAGACCAGCACTGTGGCTGCTATCCGTTATCTCGGAGAATAACCTACTCCCGGACCGACGTCCTTTACGGCATCAACACTAGGCACTCCATAAAAGCTGTCTCACGGTATTCGCAGCCCTTTTGTGGCAGGCCTAAGTTTTTTAACGCCAATTCCTGACGGCCAAAGTCAGTTTGCCAGAAGAATGGAACCCACCTCGACAGTGATGTTGACTTTCGTAAGAGCAGACAATACTGGCGTCCCAAGATCTTGTACATTAACAGACAACTCAAAGGAAGGCGTTGCCGCTGGGTCGTCAATTTTGTCGTTCAGTGTAATGGTACCGGTAGCACTGTCGATTCGGAATTTGTTACCATCATTACCACTCAGAATTAGAAATAATTTATTTGTTGCAACGGCGTCACTGTCAGTTATCTGGAAGGACAATGGAGAATGCCATGGTAAACATAAGACTTGAGAATCCATTCACACGATTTTCAAGCGGTGCGATGCCGCATCCTTTGTCCATGATCACTGCCGCGGAAACAAACAATGCTTTCAAGATCCTTTGTCCATGATCAATGCCGCAGAAACAAACAATGCTTTCGAGCGCAGACGATGAGAAAGCATTGTTTCCGCGGCAGTGATCATGGACAAAGGATCTTGAAAGCATTGTTTGTTTCCGCGGCAGTGATCATGGACAAAGGATGTGGCATCGCGCGGCACGAAAATCGCGTGAACCTCTCGCGAGGGGTTGAGTGAGTTAAAAGTACCAAGCCGCCTCCAAATATGGGGATTTACTGAAAAAGCATCGAGGGTGTCATGGGCTGGTTGGACATGCAATGACGTTTAAATAGTAGTTGTGAGTACAGCGATCTGACTCACTGCGGCTGTACTGATGTATAAATAGGCCTACGCAGAAGATTATCTCCTCCTGACCTACACCGTACTCACCGTCAAGTTAATGGGATCCATGACGGTTCCTCCATTCTTGACTGTCCCTGTATAAACATTCTGGCTGAAGACGGGAGGATTGTCGTTAACCTCCGACACGTCCACTGTCAAATTTGTTTTGATTTTTGCCTGTCCTACCCGTGCCTCTACCGTGAACACCCATTGGGTCCGAGTTTCATAATCGAGTTGAGAGATAAGGAAAACATTACCACGAGAGGAGTCGATGCTTACGACACTAAAAGAAAAAAAATCATAATCAGACCAGTTACACATTGTTTTTAATATCATTGGAAGACAGGAAATTGCGGCCGGAACGCGAAATGGCAGACTGGAACTTGGAACATGGAACCACGAATTTGGAACATGGATTAGGACTATGTGTTCCCATTCACTTACCCTTGTGGGTTAAGAATCAAAAAGGTGATCGATCCCGAAAGAGATGTGTTCACCTGCAAATGGGAAGGGAAAATACTTGTATAGAGAGTACGTCGTGTTTGTGCAGTGTGTTTCTTCTTCTTCTTCGGCCTTCGCTCGGGCAGACCTCTCTAGATCTCCTATAGGACACTTCGAGATCGGTAGCCCTGATGAGCGTACGTGCCAATACGGTTAAAGCGAATGGCTCGCGGGGTTTGTTGTGGCGCCATGACAGTTGGTCATCGATATCAAGCAGCATTTTGAGAAAAAAGCAAAAGAAGTATTTTAGTTTAATGGGAAATGCATTAGACAGCCAAACTTCGGAGGCGCATTCTGCAAAATCTACCGCTTCAAAATCAATGGGAATAGTACAAAATGTACATCTTGACCTACTGAATTTGAAAACGTCATTAACCCATTTTAACAAATTTTTAATGGAACCTCGTCCCCAGTGTTTACATTCGCATATTTGCACAGGTGTTGCATATGGCTGGGGCACGGCTTTGCCTGGAGGCTAGATTCACTCTCTATGGAAGGTACCACCAAAAATGTAAACAAACCCCGCGAGCCATTCGCTTTAAGGCGGTGACAGTCTGGCGCGTAAGCTGCGCGTCGGGAAGCGTTCAACCAATCAGGGAGGCGGTAACACGGACCGAAACACCTACCGGATAATCTGATTGGTGGAACGCCTGCAGGACACGTGGCGTACGCGCCAGTCTGTCACCGGCTTTAGGTGCCAGATGGGTTTTCTGGCTAGTGACTTCGACTTCCGACCAGGTATTTTAGAGTCCACTACAGGCTACCCCTATCTGCTTCACCTGTGTGGGGTCTTTCACTTGCCCCTGCATAGACACAGGGTACAAGGAACCTCGGTTTAACGTCTCATTCGAAGGACGAAGGATTATTAATCCATCACACCCGGGATTTGAACCAGATGTGATAAAATCTATATGCCCCCACCTTGGAGGAATTATACTGACTGTCAGTATAATTCCTCCAAGCCCCCACCGTCCTGATGTCCTCCTGCATTGATTGTCACAGGACTAAGGGTCTTGGTCTCTCTATAGAGTCCAACTGAATGCAGGGTGCCGCTTAATCCATAAATCTATTGTTGGGGGACATCACATATCGGGGGACATTAAGCCTTCCGCACACTACTGGAGCTATCTGCTGAGCAAAAAGTCAGTCCAGACTTTTTGCTCAGCAGATAGCTCCAGTGTGCGGCAATCTTTACTGACTAGACTCTTTTACACCAGCCATCCTGTAGAATCAGCAGCCCAGACACCGGATTTTTCTGTAATGGAAGCGCAGCTATTTTAAAACACTTACTTCTATTTGAGCCAAGCTTGTGCCAACATTTGATGATTCCGGAATGTCAGCAGAATACGGTTCCCCAATAAACTTGAGATCGGCAGCTGTAAAAGTTGAGGGTCGGTTACTGGAATGAGTTGGCCGAAAAGGGCTGCTACACTGGAGTTTTCGCGCGCGAGGTGTTGGATCTCTGGGCAACACAATGGTTTCTTGCTTGTGTCGCTGGTCTCAACAAAATGCTGAATTGCCCATTGAGAGCCAACTTGCAGGAGAAAACTCTCCCTTTACTTGGATGGCCGCTGTTCCTGTCGAGGGCTTCCCATCTTAATAGAGAGGTTAAGATGCGCCCCGAGAACGAGAACGTGGTGACAAGAGAATGGGACTTGTATCACAAAATCATCTGGAGGTAACTCAGATTGTTTTTCACAGTAACAGTGGCGGATGTCTTCCAATGAAGAACACACCGTTCTAAAAGCTGGATTCTTGCTGTTACAGAAGTTACAGGCATGCCACAAAGTCACCACGTTCTCGTTATCGTTCTCGGAGTAAAATCTTAACCTCTCTAATACTGTAAAATGCCGTGGGTGACGTCGTAAACATGAACCTCCTGTCTGGTAGAACTCTTGAACGCCAGATGATAGGTATAAATTATATACGCGCTCCCAGAAGCCCGGTTTCTGGATACATGTACTTTGTTTGGGGATCATCCTTCAAGAACAGCAACACACAGAGAGACGCGCTCATACTCGCGATGCCATGCCGGTGTAAACCTGAAGTTGTTCCCCGTCTGCCAGTGTTCCTCTACAAAGACAGATAACGACTTGACAGTATACACAGAACATGAACAGATGTGTCGTTTTGTTTTCAAGCCTCCCCGAAACATGCGGGAACAGCGAGAGAACTCTGGCAGGTGTTACACCGTTGTGGTTCAACCACACACCGCGACCACGCTTATAAAGATACCTACACTCAGCCACAACTGCAAACACAGCCACAAGAACCACTGAAAAGGAAAAAGACGGGTGGTCAATTCTTATTGTAACACGCTGATCAGAAGGCCTACCGCCCTATAAATTGTCTACAGGCAGCTGAGAGGCGCGCCAGATGGGGACGCCCCGGGCGCTCGCCTCCCCTTTCCGACAACGAGTCTGTAAAATCGCCGGACCGTGAAATTTTGAAGCTTCTTCTTCGGCCCAGGCGTTCGCATCGGTAGCCCTGATGAGGGTTTTAGATGGGTTTTCTGGCTAGTGACTCCGACTTCCGGCCAGGTATTTTAAAGTCCACTACAGGCTACCCCTATCTGCTTCACCTGTGTGGGTGGGGTCTTTTACTTGCCCCTGCATAGACACAGGGTACAAGGAACTTCGGTTTAACGTCTCATTCGAAGGACGAAGGCCTGGGATTTGAACACGGGACCTCCCGCATATACTAGGCGGGTTCGCTACCATTAGGCCAGCGCGTCTCTTCAAATTTGGAGCAACTCATTCAAATTCACCGCAGATTTCAATGTTTCTAGCAAAAAGGTTGACCAGGGGGCCACTCCCCATAAAGTGTGTTGCACATCAGTGTACTCCACTTTTTTCATAAGCCCCTTTCAGCTGGTAACAGCAATTTTGAATCCCCACCCCTTTTGGCTGGGTACTTTTCAGTCCCCACCCCCTAAAGCTGGGTACTCTGCAATCCCCACGACGCCTACTGGCTGGGTCATTTGAGAGACGTTTTAAAGGGCTTTTTTGCAGGACACATGGACCACACTACTAGGCAGGGGAGGGCTTAAGGCGGGGGAAATTGTCTTTTTATGTATTCCCGTGGGCTTTCTGCGGGGTTATGGGTGAAATAGGGGGGCTTATTTGACCCAGCGCGGGTCCCGCCGATGCGGCTCGAAAAACACCCCTTTACCCGCAATTTTTGGTACACGCTGATGTGCAACACACTTTATGGGGAGTGATCCCCCGGGGGATATCGCCGGCCAAACGGGCGTTCATTAATTTAGGCCTATTTTGGGACGGATATCCAGAGCACAAAAACGCCACACAAATGGTAATACATGTAAAAGTAAAGTCGTCTCCGAATTTCGCACATTTTCGAGGCAAGCGGGGTCTTCCTCACGCACTTTCTTAGATCCCAGAAGAGATCTCCACTAGAAGGGGATCTCTACTAGATCTCTTTGGGAATTTCCGGTCGATCTCTACCAGAAAGGGATCTCTACTAGAAAATGCCTGAACGGGGTCGAAAATTTGCGAAATTCGGAGACGACTACTTTTCACTACCTATTTTGGGACGCGTGGGCCTAGCGTGATCTGGTGATCACGATAGTATTAGGGAAGGAGTGACTGAAAGTGTTTGAAACTTACCTGAGAACAGCCAACAAGTCGTCATCGTGTCGAAGATTTGGGAAGGGACGGAAGTAAATGGTTACTCCACGAATTTTGGTTCTGAACTGGGAGGTGACCGAAGTCAGCTATAATAAGGGCCTAAACACCTGAATCGGGAAGCATGACAAATGTATTGACGACCAACCAACTAATAATTGGTCTGGGCATTATCTCAGCAGGAAGGCGATCAGGATGCCTGGGTCAAATGAATGACTTGGATGATTACGACTATTTTTTTATCATAAACTAAAAGGAATTAAAGGCGTTGGCAGACCATTCAAGTTCGAGGCGACGCGTGGCAACAAGTTTTGCATTGTCTTTCTCGAAAATCTACGTAATTTCACAATACTATTTCTAAATTCAGGTAGGCCTATATACATTGTATTCGGAATGTTCAATCACTAAAGTTTTGGGGGAGATACTCATTGCCCATTCTTGTTAACCCTGAGCTATTTGACATGTTTGGAAAAGCCGATTTTGATAATCCTATCCCTATACTTAATACATGTTCTTGTTTTGTTTTCTATGGTCTCCAACAATACGAAGTATATTTTGTATTGTGATTAACTTCTTGCCAAGGCCTGTCTTCGACCTGGCTAACGCGTATATATTTAACACACATAGAATTTTATGTCAAACCCACTGAAGATTTCCAAAAGGAAGAAAAGTGCTTGGGTATTAAAATGGACCAAAAAATCAGCCAAATCTTTCTTCATTTTGATATATCCCTCCACACGTCTATTTTCGACTTTTTGATACATGTATTCGTATAATTACGATTTTTTCGACCAACTGCAACCAATACAATACAAAAACGCTGTCGTCTCTCGCCTCCTCGTGCTGGTCTGTCACCGTCTTTTTACATGGGACTTTACGCGAACCTCAGATTCACCTAATCAGACCATGGAGGTATGAATTTTTAAGATAAGATAAAACCTATCGGCGCTCCATGATCAGACCAATGCAATTTTCGTCGCTCCTACGCAACGTGAAGAAGTTACTTGACTAAAGCCTAGAGTCATTCTAAGGTCGTATGATTACGATGGTGGACAGCAAAACAAAATAAGTAGGCCGAAAAACTGGGATCGGTCGTCAGAGTGAGTGGTAATTTCGGTGCCTTTCTCTTTATTTGACAAACCGCCCGTTTCAGCCGGGTGAATCCAGGAATTCGGATCGGGGAAGGGACTTGACCTCCACTCTGAAAACACTCAATGGAAAAAACCAAACATATTTCATGTGGCGGGGGTGGCGCGGCTGGCTGTCGAGAAAAAGTGGCAATACTGTGGTCCTTTAAAGAAGAGTCTTGATGCCCCCTTTGAGTCCCCCAAGTGGGATTAGAATCACTACCCCTTCCTCCTCATCCCACCTGCAGGCCACCTATGTATCTGGAAAGGAGCCCGGTATTTCCCCCTTTTCTCGACAGCCGGCGCCACCATCGCCGTGCGCGCCACTCTCCAACCCCAGGGACTAACGACGTCGTCGGCGAATGGACCCGATGTACATGTACTATGTACATTTTGTAATGGGTTTTTTGTAGTTCGTATTGCTGACGCTACGTGGCTCCCTCAACGTCGGCAGTCAAAATACCGGTAAGAGATATATAGCATACCGCGCCTCTTTAATCCTTCACGCGAGTGTGGATGATTGTTGGGGGCATACAGCTTATAGGCGTGTGCATAAGATTCTGATTGTCTAGGCGTGTTCACACAAAAACCGGATTCAGGTGACCGATTTTGGATAAGATCTCTTTAAGAGATTGTAGTAAACATAAATAAAGTTGTCTCCAAATCTTGCAAATTCCTCAGGCACTTTCTAGTTGAGATCCCACAGAAGTGAATTGAAGAAGAGATTGGATCCAAAATCAGTAGGATTTTCCAAGACTTTAACAAAGTCCATTTGCAAAGTAATAGAAGGAAAAAACAAAAAAGTCAAAATTAATTTCTTGAAAATGATCCTTTATTACATCTTAAAAACGTACCGATTGATTGTATTCTACAGTGAGATTGACGTCGTGAATATACTTACACCCCTTGAAGTATCAAATGGACAATTCCATGTATTTTACATAAGCATTAATGTGGAATATTCCATTATTCTTGCATGGGTAATCCTTGAAGATTGAAATACAGAAATGGACCCTCACTACAAATGCAATAGAACTCTTCAGGACACTTAGAGCATCCTAAGCATTTCCGACCTCGCTCACGCATTAACACACCTCATAAATCCCATAAACCCGTCTTCATTTCACTGATTTTTCAATTTTGCCAAAAATCTGCTTCTCNCCAGAAATCCTGGGTCCGCCCCTGCAGTCATTTATAAGTTGAAGAAGTGATATTTCACGCAAGTTTAAAATTCTAAATATTTCATTTCAAATTTCAATCAAAAGTATCAAGCTACAAACAAAAACATTCAAGAATTTGCTTCAACTGAAAGATTCGTCTACCAGGCTTAATGACGCATGTAAGATAACTTAGAAGGTATATACATGTACACTATGAGTGCTAGGCCTCAAATATAGCAGAAGAATAAAATTCTTTGTCAGTTTTTTCGTTGTGTTTTCCACAAACTGATAGAGTCAAACATTAGGCAGGAACTGATGCAGAGTCCACATGATGCCATTCACAGTTCAGTCCAAAAGTCCTTTTTGAGTCCGGAACAATAGAATTTCAAGTCCTGGAGAGTGGAATTTTCAGTCCGACAGTAGAATTTCGAGTCCTGGACAACAGAATTTTGTGTCCGGACAGTAGAATTTCAAGTCCAGGATAGCAGAATTTTGAGTCCTGAACAGTAGCATTTCGAGTCCTTGACAATGGAATTTTCAGTCCGGAGTGCAGAATTTCGAATCCTGGGCAATAGAAGACAGAGTGACAGCAGAGTTTGAATTTTTCACAAATAACAGCAGAGTCCCAGGAATATCTTTCAAATGACTTTATTTATAAGATTCCATTTGTGAAATACTGGAAACCGTCGTAAAGTTTCGTCGTCAGGGAATGAAGACTCGTCTCGACCATGCCTTCCACAAGAAGCTGGAGTTGTTCCTCCGTCAGGTTCAGATGGAAGCGATCCTTTAGAGCCCGAATTGTGCTGATGCCCTTGCCGTAACACGGAAGTGTTGAACCTGAAATGACAATTTTGGGCACTTAATTGATTGGAAGGCACAAAAGGGGCAGATTTAGGAGCGCAAGTGAGTCCTTATGTTGCAAAACTATGACCTGGTCTTGGCCACAACCAAACACATACCTGTCTGCATAATCTCAACCAATGAAACAATCTTGTCCATGTGTTTGCGGGAGGCCAGGAAACCCTGCAGCATCAGGATCTTGAAGTATTCGAACATATCACTGCCCTGTCCGCCCATCACCTGAAAGAGGATCGCGAAAACATTGAGAATGCGGAAAAATCATAACAAATGTCAGATACTGGTATTCGATCGTATTTTTCTTCAGAGTCATTGCTGAATCTGAAAAGGCAATATACAGTGTATAATGCGGAAGTGAACAGCTCTGACAGTGCTCAAAGAAATCGACATATGACTTTTTAATTTTTTTTAGTTTATTTTCATTCAAAATACTACCGTCTGTTCCATGTTTTTTCACGCACACATGGAACATCACTACGAAAATTTACTTACTCAAAACCTGAAATTTTCGAACTTTTCAATTCAATCTCAATATAACGGCGAAAGTGCACACGACCACACAATCAAAAACTCATAAAACATTCAAGAATAAACAAGTCGAAATTGACATGTCTAAGAAATTTGTGGGAAAGTCGTAAAGTTGATGTGTTAAAGGAGCACTGAGCTGTCGCTAACCAATGAAATTTTCAACGCACAACTCAAGCAATCCTCATTCACAACTTTTACACACTTTCCATCACACTTTCTCACACACGCATCCACACCAGCACTCTCCAACACTTCAGTCTGCAGGGTCTGTGAAAACTTTTCAAGAGCAGTCACAAGTCTCTCTCAGTGGTACAGGACTTGTGTAGGAGCTCATTTTGACGTCACTTTTGACCACGGTCATCATGTGGACGTCGACGACAAAGTGTGCCACGAGTAGATCAAGTCATGGTTGAAGCCACACGTTTCATCTGCGCAGACGACAAAGTGTGCACCATGTGATCATTGTCGACGTAATGGTAATATGACGTCATTTTGATCAAGATGCTGGATTTTTGTGATGACGTCACCTGGACAAGCAGATGACGTCACCTGCACAAGCTCTATAGCACCAGAAATGAAGGATTTTCCACTGCCAGGTACTTTATGTTGGAGAATACTCCAGATCCACTCAATGGCCATGCTTCTTTGGCGCCTAAAATCAAGAGATCTCCAAAGATTCTTGAAATTCAAGACTCTCACCACACACAGGCACTGACATGTCTGGGAATAGACATAGCAGACGCGAACAAGTACATAACTTACCACTTGGTTCTCTGTTCACACCACTTATAGAATAATGCTACCGACCACCTTCTTTATTCACACCATCCTCTTTGTTCACACCATACTCTTTTGTTCACACCATTCTCATTGCATAAATCATACTGCCTTCTTGTGTTCATACGACTCTCACTGCATACTGCAACTTACCCCTTTTGTTCACACCATTCACTGCATAAAGCATACTGCCTTTTTATCTTCACACCACTCATACTGCAACTTACTTTCTTTTGTTCACACCATTCTCATCGCATACCGCAAACGACTACCTTCGTGTTCACACCACTCTCATCGCACACTGCAACTTACCGTATTCCTCTGTTCACACCACATTGTTCTTCAATCACGCGCAAACAATTGTTCAACAGCCTTTGTGCTGCATGCTGCACAACTTGGCCAAACAACCTGGCAATGGCATGCCCACAGCAGGCTGTCTGAGGGTAGCCACAGCATGTCGTCACACAATCACACTCCACGCTCCCTAATCAAGTTCACTGCAGCACACCGCTGCCTCCTTCCAATGCACCCATAACTACAAGTGTCCTGACTGGCCAGGTTTTAACTACCTATTGACGATTCTCGAAT
The DNA here is from genome assembly GCA_002633025.1 of Notospermus geniculatus. Taxonomy (NCBI): domain Eukaryota; kingdom Metazoa; phylum Nemertea; class Pilidiophora; order Heteronemertea; family Lineidae; genus Notospermus; species Notospermus geniculatus. The sequence goes on along the minus strand of NMRB01000771.1, from coordinate 62,942 downwards.
TTGCTGATCTGCGCACTTCCGCTGAAATCGCAACCAGAACCTCGATCTGAAACCAGATGACGTGACGCAATCCATGATTCAGCAATGGTGGACTCTGACGCAGCATCTTCGAAGTCGCTGTCGTGGGGTTGTCTGCGGCACGTCATTCAGGTTCAGACTGAGGTTGTGGTTGCGATTTCAGCAGAAGTGCGCAGATCTTTGTTGTTTACGTCAATTTGAGAATTGTCTATCCAGATGTCCAGTGGCAGGCAGCCTGACACTTTTTGACACTTGTACTGAGGGGTGAACGGTAAAAGAAGTATCCCACAAGTGACCAGTGGGAGCACAGCTGATTGACGTAATAGCTGAACTCTACACTACAGTGTACTTGGTAACACAAGTGCTGGCTGTCACTTTAATCAAACACACTCCCACTGATCACAAGTGGGGGAATGCCCTTCACCATTGGAAAGCTGCATTCAATTCGCTGCCATTTCACTCATCATCTCACAGCAAAATCATGACCATCAAGTCGGCGCATAAACTTCCAAGAATCTTTGGAGATTGTTACAGCACCAAACAGGCATGGCCAAGCCCACACACAGACGAAGTTCGTCTCCATAACACGACACGTTCATACACCAAACGTAGAAATACCTCCTGACTCACCAACCTCTCAGACCAGACCACTCACTCTCATTCTCACACGGTTTAAACGCTGAAAACTTTGAACTCCGAGAACGTAAGTCATCAAGTATATTTACTGCAATTCAAATGACGATCATGTACTTCCGGTTCCGGACAACCGGTTTAGTACAACAATCAAACCGCTACAGAGCAATCGAAATTAGTTCATTGATCTAATACTAGAGGGCAGTACAGTCCATCGGCTCATTCAGGTTTTCATGGCATTTCGTAGTTTGTACTGGTAACGGTATTTCATAATCTTTTGCCAATACCAAGGAAAGAACTTTCTATTTGGTACAACGCACAAATTCTCTGGTAACTTTAAACTGAGGAACTAAGGCAGAGTTAATTCAAAAGCAAGCTTTTCTGAAAGGGAACCTTATTTGGGGGATTAGTTGCTATTCACGTCACCATCTCATGCCCAACACAAAAAACTGATACGGTTTCTTCATGTACTGAAATTTGAATTTCACATCTGTATACACAACAACACCAAACCATGGTCGCCTGAAAATAGGACGCAGAGCACCCATTTTTCAACCTCATTCACACGTAACATCCACACAGCCATTCTCGACTTCACCTGAAAACCGTCACATTAAAACCAAACAAACAAGCCGTCTGCAATCAAATGGGGTCATTAGAACATAAGGACAACATTCACACACCAGTCTGCAAGTAACAGGAATGATCCTTGCTATACGGACACTGAACTGTTTAGCATTCGTTCTTTATCCCTGAAATGAATTCACTTCATCTGACCACTCACAACACGCATACACCAAGTTGCACGTCAGAAATTTCTCTTCTCTGAAAAGTGAAAAGTCACTCACGTCACACAACACATGAAACCGTCACAAATAATTTAGAAATTTTCTTCAAATCTGCAAATAATGGCAGATTCTCTTCGAATCTTTCGACTGTCAGAGTGGTGCAGTGTAAACATCAAGCACTTGTCACCTCCGAGCGTCAGGTTCGATTCCTGGTTGGGCCTGATACTCATGCAACAGAGTGAGTGACCCTGTCTACCAGCATAGGAATAGAATCGCCTAATATTGTATAAACAGCCAATGATGAGCCAAGCCAGAGCTCACAACTCTAGACTCAGTATTTTACAAGAATTTTTTGAACCAGAATTTTGCTGCCACAGCTCACAAGCACAAAAAGATGTCAAAACCACGCTGAACTGGATGACCTTTTTCTAAATTATCTCTGAAAGTTCGTCACACCGATTCAATCCACAGAGACATCCATCCCAATCTGTAAAGATTGGACCCTTACCTCCACAAACTCATGCGTCAGTTTGAACGGTGAATTCTCAAACCCGAGGTTCTTGCCGGGAGAGTTGGACAAGATGAAACCATAGTCGATATGGATCAGGTGACCAGCAGCATCCAATAGGATGTTACCATTGTGCCTGGAAAAAGAAGATGGAAATCTTAGCCTGACCAGTTCTAAATACATTAACATGAGAGTTTTCACATGCAAGTTGGTTGGGCCCTCAAGTACTGTTGGCTTCCCTACGAGCTCTGCTGAGACCAGTGACACAAATAACTGCCCATAGTTTTTTATGGCTGAGTTGCCCATAGAGAGCAAACTGTGCAAGAAAACTCTATGGGTAGGAACCATAAGGAGTGTTCACTACGAAGGTGCTCAAATAGCAGGCTACCGATGCAATACATAAAGATATTTCAACTTTTGATACGATATTCAAATTCCTTACCTGTCCTTCACTTGCATCAAGTAAGAGACGATACAATATCCTGCACAGCTCTGGACAAACGCTCGCTGCGCATTCAAGAACTCTTCACTCGTGACCGGGCCGTACTCCCGAATGAAGTAATTCAGCAGTGAGAGTTTGCTGTGTTTTTTGATCTGGTGGAGGGAGACTGCGTTCAGGATGGGCTCGATCATCCCACTGTCCTGCGACGTCACGATGATGTTGTACGGCTGGATCTTTAGCGGGACTTTTTCTTCTTCCCAGATGTTCTGAAGAAGAATTAGATCAGAAATTAAAACTTACAGCGCCACAGCCGACGATCATAACTTTGAAAACGTAACCCTCCAAACCATAAAAGGTGTTGAGCAACGGACCCACAATCTAGGAAGCTTGATTCCTACCTGTAATTGCCGGAGAACCTGGTATGCCAACAACTCTTGTCGCAAATCATCGCCACATTTGATAATGGCAGACAAAAGACGCCAATTTGGCATGTGACCATACGGTGAGGATTCTCGTATTCGCTGCATTTTCTCGACCCAGGGTTCTTTGAGGGCAGCAGCTGAGGGATCTTCAGGGTCACGCTGGAAGGAGGAAGAATCGTTCGGGATTAAACTTACGGTGCTGAAACTCTGACTTTGTTTTGTCATCAACTCATCGCTAAAGAATAGCCTCTCTTTGTTATAGCAAAAGATTGATTGATTTCAACCTTTAGTGTTGTAAACATTGCTGTATTCTTGTATCTTTTTTCCTCTGGGGACTTGTGCCTTGCTTTGCCCAGGTCACAAGTTATCATTAAATGGCTCATAATCCTGTACCATGGTACCCACACACAAGTCACAGCACACTTTCTACACCACGAGTTCACACTTTAATACCAATACAAGAGCATATCATGAACTGAATGAACACAAACCAGCTGGTGTCAACTGTCACTGACACCTGAACAATGACAAATTTAACAAAGGATATATCAATGAACTTATCTTGAGGGAGAAAAAGTCAATAATTCCAAACAATTAGACAATATTCCAGTTTATTTCATCGATCTCATATTCACATCTGTTAAACTTGGTCTAATATTATTAACCAATCAGCTTACCTCAAACTTCGTCTTCGAATTCGGCGCCTGTAAATTCTCCGACAACCTCCTTCGAATGTCGCCGGCGGCGATGTAGACTGGTTCTTTACTATCTCCACTTGTGGAGCTCTCCACGGAAAACTGGGATATTGTATCACAACCGCGATTTCTGGCAGCAAACTGGAAAGCCAGAAGTGTAATTTTATAACTCCCATCCATTTCGGAAAGCTTCATGATACACTGATACACGCCCTTTACAGCCAACGATCGTTAACTTTGAAAACGAACCCCCCCCCCAATAAAATCGACCCGCCACATTCAGAAGGCAAATTCCTACCTGTAACTGTCGGAGAACCTGGTATGCCAACAACTCTTGTCGCAAATCATCGCCACATTTGATAATGGCGGACAACAGACGCCAATTTGGCATGTGACCATACGGCGATGATTCTCGTATTCGCTGCATTTTCTCAACCCAGGGTTCTTTGAGGGCAGCAGCTGAGGGATCTTCAGGGTCACGCTGGAAGGAGGAAGAATCGTTCGGGATTAGACTTGCAGTGCTAAGACGTTGTTTTGTCATCAAATCATCGCTTAAGAATTGCATCTCTTTGTTACATTAACAGCTTAATTAATTTCAGCCTTTGTGGTGTAAACATTGCTGTAATCTTCAATTATTTTCCCTCAGGGAGACTTGAGCCCGGTTTTCTGAGATCTGGGTCCATATTCATAAACATACTTAAGTCAAAGTGTCATACTTATCTTTTGTTTCGAACAAGCAACAAGTGTCACACTTAGACTTAAGTAGTTTTATGAATATGGGCCTTGAATGGCCCACAATTCTGTACACGTGGTACCCATACACAAGTCACAGCACACCTTCTACACCACGAGTTCAATACCAATACAAGAGCATATCATGAACTGAATGAACACAAACCAGCTGGTGTCAACTGTCACTGACACCTGAACAATGACAAATTTAACAAAGGATATATCAATGAACTTATCTTGAGGGAGAAAAAGTCAATAATTCCAAACAATTAGACAATATTCCAGTTTATTTCATCGATCTCATGTTCACATCTGTTAAACTTGGTCTAAAATTATCAACCAATCAGCTTACCTCAAACTTCGTCTTCGAATTCGGCGCCTGTAAATTCTCCGACAACCTCCTTCGAATGTCGCCGGCGGCGATGTAGACTGGTTCTTTACTATCTCCACTTGTGGAGCTCTCCACGGAAAACTGGGATATTGTATCACAACCACGATTTCTGGCAGCAAACTGGAAAGCCAGAAGTGTAATTTTATAACTCCCATCCATTTCGGAAAGCTTCATGATACACTGATACACGCCCTTTCCTTACGACATGGCAACCAGCCTTGTTCCCATGGACGGGTAACCACACCCTGGCGGGGAGGTTCAAATTCAACATGGAGAGTTCCGCAATCAATCTGGCAGCTGGAAAGCGAAATGTCACCGATTAACACCAATGACGCGGGACAACTATTGTACGACAAATATCGCCACAGAAACAGCATTTTATGGTGTCATAACATGAAGTGATTGAGTAACTTTAGCCTTGGTGACGTTAGATATGTTGAATCGAGTGCTGAGCGCCGAATATGGCATCAAAGCTCTAGAGACAACATATAGCAGGAGGAAACCAGAGTGCCGGAGAAAACCTGCACTGTCAAAGAGAGCTGCTCTCTCTATTACATGAAGAATGGGAACTGAACCCAGAACCTCAAAAGGTGACAGGCATCGATTTTTCCACTGTGCCACTCTGACAACCCGAGATGACATCCGGCAAGTCAGACTTCGTCAACCTTGGACACGAAAACATCACAGCGCCACCTATCTCACAAGGCTCAAGTTACACTCATCATTCACTTCAAAATTACAACATCATAAAGAATCGAAAGGGTTTTAGCCCCTACATCACATTTCATTGCACCAACCATGACAGAGCTACATTTAAATAACATAAGCTATGAACAGCCAATATCGCATGCGACTCACCAAAACTAGCATATATCCCCACAGCCTAGCTAACTCTGTCTACAACTCAGATGACCATCGTCTACAGACCGATTTACGGTCCATGAAGGGCCTTCTACTCATCCTAATCATCACGGCCCAATGGTCATCGTCTACAGACCAAAATACTAGTAGCTGCTTTCACATCATCCTGTGTTCCGCGGGGCTTCTTGTGGTAGTTAGCTTTTCAATGGCTAGCCTCTATCCTATCAACTAACCTACAGCACTTTCTCCGAAATCATCCTCGAAGATTCTCTACAATTCTACAGAATATCTACCCTAGCTGCCATACAGTTTTACTCTAGCTGCTATACAATCCTGCTCTATCTCCATACAAGTGCGTTTCCTGTTTACCATACAATTCTACTCTATTAGGCTTCCCTTACATTGAAGTATACGGTATACGAAAACACCGCTTAACAAAGGCATTCCGAGGATTCACCACCGTGAAGCCATTGTTGACCGGCGTTTTCGTATACCGTATACTTCAATGTAAAGGAAGCCTTACGGTACTGATGACATATTCTATCCTCACAACTACAAAATTCTACTCTAGCTTATCAAGTTCTGCTGTATGTAATGTAAATCTACTCTAGAAGCTATACAAGCCTACTTTTAATAGCTATCATACAATTCTACTCTAGCTGCTGCACAATTCTACTCTGTCAGTCCTATGCTACCTGCTAGACTAGAACTATTCAACTGCTCTAAATCTAGCTATTTTTATCAATACTCATTCATAGGTATTACACAATTCTTCCTACTCAAGCTGCACTGAGATATTTCTACCTAACCTAGACACTTTTATACAATTCTATTCTAGCTGCTAGCTGCTACAGGATGTTCCTCTAGGTACCGCTAGACAAGCTAGACAATTCTACAAGCTAATAGCTGCGACAAGAGGCTCCTCTAGCTTTGCTGCACAATTCTATTCTAGCTGTTCCACAAGTCAGTTCTAGCTACCACGATACAGTACTATTACTGCTGCAAAAGGAGGCTCTAGCTATTCTACAGTTCCTTTTGGGCTGCTAGTGCTAGCTGCTACAGGAGGCTCCGCTAACTACTACTGCTATACAAATGAACCCTAGCTCCTAGCTGCTACACAGGGTCCTCTAGCTTGTGCTATGTACTCTAGCTGCTGGCTGCTACAAGAGATTCCTCTACCTACTGCTGGTATACAAGACTAGTGTACTCTAGCTGCTGGCTGCTACAGGAGCTTCCTCTAGCTACTGCTGATATACAAGTGTACTCTAGCTGCTGGCTGCTACAGGAGATTCCTCTAGCTACTGCTGGTATACAAGTGTACTCTAGCTGCTGGCTGCTACAAGAGATTCGTCTACCTACTGCTGGTATACAAGACTAGTGTATCTAAAGACCAAGTTTCGAAAATTTCATTTTGTTGAAAATTGTTTCAAATGTGGACCACCTCACCATGAGTATTCTGCAGGAATTTCAAGAGACTTTCGTGAGCTAATAGTAGGAATTATGGGACAGATTTTTGTGAAAGGTAGCAAAGTTTGGAAAAGACAGGAAGAGCTCACAATCACAGACTAGAAAGTTAAGAAAGATACATCAACCAAATTCTGTTTATACAAAGAATTCACACCCGAGTGAGTGTGTAAAAACAAGATATAACGTCATGCTCACATAACTGGTCAAAACTCTTTACTTCCACACACAGAAACTGAAAAAACATTTACCTTTTCCTTGGAATTGAGCACGACGGCTTGCGTGTGTGGAATCCTTACGACATGGCAACCAGCCTTGTTCCCATGGACGGGTAACCACACCCTGGCGGGGAGGTTCAAATTCAACATGGAGAGTTCCGCAATCAGTCTGGCAGCTGGAAAGCGAAATGTCACCGATTAACACCAATGACGCGGGACAACTATTGTATGACAAATATCGCCACAGAAACAGCATTTTATGGTGTCATAACATGAAGTGACTGAGTAACTTTAGCCTTGGTGACGTTAGATATGTTGAATCGAGTGCTGAGCGCCGAATATGGCATCAAAGCTCTAGAGACAACATATAGCAGGAGGAAACCAGAGTGCCGGAGAAAACCTGCACTGTCAAAGAGAGTTGCCCTCTCTATTACATGAAGAATGGGAACTGAACCCAGAACCTCAAGAGGTGACAGGCATCGATTTTTCCACTGTGCCACTCTGACAACCCGAGATGACATCAGGCAAGTCAGACTTCGTCAACCTTGGACACGAAAACATCACAGCGCCACCTATCTCACAAGGCTCAAGTTACACTCATTATTCACTTCAAAATTACAACATCATAAAGAATCGAAAGGGTTTTAGCCCCTACATCACATTTCATTGCACCAACCATGACAGAGCTACATTTAAATAACATAAGCTATGAACAGCCAATATTGCATGCGACTCACCAAAACTAGCCTATTTCCCCACAGCCTAGCTAACTCTGTCTACAACTCAGATGACCATCGTCTACAGACCGATTTACGGTCCATGAAGGGCCTTCTACTCATCCTAATCATCACAGCCCAATGGTCATCGTCTACAGACCAAAATACTAGTAGCTGCTTTCACATCATCCTGTGTTCCGCGGGGGCTTCTTGTGGTAGTTAGCTTTTCAATGGCTAGCCTCTATCCTATCAACTAAACTACAGCACTTTTTCCGAAATCATCCTTTGAGATTCTCTACAATTCTACAGAATATCTACCCTAGCTGCCATACAGTTTTACTCTAGCTGCTATACAATCCTGCTCTGTCTCCATACAAGTGCGTTTCCTGGTTACCATACAATTCTACTCTATTACGGTACTGATGACATATTCTATCCTCACAACTACAAAATTCTACTCTAGCTTATCAAGTTCTTCTCTATGCAATGTAAATCTACTCTAGAAGTTATACAAGCCTACTTTTAATAGCTATCATACAATTCTACTCTAGCTGCTGCACAATTCTACTCTGGTTGCATCACAATTCTACTCTGGCTGCAGTCCTATGCTACCTGCTAGACTAGAACTATTCAACTGCTCTAAATCTAGCTATTTTTATCAATACTCATTCATAGGTATTACACAATTCTTCCTACTCAAGCTGCACTGAGATATTTCAACCTAACCTAGACACTTTTATACAATTCTATTCTAGCTGCTAGCTGCTACAGGATGTTCCTCTAGGTACCGCTAGACAATTCTACAAGCTAATAGCTGCGACAAGAGGCTCCTCTAGCTTTGCTACACAATTCTATTCTAGCTGTTCCACAAGTCAGTTCTAGCTACCACGATACAGTACTATTACTGCTGCAAAAGGAGGCTCTAGCTATTCTACAGTTCCTTTTGGGCTGCTAGTGCTAGCTGCTACAGGAGGCTCCGCTAACTACTACTGCTATACAAATGAACCCTAGCTCCTAGCTGCTACACAAGTGTCCTCTAGCTTGTGCTATGTACCCTAGCTGCTGGCTGCTACAAGAGATTCCTCTACCTACTGCTGATATACAAGACAAGTGTACTCTAGCTGCTGGCTGCTACAGGAGGCTCCTATAGCTACTGCTGGTATACAAGTGTACTCTAGCTGCTGGCTGCTACAGGAGATTCCTCTAGCTACTGCTGGTATACAAGTGTACTCTAGCTGCTGGCTGCTACAGGAGGCGCCTAGTATAGCTACTGCTGATATTCAAATGTACTCTAGCCGCAGGATGCTACAGGAAGCTCCTCTAACTACTGCTAATATGCAGATGGACTCTAGCTGCTTACTGCTACAAGAGGCTCCTGTAGCTATTGCTGGTATACAGATATACTCTAGTTGCTAGCTGCTACAGGAGGTTCCTCTAGCTACTGCTGGTCTACAAATGTACTCTAGTTACAGCTTTTGATAACTAAGTTACACTACTACTATTATCACTTAAAACAGTTAAACTGGATTAACAATAACTTCGCAGCTGAACTAGATTACCATTATCTAGTTCTACACCAATTTCACAGCTAAACTAGACTACCAACATCTAGTTCTACACTAAATTCACCGCTGAACCGGATTACCAATATCTAGTTCTACACTATCTTCAGATCTACACTAGATTACTTATAGTTCTACCCTAACTTTACAGCTGAACTAGATTACCAATATCTAGTTCTACACTATCCTCACATCTACACCAGATTACCTATCTATAGTTCTACCATAACTTTACAGCTGAACTAGATTACCTATCTATAGTTCTACCCTAACTTTACAGCTGAACTAGATTACCAATATCTAGTTCTACACTATCCTCACATCTACACCAGATTACCTATCTGTAGTTCTACCCTAACTTTACAGCTGAACAAGATTACCAATATCTAGTTCTACACTATCCTCACATCTACACCAGATTACCTGTCTATAGTTCTACCCTAACTTTTCAGCCGAACTAGATTACCAATATCTAGTTCTACATACCACCACATCTAAAGTAGATATCTAGTTCTACACTATAGTTATTACATTTCCACAATATATCATAATCTGGTCATACACTACCTCATATTACAATCTAACTTACTGGGCCTCTAAAGTGCATGCTGAACAAAAATCTATGCTACATCGAAGTGGCTATTTCCCCCAAACTAGCTAAGAGATCTACAGCAGCCAACAATGAAATGCTGAACCATTTCTTCAACATAAACTAACTAACATTGAATAACAGAAGTTATAACTAAACTAACAATGAGTATAGAAGTGTTATAACAGCTGGCTAAGTAACAATACAACACTAGCTACAACAGCTAACAATTTCATAGGAGCTAAATTGATTTTACTAACATGAATACCTAAGACTTCACTATGCATCAAGCTAGTTAACTCACCAAGTAACTAAATTAGTGGCTTCACCATTGGCTAACTACCACAATAGCTCAAGTACAGATAAATTACAAACTAGATTACTGCTAATGTTACAGATGAAGACATTACAAGATAGATTACTGCTCTAACTAACAGCTACAATGATAAAGATAATATTACTCTACATTTGCTCTAGCTGTACAAGTATATACTACTACTTTCATTCTAAGATTATCTAAATATCGTAGTAAACTTACTTCTTAGTTCTTTGGTCGGTAACTGTTGTAATCTTTTACCAATGTTCATTAGGGCTCGGACAAATTCTAGCTGGGGGCTCAGTCGTGGTGCCTGAAGAAAGGGCATGCATCATTAGCATTTAGTCAAAAAGGGTCCACACTGTTCAGAATTCAAAAGACCTGCTAAAATGGGATGTTTACAGTACTCTGACTTTCGGTGCCGGACACGCCAGAAAAGACAAAATTGTGGGCCAAATTCATAAAGGGTGTTTAAGACTTAGACGCGTGTAACTTCACTAAATGCACGCACTTCCACCATGCATTTGACGAAGTTACACATGTCTAAGTCTTAAACACCCTTTATGAATATGGCCCTATAACTTTAATCACTGTGTAATAAAAACCTGCTGCCAAGAACCATCATAACTTATGACTAAAGCAACCCAGGCAGCATTATGTCAACAAACCTAGCAATGTTGACCTCTGAATGCAAGTATGGCAAAGACCCACACACCGGTCAATCCAAGGTTGGTCACACATCGACTAGGGTAGAACTGTTGTTCAGCATTTCTCCCCAGTTTGTTCCCTTCCAAGATTCTAGTACTCACCCCACAATGGCACTCAGTGGACACTCCCTTCAAGTCATTCAACACACCCTCTTCTGAATCGAAGCACGTACACCCATTATCGAACGCTCGGCCACTCGTCAAGTCCCCGCAAAAAGACTTTCCGCCATTTGCATTTACGGCACTCTGGCATCGTTTGAGTTGGTGGCCCTGCGGTGCGCTGAACGACACTTGGGGAACTCCGGTCACGTCCGAGTGCGCTCGCACATGATGTGGTTTTTTGTTCGGTGAGATGACGTTGGTGGGGTTCGTTGGACTTGGCAAGGTACCAGGGCTTGTGACTGTTTGATTTTTGGGCCTGAAATACAAGAGCGTACAATCAAATCTGAAATTGACACATCTCAGATCTCAGTATAACCTCCGCAATGCAGAATAGTATAAAGCGACAATTTGTATTTGATTTTTCCATCAGGGCCGAAGTCATAGCATTGGCCCTGATAAAGTATGGAAGAGACCATCTCAAGCTACTCATGTTCCTCACTTGGATGGGGTCTTTTACTTGCCCTTGCAAAGGCACAAGGTACAAGACACCATGGCGTACTGTCGCATGCAATGGACGTGAAGAGCCAGGGATGATTAATCCCATATGGCCCGGGCTGGTTTTGAACCCGGGACCTGCCGCTTGCTAAGCACACGTGATATTATAACCACTAGGCTATCAAGTCTCTTGAGCAGGTCCTCCATGAGCAGGTTCTCTATGAGCAGGTCCTCCATGAGCAGGTCCTCCATGAGCAGGTCAGGATTTCCTCAAGTGTCACTCACCTCAGTTCTTCGGAAATGATCATCTTTCGTAGTTTGAGTCCCTTCGCCTTAGAGCCAGACTTGTGATAATCAGCTGAGTAAGCACCAAGAAGCCAGGCTGCCATCACCGAGAATTCCACGCTTGTTCGGCACCTGAAAATGACGCAGCCATCATGTAAATCCCGCCAGATATGCAAATCGCTTCATTTTTTCAAAACATTAATTTTTCATACTCTTGTCCTAGTTTTACGCAACCCACACCTTAAAATTTATCAGTCTCAGTAAATTAGGTCTTTTGTATGAATGATTGATGCAAGACTGGACTCCTGGACTTCTGACCCAAGATATTTCCGTATTTTCGGGGGCGTTTATCAGTCTGAACCAGTTTCGCAATGAGTTATCAATTCTCAACTGCCAGTGACCTTGATTTACATTATGCCAGTCAAATTCACAAATGTAAACAAGAAGACAAATCTGGCAAAACTGTGAACACAGTAGATGTGTTTTTTCAAAGGGCACCTTTGACATTTGAGACTGAAAAGTTTGGTGCCGTCTTTGATTCAGAGACGTGTGCTTGTGGGGGCGGTGTCTGGCAAGGGTGGTTTCACTGGACGTTTCACCAACTGAGCAACTGAGCTTAGTCAAGGGGTTATCTCTTGGTTGGGTCAAGGGGGCTATCCCCTAGTTTGGTCAAGGGGGTATCTCCTGGCTTGGTCAAGGGGATGTCGTGTGGCTTGGTCAAGGTGGGCTACCTCCTGGTTTGGTTGAGGGGGCTGTCTCGTGGCTTGGTCAAGGTGGGCTATCTCCTGGTTTGGTTGAGGGGGGGCTGTCTCCTGGGTTTGTCACAAACACTGACCATTTAAATCCCATTATGCTTGCCATATCAAACTTCATGCAATTCATGGCAGCCTCCGCCAACACTTGCCAATACACAGAACTGATCTGCTAAGAAAACCTTCGACAGGTTCAGACTTGAACTGAAGACTAACTTTCGTCCAAATCCAGAAAAACACTTCAACGACCATGCCCATGTATCATTAACTATTATCTGAACCAATATCAACACCATCACATCCATCCTGTCCCACCCATGTTACCGCAGAAAGGTCAAGGTTAATGTGATCCAAGGAATCATCATATCGTGTCAATTAGGACCAATGATCAGGAAGTTGCACAACATCCTGAACGCACGTTATCACCGGCTTCATCTTGGGAGATAATTACTCACGTGCAACAAGAAATTATGATTGTTATAATTTCGACTTTGTGATACGCGTGACACGAAGACGAAATGCCTGCATCACATGGGGTTTTTCTTCATAATGACATGAGATTGTCATGTTGAGTGGGATGTTTCAATTGTGTGTGAATTCCATTATCTATTTTTGATTGGAAGTGATATGGATGTTTGTTTATTTGTTGTTTGTTCTGCAGGCGGAGTGCCAGATCGATATCCACCTCCACCACTTTGCCCTTCCTCTTAATACATGTACCTCTACCAAGTCCAGAGAAAGCAGGCCTCTGACCCTCGGTTTGGGAAATGTGGATGTGGTACAGTTCTGACACAATTGGCACAGCAAAACCCTAGGCCAACATCATGCCCAACATCTCAGACACACCATGTCCTTGGATTTACATGATGTCCTTGATCCACAAGCCAGAGGGAATGAAATCTAATCAGAGTCAAAAATAGACTCTGCAGCAAAAAGTGCTTCAGGCCACATGCCATACTGTAATCAAATTGCACTTATTTGTCACATGAGACGACCATTTCAGGTCAAGTAGGTAGGAATCTACAGTACTTATGCTGATGGATGTAGTCATGAGATTCTCGGGCATGGTTAAGGTGATATGGACCTGGCAATATGGTACTTGTGTACTGACTCAGTTGTGTTTATCACTGAGTAATCAGATGACCTGATCACTGGGTATCAGATAGGAAAACTAAACAAATCACGTTCTTTTAGTTTTACAGGGAAGTTGACATTTCTAAATATCGAATTTTTATAGACCCATGAGCAATAACAGGCCTAACAGAAAGATTCCAAGGAAAAGGGCTGTCAGAGTGGTGCAGTGGGAACATCAGCACCTGTCACCTCTGAGGTCCAGGTTCGATCACGAGTCTTCAGGAAAACTAAACAAATCACGTTCTTTTAGTTTTACAGGGAAGTTGACATTTCTAAATATCAAATTTTCTAGTACCCACGAGCTATAACAAAACAGGCCTAACAGAAAAGATTCCAGTGAAACAGGCTGTCAGAGTGGTGCAGTGGGAACATAAACGCCAGTCACCTCTGAGGTTCCACGTTCAATCCCAAGTCGGTCCCATTCTTCATGTGATAGAAAGAAACTTGCTTTGACAGTTCAGGTTTTCTCTAGGCATTCTGGTTTCCTCCTACTTTACATTTAGTCCTCAAAATTTTGTCTTCAGAATCAGAGCCAATAATGCCATATTTGAGGGTTGGCACTCA
>NMRB01000771.1:28493-48246 GCA_002633025.1 Notospermus geniculatus | reverse complement strand
AGTGTAGGTTTGAACTGACCTACTTCCATGACCTAGTGACCTACTTAGAGACTAGTTCAGCGGGATGGTAGTCATGTTTGGTATCAAACGTATAAAATCAAGGTTTGAACTGACCTATTTCCATGACCTAGTGACCTACTTAAAGACCAGTTGAGCCAAGGTAGTCATGTTTGGTATCAAACTAAAGCTTATGAAGTGTAGGTTGGAACTGACCTATTTCCAAGACCTAGTGACCTACTTAAAGACCAGTTGAGCTGAGGTAGTCATGTTTGGTATCAAACTAAAGCTTATGAAGTGTAGGTTTGAACTGACCTATTTCCACGACCTAGTGACATACTTAAAGACCAGTTGAGCCAAGGTAGTCATGTTTGGTATCAAACTAAAGCTTATAAAGTGTAGGTTCGAACTGACCTACTTCCATGACCTAGTGACCTACTTAAAGACCAGTTGAGCTGAGGTAGTCATGTTTGGTATCAAAGTAAAGCTTATGCAGTGTAGATTTGAACTGACCTATTTCGATGACCTAGTGACCTACGTAAAGACCAGTTGAGCCAAGGTAGTCATGTTCGGTATCAAACTAAAGCTAATGAAGTGTAGGTTCGAACTGACCTACTTCCATGACATACTGACCTACTTAATGACCAGTTCATCATTAACTTCCTGGTCCTGCTGTCCAGTAACCCTCCATTTTTGCTGCCTTTTTAAATACTACTACATTTCTTTGCACTGGACAACTAATTATTTTGCCATCAGTGAACTCTCTCTTTCTCGTACCCCAATCTCTAAGGGCGGTCTTCAAATTGACTGATAAGTCAATTTGTAGTTTTATCTACGCCTTCAAAATTCGTTTCTTTATGAGAGTTGCGTTGAACTGTAAAAGACCATCGATTCCAATCACATTTTTCAGCATGATATCTTTTTTTTCAGTGGCTGCAAATACTGTATCAAGAGGCTGCCATGGGTACGTACATGTACATGTAAGCCGAATCAAAAAGGCCGGCAACGTCAGCACCTGCATGAGGAAACATGGTTTTGCGGTTTGCACAGATCTGTCAGTAGAATAGGAGACTTCACTGCCGTTAGAGGCCGCCGGTTGGCGGTTCTAGAATGACACAAAATTTGACGTCACAAACGTAAGTCATGGCATCCACATCGTTATGGATGACGTCATGGCGGCGTGCATTTCTTCTCTGTGACGTCGACGTTCTAGGACCGCTAACTGGTGGTGGCATATAACGGCAGGAAAGTCTCCCATTGGTGCTCTGATGGCATCACCCATATAAGGGTGAATTTTTGTTGAATCTCACCTCTCAAACATTTTACTCATATTCCAGGGAAGAAAGCGAAGATATTTAGTCCATGTGGCGCGGTCGTAGAAAACGAGGAGTATTGGTGTTTGGCTCTAAGCGCGGTGCAACGGCTACAAGAGAACACTGATACTATTCCGTTCTGTAAACATTTTATCTCAAGGTACATGCAATAAAACAATGTTGTGGGATAATTTATTGTAATTCAACTCTTTACTCACGGACATTGACAAACAAATTTCTCCGAACTGGGATACTAAAATAGTGCGGTCTTGGTGCGACCCGGGAAATGTCTGGGGCGAGTAGGGTGCCCGTGAACATTTCCCGTGGCTTAAAGGTCACACTGTGGCGACTAATGCCTAGGTCACAAATCCACCGGGCCCCGTACGACTTTCCCCACCCAGCGGCTTGCAGTGGATTTTAGAGACTGAAACCACTGGAAACACGGATCTAAGGTGAATTTATGCCGAAATAAGCGGAAATTAGACTGGATCAACCTGGACACCGCGGAGATTGGCCAAAATGTCTGTTTTTACTCACCGTACGGGCCCCGGAGTGGATATGTGACCTAGGCTTTAGGTGGGCGAATCCCCGCGAACTAGAATGAAATGGTCCATGGACCATGTGCTCACCCCGTTGGACATAATAGTGTAATGACAGAGATAAGTATGTACACGGTCCATGAACCATTTCATTCTAGTTCGCGGGAATTCGCCCACCTATAAGTCGCCACAGTGTGACCTGGGCTTAATCAACGGCACTTCACAGCACGAGAGTGCAACCTGACAGCCTTCCCAGTGACCATTCCAAGTGAGAGCAAAGTTCATTATCTGCTATTTTTTCATGATACAATTATGTACATGTAGGCCTGGAAAAAAGTAAATGGACAGCAGTTTTTCTTGAATACCACCAAACCAATGCAATGTAGGAGGTTGGGCCTAACACAATGTGATAGCAAATTTTCCTGGCTATCTGATGATATGAAAGTCGAAAAAATCCGGTGAAGTCAACCTTTAACAGAAGGAATTTTGTGAAGTCATGTTTTCCGCTACTTTTTTATTTGCAGGTTTCCACTGAAAATTTTTATCATGTTTATAACAGTGTGTTCCTCTCATCGAGAGCTTTCATATCACATCTTAAAATTTCAACAATTATTTTAATTAGAAAGGTGGTTTTAGACCACTTTTATCCAAATTGTTCTGCGCATGCCAGAGACACCTTTGACACATTCCCTTCTGCCACTGGCCTGTTGAATAGATCAGAATAAATGGCCATTCAATAGTTTT
Source organism: Notospermus geniculatus (assembly GCA_002633025.1). NCBI lineage: Eukaryota > Metazoa > Nemertea > Pilidiophora > Heteronemertea > Lineidae > Notospermus > Notospermus geniculatus. The sequence continues at coordinate 45,653 of NMRB01000771.1, read as the reverse complement.
TTGTGTGTTGACATGTGCCTGTGGTTCACCACACTATTCGAATAATGTCCAAAGAGAAGGCAAGCACAAAAAAATGACACACAATATATGATAAATAAAAAGGCAATTTCCACAACGTTTGCGAATTTTCGACCCCAACCGGGGTCTTCTTCAGGCTTGAACTATACAATCCGAAACTCCACATTCTGGAAATTGCATTTTTATTTATCATTCGAATAACGTCAGTTTACATCAGTTAAGTTTAAAGTTAGTCAACCAGCAGTTCCAATGGATTGTCACAAGTGGAGTGTGTTAAAAATTGACCCTTTAAGGAATTGACCCTATGACCACTACCTTCCATGTTGACTTGCTTTTGCTCATTCATTGTGAAGTAGAGATGACAACACGGTGAGAGGGCTATTTCAAAGGTGTCTCTGGCATGTGCAGAATAATTTAGATAAAAGTGGTCTAAAACCACCTTTCTAATTAAAATAATTGAAATTTTAAGATATATGAAAGCTCTCGATGAGAGGAACACACTGCTATAAACATTTTCAGCAAAAACCTGCAAATAAAAAAGTAGCGAAAGCCATACTTTACAAAATTCCTTCTATCAAAGGTGGGTTTCACCGGATTTTCTCGACTTTCGTATCTCTAAAAACACCCAAATATCTTTAAATTCAACATCGCTTCCTAAACAGTATGATGAATCACTATCTACGTCTTTCCCTATTATCTTTTGGTGGACAGTCATAACAACGAGCAACTTCATCCCCTTGGTGCCAAACAAACGCCTATTATGTAGCTACAAAACCAAAAATCGCCTATACTGCAAAACTATCAGCAGCGATCCACAAAAGTAGTGTACTGCCGCCTGTCGGCGGTTCCGGAATCCTTGCGTCAAGATAGATATTAAAAATATATAATATCCAGAATATAGCACACAGGCGACACACAAAATATGATATGAAAGCAGAGGTCGTCCTCCAGCGTTTTTTTTGCAAATTTTCGACCCCAACTGGGGTCTTCTTCAGGCAGGCACTTACTTAATTGTTGACACGTCCTGTTTGTTGAGGATACTTCGGATCTACATATAGGATTCAGCTGAGCTCAGTCTTTTCTGTAGTATTTTGCAAGAAAGTGCCTGCCTGAAGAAGACCCTTGTCGGGGTCGAAAATTTGCAAAAAACGCTGGAGGACGACCTCGGCTTTCATATCTTAGAAATAGATAACATTAATATTTTTGTTATTTTTAACGCGAGCGGCAGCCGACTGAAGTTATCGAACTAGGCCCTAGCCATTCAACATGGCCGTCAGTGGTCTACTGACATCAGATGATCAGCTTGTCAATGAAAATGAAGTGGGTGAAGAGGTGTAAAATAAGGGAGGCAGATTTATCGGTCAGGCGGTGGATCATGAGAAAGGTGCTTGAAAATTTGTCACCAAAATTCCGGGTTCCCAATCATGCATAGCGCAGTCTGTAACTGTGGAGATTTCGTGACGCTTGCTTGTGTTTGGTTCATCATGGCATGTTCATCATCTGATTCATCACTCACTGTAGGCCTGCTTTCCATTGGCGCGTTTCCGTGCGCGGAAACGCTCGAAGCATTCTTTTTTTCCGCGCCGTGACCAACGAAGCGGAAACAAACAATGCTTTCGAGAGTTTCCGCGCGCGGAAACGCGCCAATGGAAAGCAGGCATTATGATTATCTACTTCGAATACATCTGCAATCGTAAACGTTTCGCCATTTTTGGATGATCAAGGACTGATACGGGCTGTCGTGACGTTGCTGGCAACCTCAACCTTTTCTACCGAACAACTGCCTCATTTGTTTCACAAACACTGCCCGAAATTTTGTCCCGCTAAAACAATACAGAAGGAAATTGACAGCGTGATTCAGATATGTCGTGGTGCGGGTTGAATAACGCAGCAGGTGGCTGAGGGCTAAACGTTTAAAAGTATCATACCGGAAGTCATTTATAACGGGATTCAGCTCTGGGAAGTAAATGGGTATAATTGCCATAAAAAGTTCGTTCGGCAATGCAAGAATAATAGGGAGTTTTCGCAAATCTGACGAAAAACGAAGTGCGAAATACGAAATTGGGCGTCATATCCATGACGTAATGTATTTCGGGAAATGGTTGGTACCACAAATGTCCCTCCTGTCAGTGCGTCTTTTAGCATGTCATGTAAGATCGAAAGAGTTATGGCGCATCTTGAATTTTGAAATTTGCAATTCCTGTCAACGAAGTGGAAACGAAAGATAAATTTCAAAGTTTAATATACACCGTACCTCTGTCGTTCTAACGTCATACGCTAAAAGACGCTCTTGCAGCAGGCGATATTTGTGGTACCAACCATTTCCTGAAATACATTACGTCATGGATATGACGTCCAATTTCGTATTTCGTACTTCGTTTTTCGTCAGATTTGCGAAAACTCCCTATTGAAGAAAATGCTAACGACGACCAACATTGTTGTCACACTTCCGAGATTCGAATCTTTCGAAGGTTGCTCATCCAACATGGCTCGCCTTTTCCTTTTGTTGACAAGCAGTGCCGAGATAATGACAATATTGCATACGGCAATTCCGATGAAGGGTATACCGGCGTACGTTGCCATACGTACATTCGCCCATTCGTTGAAGTAAAATGCCTCGTACTGTGAATTAACTGAGCCAGCAGCACAATAGCCCAAATCTAGATTAATTTCGAAGTATATAAGGCAGTGAGAATTCAAAGAAAGGAGGAAGGTGAATACACCAGTAAGTATGAAACATACGCACCTTTTAGAGAAGAGAAATCGGGCCTTTAAAGGAAACAATACGCATATCAACCTCTCCAATGTGAGCATTAAGATGCACCATGACGAGAACATCGCTGTAAATTCCGTCAGAAAGCCATGAGTCTTACACAGGAAATTCGATTGCATTCGTATTTGGATTCCGTAGGCATGATTGAGAACGAAGTCAAGACAGCCAACGTAGAGGACGGCCAGATCAGTAACAGAAAGAGTCATTAGGAGGACACGGGTGGAGATGCTACCCATTTTTCCACTGGATACGACCAATATCGTCATGAAATAAAAAATTGTAACAAATGCAATTATTACAGGGCCAATGTACGCCAGAATAAACCAAGCGACATTGGCTTCCCAGATGTCATATTCTAGTTCTGGCAATCGTAAAAGAGAATAGTAAATATAGTCTGCAGTCGTTTCGGACGATACGGGATTGGCCATAGTTGTCAAACTACACGTATGAAGGAGTTAGAAAGCAATGGTACCACATAAACCACAGTCAAAACTGCCGCTTCGAATATGATCACAGACAGATATCTGTACTCTGTTGGATCCCTTAGGTATTTGTTTGTCGCACCTCAATCGCAGGAGAATGATTCCATGTCTTGGCAACGTTCCACTTGCAAAGACACTTGCTGGTGTCCCTTTTTGAAGCTAATGCGCCAGCGGCTATCTCACTTTCCCCAGTTTAAAATTTATACACATGTTTTGGATCATATTGACCGGATGCAAATGCATGTGACAACAGCCGAATATGCCGAGAACAATGCTGAAACAAGTATGTACTATATTTGTATTTGATTCATCGCTCAGTAGAAGGGTATTTTTAGTAACTATCGATGTTTTTGAGAAGGCAGTACATAAGTATTGCCACGATATTTTACATGTACATGCCCGACTTAAAAAGGCAAAGTGACATCGATAATAGTAATGCAGGAAGGGTTATTGTCGCCCTGGGTACCAACAAAGTGTTTCCACTTCGGTGTCGTTCACCGAGAACAACCTCGCCCCAGATCTCTAAATCAGAACATGGGCACAGTTTGTAACACGAATGTTGATCCAGAGGAATCGGAACCAGTGTTGGTGTAGGATTAGGGCGGCTTAGAGATATGAGTAGGCCTAGGCCTGTGTGTGGATCTAATTGCAGCGTCGATAACAGTCGGGTTGGCATATGAGGTTCGTTCTGCTCAAGTTGCCGAATGCACACACACCCGAACCATGGAGAGATGGTTCGGTTGTGTGTGATACACGCTCCGACTCGCGGTTAATACGTTCGAGCCTACCCGGGTCAGCACTTGGGGAAGATACGCATGTGTGCAGAAAACGTAAAACAGGTGTAAGTGGAATAAACACGAACGCAAGTCTGCCAAACAAAGCCCGCTATTGTAAGATTACATTCAAATGGTAGTGGCTCGCTGAAGAATTGGACCGACTGGATTTTGATTTTCGCGTGCGTTGATCCCTGTCACAGTTCACGAGACAATGGCCAATTTTGTCAATGGTGGTGGTCGAAATCACGTGATTAAAGCTGAACTGCATGAACGAAAAGCCACCACGCGACGAGCAAGAGAAATGCTAACGCCCTGCAAACACCTCACACGAAGGCTCAGAACATGATAGACCTGACGATACCAGGAGGGCGCCACCTTATTTGCCTTCGAGCTGTCAAGGTGTCAACATCCTCTGGTGAGCTCCTGCTGAACACTTTTTTCGAAAGAAAAAAGTTCGACCCAGCTGGGAATCGAACCCGCGCCCTGTTATCTTTGCTCCACCGTCATCTCCATTCGGTCACCGATCTTGTTGGGAGGCTGCCTGTGTTTTCTCTTATTCATAGTATTATTACGCAAGTCGAAGGCCTGTCTATGACGAACACAAATCATGTCCTTGTCAGCTGGCTCGCTGGCCGAGTGGATAGAGTGGTGGATTACAAATCAGAAGGTCGACGGTTCGAATTCCGTCTAAATGCCTATAATTTTTTTCTTTGAGTAGTGCAGGAGGTATCCGGAGATGTTGACAGCTCCGTTGCCCGAGGACAAATAACGTGGCGCCCTCCTGGCCTCGTTGGGTCTATCATGTTCTGAGCCTTCGTTTGAGGTGTTTGCAGGGCGTTAGCATTTCTCTTGCTCGTCGCATGGGGGCTTTTCGTTCATGCAGTTCAGCTTTAACCCCGCAGGCGTCTAAAAAGCCAAATTCCTTATATACAGAAAAAAACCAATGACGTGGCGTTCCGCTCAAGACAATTGAATGCTCCGCAAGGTGGCAGCCCGGGAACATTGCGTCTAGTGACACCGGGTGTTCGAATAGCCTCGACTGTGGACTCAGTGAATTTTTTATGCTGGATTCATCGTTGGATTGCACTGCCTGGATTTCCCAACCTTGTCTCCAGGCTACATGTAATTCATCTCAAGGGAACAGGAGTCAGCTAGGCCTAAACTGCGTTGAGAAGGCTAGACTGTGGACTCAGTGGATTTTTTATGCTGGATTCATCGTTGGATTGCACTGCCTGGATTTCCCAACCTTGTCTCCAGGCTACATGTAATTCGTCTCAAAGGAACAGGAGTCAGCTAGGCATAAACTGCGCGGAGAAGGCTAGGAGTGTTTCCAAGAGAAAGCACTGAGGCCAGCGTCCAGAATCCAGAATCTGGACAGCCTGGTAGTGGTTATCACATCCGCTCAGCAAGTGACAGGTCCCGGGTAGGAAGGGTATGAACAATATGGAATCCAGTTTTGGCGTGAACCTGCATGAAACATACATTTTTGGACCTCGTCAGGACCCATAATTAAACAACATGGACTGGCCAGCATCATGCAATGTTCCTGATCTGTTGATATCAGAAGTGTCGGATGGGCCTGTTCCGAATATTATGAGGTTAGTAGAGAGGTTGCTTGAAAGCCGTGCACGAACGAAACAGCCAAGCGCAGTTTAGGTTCGGTGGAAGAATATGGCAGAAATATTCAGCTCAATTCTTAATACTCCGTGCCGAAGATGTATGTTACTTCTGAATTCAGTCAAGGCAATCTCTACAAGTGTTCGCGTAAGCGCATGAGTCCATTTTCTTCATTGGCGATAAACGTAAACCTTAACCAGTTAACGACAACGTTATTTTTGTACCGAAAATCCCATATAAAATCTGTTGAATGATGTGTAGTATGAAAACAACGTTGCCGTAAAGTTTGGGCTAATCGTTTGATACTTTCAACAAAATCATGACGTCTTTCGAATCCATTTTGTACATTTAATGTATTGGCTGAAATAACTCTACCGACACAAACGGAAGTTCGTGTGTAACGTTTATCGGTCGGTTCTCTTTTTCAGCACACACACGGTATTGAATGACGGCGACATTTCAATGGCCGATGAATAATATATGCCTGGAATGACAGTGTCGGCTGGCTACTTCTGTCCGATCTAGTTTTTGGAGCACTCACAGCAGGCACTTCTGTCGATTTCCAATATTACTTTAAAACCAGAGGCTCATCAACCACTCCAACGAATCTACGTATTCCATCATTGTGCATCGGAGAGCTAAGATGGAGTGTACAGATAGGCTGGTTCGGTTCACTGTCATTTGGTTGTATTTGTTTCTCTTGGTATTGGTGGTTAACGGTAAGTAGGCTACGCACAGAAAGAAAAAAACGATCTCATCTCGAGATAAAATGAATCTCCAACTCGTGTCCCTAAAATGAGTTTCTTTTACAACTCGAATAGACATAACTGGGTCTCCACCTGAGATGACATTGTCTCCAACTGGTTAAAATGATTCTCAGGTGTTTCCACCTGATTGTCTGTTGTCTAGAATCAAATAAACAAGTGATGTCTCCATATATAAAAAAAAACGTTTCACACCCAGTGGATTTCGAACCCAGGACCCTCTGATCGCAAGACGGACACCCGAACCACCAAACCGCCGAGCTCCTCATATGAGCAGATTTTGGTTCCCCTCGGTTTGTTTCCAATTTTCTCCAGCTGATGCCCTGTCCCATCGACTGGAGAACTGAGGAAACTCAAAATGAGTAGACTTCGTCTCCACTTCAGAATGAGACTCCAGTTGCAGTTATCTCCAGTCGATGCAAGAGGGCTCCAGTCATAGAAAACTGGTACTAGTTCTCGGTTCGAGTTGCAAAGGAAACTCATTTTTGGGACAAAACAGTGTAGGCTAGAGACTCATTTTATCTCGAGTTGAGATCGATTTTTAGCTCACTGGGGTGAGCTATTACAATGGTGCAGCGTCCGTCGTCCGTCGTCGTGTTCCGTTAGCAGGGCACGTTTTGTAACTGCTGGAGCTATTGATCTGAAACTTGGTACATTGTACATATATACCCCTAGGTCAGATGACCCACGGCACCAAGCTTCGGTCCCATTCGACTCTCAGTTTGGCCACCAGGTGGCGGAAACCAAAAACACAAAAAGTGCAATAACTCCTGAACTAATGACTAGATCATCTCCAAATTTTTATCATAGGTGTAGCTAATAAGGATACATAACATATATAACGGGTTTTTGATTTGACCTACTTTTCAAGGTCGCAGAGGTCAAAGTTCGAGAAAAGTGACGAACCTGCCACAGTTTGTCATTATTTCACCGAGCAACTTCATATCTTGCATAAACATGCATTGGAGGGGTACCTTAAAAAATACCAAGTCTCGGCCCGATTTGACATCCAGTATGGCCGCCAGGTGGCGTAACCTGAAAATCAAGTAAGTGCTATTACTCGGGAACGGCTTGACGCAGAGTGCTCAAATTTGATATTCACCTCCATCTTGATGACCTTTACATGCATGTCAAATTTCGGCCTGATTTGACTTCAAACATGGCCACCAGGTGGCGTAACCCAAAAATCATCAAAGTGCTGTAACTCAGGAACGGCTTAACCCAAAGCGCTCCAATCTGATATGTGGCCCCCTGCAGATGACCTTTATGTTCATGTGAAGTTTCGGCCCGATCGGACAACCAATATGGCCGCAAGAGGTGGCGTTACCCGAAAATAATCAAAGTCCTACCTGGGAATGACTTGACCCAGATTGCTCATAACTGATATGTACATGTACCTCCCTCTGTCATTAGACTATTATGCCCAACCCAGTGAGCACATGGTCCATGGACCATTTCATTTTCTGTGCAGGACTGCAAGCATTCGAGTTGTAAGTGATCAGCATGTAGGTACAAAGACTTCTATCATTTTCTTTTACGAGTAGGTAGGTTCACGCCGCAGCCAGCAGCTGTCTGGATGATGAATATAGAATCACAAGGCAAGGACCTATCCGGCTTTGGGAATGATGCTTCACCCCATGATGTCACCTTAACGACTGGACCCACTGGGGAACTAAATACGGCTTACAAATTCCACGGCCTGGCTACTTCTTACCTGAGTGTGGCACACTCAAAATCTATGGACGTGGGGGTGAATGGATCATTTACGTTCACAGCCTTTGTCAACATTGCAAAAGCAACTGGATGCTTTATAGAATATAGTTACACTGATGGAATTGGAATGCATGTTTGGAGCTGGGGTTCTAGTAACCTCTACGCCAATATTGTAGAGAGATCAGCAAAAGTACAACATTTCAAAACATTTAGCAGCCTTGTAATGCCTCATAACACGTGGACATTCATTGGTGTTTCCTACGACATGGCATCAGGTAAAGTTACTGGGATTGCGGATAATAAAACGCAACAGCTAAGCACAGGGTCTCACTTAGTCCGCACCAATGGCAAGCCTGCGATCCGACTCGGGCAACGACGCGGAGGGGAAACTAACAGTTACCTCCAGGGAAGCATGTGTTGTGCGATGCTGTTCAGCACGAGTCTCTCTGTCAGCGACATGAGGAGAGTAAGGAAAGTCTGCATGAAAAAACTAAGGCCGCAGGGTAAGTGAGGTGGTGTACCGAAAATTCCCTCAAAAAGAATATTTTCATCGTCAAAATGCTGGCTAGTTATTTGGCCCGTTTTATGAAACTTAATGAGCGTGAAAAGCTTGTTGCTGATGTCCAAAATGTCGCCGGGATGCCTGCCTTTGAAACAACAGATAACTCGTCTCAGGGATAATAACGTTACCATTCCTTAAAGCCGGTGTAATGTTTTACACTGCCGCCCGTTTGCCAGTGCCTCCCAACAAAAGATTGATGGAATAAGCCGCGACGTGACAATGGGGGAGGCACTGATCAACATGTCTTTCTGTATTTGAGTGTCCGCCGAACAATAAAGCGGGCATTGTCATACGGGAGGCATTCTCATACATTACACCTGTTTCTACTACTTCAGTTTTCCCCACGGTTTGCGGCGAGTGTCGCGGTTTTCATAGGTGCAGCACGCCATAATATCATTGTGAAACGTTCGAAGGATTATTACCCCAGTCTGCGAAAACCACCCCGCCTGCCGCAAACCCTTGTGGAACCCGCTTAGTTGAAACGGGTCTTTATGCTAGCTGCCGTTTATCCGATTTAACGCACCAAAATCTCGCACCCGGCGAAATGTTGAAGCATACGCAGTTAATGGAGTCGTATCTATATTAATACTCTTGACCGACATTTCGGTGATTTTGCCTGGTGATAATCGCTTATATTTTTTCCCATGCTTTCACTACCCGGCCTATTCGCCAGATTTTTCTTTACGCTTTTAATTTCAGAATCTGTCTTTAAGCAACACTCAACAGGAGACGTCCCGTCCGTATACCGCCTATCAACGCACCCCGCAACCAGCACAGAACATTGTGCCATGTTTTGCCAGCGCAATGACGAATGCATGTCCTTTTCGCATAAGAAGGCATCGGGCAACAGCTGCGTCCTCTCTAACGTTGATTTCTCCAAGGAGAGTGTGACGCCTCAGGCAGTACCAGACGTCGTTCTTTATTCAATATCCTGGTGAAGACGCAGAGAAAAAGGAAAAAGCTACACGCACACAGACGAATAGTACACAGCTGTATTTGGCACACTGTTTGGGTCCTAGCTGAACGGGGAACCGGCGTGCCTTATGCCCGTGTCACGCTGTCCCGAAATTAGACACCCGATGGCCACACGAATATGGAAATTCTGAATTTTGCGTGAAGATGGCCCCGAGGTCAACTTCCAGAATCTTGCAAATTTTCGATCCCAACCGGGGTCTTCTTCAGGCTGGCACTTATCAGTAAGATTTCCAAACGTTTCCAAATTCGTATGGCCATCGGGTGTCAACTTCGGGACAGTGTGACACGGGCATAAATGAGGCGCTGGGAAACAACTCAGTTTTACCGCAAAAGCGCATGCAACGATGAAAGCGTCATTGACGTCGCGCATCGATCGTGACGTTATGTGCGATGCGTCGTCATTCAGAACCAATGACATTGCTCTTCGGTCTGTTGTTTGCGCTAAAAAAGTCAAATTTTTAAATAAAATTCAACATGTTCCCGCTTGAATTTTCGTTTGAAAATATTCGGATGCATTGAGTCGCTCCTATTGATGATGAACGTACATGTATAAAATTCGAAATTGAGTGGATTACTTCAGGTATGTCTCAGAATTCAATGGGGAACAACACGGAATAGTTCCGCCGGTTCCTCATTGACGAACGTAGGAATCACACCCGGTCTAATATTTTTCATTGTCCCCGTATGCCAATGGATCCTCACAAAAGATAAACGGAATGGGGGATAGCGGGGAGGCACCGACAAACATGTCTCACCGTTTTTGATAAACGGGCATTGCCATACGAGATGCTCTCTCAGTCGTCACAACAGAACCTCCGAGGCAACAGGCGCCGATGTTTCTATTGCGCCACTCTGACAGCCAATTTCAACTTCTGAATCTACTGCTCGATTAACGAGCCTTTCCCATCCGGTACGATACGTGTGTACATGTATGTATTTGTGTTTGAGATCGCCGTGTGTTATGCCAGTGTGACAGAGACATTTTTAAAATTTATTACTAAGAACTAAAATCACAGACAATATTTATGAACTGTTTTTAACATTAACTTCTTAAATTCTTCATTTTCATATTTTGAATTCCAGAACATGGTATTTCTAATTCCTTTACAATTTTTATCATATTCATTGTTTTCGTTCCTTTATTTGATAGTTCAGTCTGCTGGCAAAGTGCTTTGAGGTTCTTTTACATAAAGCGTTATATAAATTTTAGAGCTTCGCTTCAATACTTATCCATTTTTAAATCTGGGCCTATTGTAATCCTGGTATTATTTGAACGTTTTGCCTCGACCTGCTTTGCGACAGGTTATGTGTATAAATATCTCATGTAAATAATATGTGTTCATTCCCACTGAAGATTTCCAAGAGGAATGAAAGCGCTATGGGACATTTAAATATATATAATGAGAATTTCAGCCTAAGTTACACTTTTTCGAATATTTTATCTCCACACTTTTTACATTTCAACTACAGTGGAACCCCTCAGTTCGGCCACCCCTCTTACTTGACCACCCCTCTAAACTGACCGATTTTTGTCGGTCCCAATGAAATCCTTCACATTTTCCATTAGCTAAGTCGACCACCCCTCTACCCCGACCGCGACCACCCAAATGGTGGGTCCCAGGCTTCATTTCAACCCCTCTATCGACCATGACCACAGAAGTAGATCGAACATGGGCCCTTTTGAAATACCGGTACATGTTCATGTGCATGTGCATGGATTACCTCAGTCATTGGAGGAATTATATTTATAAGCTCAGTCAGAATATGGAGATGGTCAGAATGACATTCATGCCACAACACCATTAGCCAAACCAAACAAAGCTTCCAAGTTGTAAAGGTCTTCATTTTGTGTTGTGGCTGGTGACTTTGTTTTGCCAAACACAGCAATTTGGATGATCCCTGGCCAGAATTCAACTTTTAATCATCATAATCAAAGCCCTTTGAGCACATGATTCAGCAATCACAGTGGGCATTTTTAAGTTAAGGGCAATTTGGATTTCAAAGGAAATGTTGCTAATTGTCTGTATATCGGCTAATTAGTGGTCACCTTAGTTGCTAAATCATGTGATGAAAGGGTCCTGAACATGTCCTCACCTAAATCTCAAATTTAGTACGTTCACTAATGTGAGGCATGTGGTAAGTTGTACCTTGCTGTACGAATAAGCATCCAAAGTAATCTACATTGTTGACTTAGTATGGTCAGTCTGGTGATACTATTCTGCATGAATGCATCCCCCTGGATCTCAACCTGGCTAAAGTGACCACCCCTCTAAATGGACCACTTGGCTCCGGTCCCATGGGTGGTCGATTTAGAGGGGTGAAATGAAATTAATTTATTTAGAACATAGTAGATACAAAGAAGAAGAAGGGCTGACGCCGAAGGCATTAATAGCCCTTATACATGAAAATAAAATGTAATAGTAATGATGAGGAACATAGGACAATTTCAGAGTATAAACAAAATTAAGGAAATAGCAAAATAAGTAGGAAGAAAAAGAAACAAACCGACAAGTACTCAGGAGATGAGGTGTTGCCTGCGGAACTGGATCAGTTACCTATTTGACACAGCACAGACGTAGTGGTGATAATATTAATTTATTTACAGACAAAGGCAGCATATCGCTGCCGTTGAGAATAAGATCCAGTTTCGCAGTCAACCCCAACCTGTCAAAAGATAAATGGTTAAATGAAGGCAGCAAACCAAGGTCTGAATAAAATTTGGCACGATTATCACTAAGAAGAGGGCATTGGAGGAGAAGGTGTGTGGTTTGAGCACGGTATCCACACTCACATGAAGGGTCGTTAACACCAGTAAAATTGTGAGAATACAAATGACTTTTAAAATTTAAGGGCAAGCCATCGTTTGACATTTTCATATTGCTTGAATTGAGGCCCCTATGAGAAAAGCAATAAAGACACCTCCAGTTGACTGCTTTTATGGCCCAGTGTGATCACTGTGCTTTACAGAAACAGAAAATGAGCAAAGTCCCAAGAATTACAGCTTAATTACATTACATAATCAATAACAAAGAAATTCACCAAACATGAAAAACAGGTACAATTTTCTTGGAGAAGGAGCGTGTAAATGACACATTGAAGGTGTGACAACAGTGTCACAAACACACAGAACCTGGGGTGGCGAGGGTGTCCTGACATGCTCTTCATGTGAACCATACATGCTCAGTACAAAAAGGACAACCAGGAAGTAAAATCTAAATCCAATATGGCCGCCCTGTTTTGGAAAATCTTGCAGCAATCATGGAATTCGCATGCCGAGTACTCTATACCTGTTGAAAATATTGCTATCAAAATGGGTGGACTAAGTAGAACAAAACTCGAACTTTATGATCCACATGTCGTTTGATCTTCAAAATGTAACATTTCCTGGGAAAGTGTACCGATTACTTGTCTTTTGTTTCAACTTATTAGCTAATTAGTTCGTTCCAAGGTGCGTCTCATTCAATTCCATTTGACTTATAGACCCCAGAGGTGCCTTCATTTCCGTCATACAACTTGTACTTTTATGGTATTTTGACATCTTTTATTTACGACGCCTGACCACATTTCAAAAATTCACAACAATGGCTCGCCCTTAAATCACACTTAGTTCTGTTAAAAAATATTTCCTCCTGTCGAGTAAGACCAAGTTTTGACGTGGTAAGAGGATTCTTTTTACCATGAAGGTGGTTTTTTATTCTATATTTAAAAGATGATTTGGAAAAGGACTCCTTGATGTGAGTAGGTACCGTCTCCCAGGCCTTGATACTACTAGGTATAGCAGACGCACGCATTTTAGCAGACATGTGTGGAGGCATTCTGAAAGGTCTTTGGTTCCTCAAGACACGATGAGGTAAGGGGTCAAGATGATCGGTGGTCAATAATTTATGGATTTTAATCACTTCATACCGCCTCCCACGTAGCTAATAGGCCTAGTTTAGGCGCATCCGGCTTTTGGAAGTTAGTTTTATTATCCCACCGAACGTAAGTTCGGTAGGGATTATAGAGAAACCCCTGTGTGTCCGTCCGTCCGTCCGTCTAGCCGTCTGTCAGTCCGTCCGTGCCCATAACTTTACAATGACTGAAGATTTTAAGTTCATGTTTGGTGGGGAGATGTACCATGGGCCATCGGTGTGTCGCGTGAAAGAATCGGCCAAATCTGATTATCACTTTGCCACCAGGGGGCGAAAAGCCAAAACACAAAAACTGCGATTGTGCCTTTAATACTGAACGGAATTTCATTGAATGTTTTTGGTAGGCTCACCTAGCAAGGGTACATAATATATCGTAAAATTTTTAAATTTCATTGATTTTTCAGCCCTGTAGGGGGCGCTTTGTAAAAACCACACAAGTTCCCTTCCGCTCTGTAACTTCTCAATGACTGAAGATTTTGGTTTCATATTTGGTGGGAGGGTGTGTCATGGGCTAACGGTGTGTCGCGTGAAAGAATCGACGAAATCCGATTCTCCACTCCACCACCAGGGGGCCAAAGGCTAAAACACAAAAACTGCATTTACACCTTAAATATTGAACGGAATTTCACCAGATTTTTGTGGTTGGCTCATCTAGCAAGGGTACATAATATATCGCATGGTTTGGAATTTAATCGATGTTTCAGCCCTATAGGGGGCACTTTGTAAAAACCACAAAAGTTCCCTTCTGCTCATGATAGTACCTTCGACATTGACGCTGTGACTTGTGACTCGAATATCCCTTCTGGCTCGCAACATTTCAATGAACGCAACTTTCGTTCAGTGGGATTTGCACACGCTTTGCATTGCTCTTGTTGGCCAATGTTTACATAAAATGCACGGCATGCATTGCACAATGTAGGCCTATTTTAAATGTACAGCGGAGGCGCTGATGTTTGGGCCCTTTCCGCCTCACTGGCTTCACACGTGCTAGGTGCGATAAGGCATATAGGCTAGCGCACGACTGCTAGTAGAGCTCTGTTTGTGGGTAAAGCAACTATTACAATGTAGTCTAGGCCTTATCGCAGCTGCCATGTTGGACGCCAGCCAGGCGGAAAGGGCTCAACCATCAGCGCCCCCACAGTACACTTACAGTAGGCCTACATTGTGCTGTGCATGGCATGCATTTTTTTGTAAACATTGGCCAATAAAAAGTAACTTCCAAAATTCAGATGTGCTAAAAACTATCACTTTATGCTGCCTGCCATATCACACTGGACATGTAGCCTAGCTAGTAGTTTTAAGCGCATCCGGCTTTTGGAAGTTACTTTTATTGGCCAATGTTTACAAAAAATGCACTGCGGGCCCTGCTGGCTTCCAATTTGGCGGCTGTGATAAGGCCTATGACAGCAATAGGGCCAAGTACATGTACATGCAGTGACCATCAGCTGATTGGGCCTATTTCTCTCAGTTCTTAACTGGGATATGGTGCCTACATGTACACATTAGTTTTAAAACAAGTGATTCACATATTCATTATTTATCTGTTTCAGTCACACAGTTGCTCAGATCTGTTGTACCATACCATAACAGTCAAGTTGGGCCTTGTATCAAATTTGTCGGACATTCTATTCAGTGCGAGGAAGGTAATACCTTTTGTGAGAACAGCATACAGTACTTCAATCAATCTGTACCTTGAACAATGAATGTAGATTTTTGGCATTCTGCCCAGAAGTAACAAAATTGTAACAAAATAAGTAACAAAATCTCCCACATGCTTGTACCAGAGAAGTCAATCCCCTTGACACAGGCCTTTCCATTTGACGGGGGCTAAGATGTTCATGCGCCTTGCAAACAATAGAATTTCTATTGATTGCGAGGTGCATGCACATTTTAGTGCCCCTTAAACAGAAAGGCCTGTTAACAGTTTATTTCATTTAAATTCTTGGGTCTTCATTGTATTGACCCTCCAAGAGCTTTAACTACACTACTGATCATTTTACTGGTATGTACATGTATTGTAAAAATTTTTTAATTATGTTCTTTGTGGGACACACTGCCATTTAAGAACAAAAGTGATATGCAATCCCCACATATTCATTTCTTTGTCATTTTCTAATTTCAGGTTACCAAATTCCTCAGAAGATACGCTGCAGTGCCTTCCTCCTGTACTGTCAGAATACTAACTGTCACCCAGGACACCCTACAAAACACCAGGCACCAGCGAACGATTTCCACCTGTCAACGTGCAGTTAACCATCAGCATACGGTTCCTGAACTCAACTGTCAGCGCGCAGTTAACCGCAAGTGCCAGCGTGCATTTGTGCCTGCCGGGTAACTCTGGCCTAGAATTCTCGTTTGAGAATTTTGCGTACCGCTGCTGGCGCTTTCTCAAGTTGCGTTCCCTGCTTGAGACTGCGTGCAACTCTGCACGAGTTGCACTGCCCAGGTTGTCTGCACGACAAGCCCATAGCAGCACAGCAGGCTGCACGCCTGTTTAAACCATATTGAGACAGCTAACAAAAATACTGAGACAGCTTACAGAAATATTGAGAGCGAACAATACTGAAACAAAGCAAAAACAAACTGAACAATACAAAGCAAAAACGAACTGAGCAATAAAAAGCAAAAACGAACTGAGCAGTACAAAGCAAAAACGAACTGAGCAATACAAAGCAAAAACGAACACTCACTAAGCATTCTATTTCAGCGATTATTATTCAGTCATTACCAAGATACGAAGAGACCGTTATTGAGAAGCTGAAGTAAGGAAGCCAGACCTATTGAACATTTCCAAATTTCCTGTAAACCGTTGTACCGATACTGATGTACTTTGTTCCATTTTCTGAAGAATAAATACTCATTTCAAGACTCCTCCCCAAGTCATCAGCAAAATTCGTTCATCAGTGTTTCATTACTAAATGACTTATTGTAGTAGGTAATTGACCTGAAGATATAAAAAGAAGTCTATGGTGTAGTTGCCAAGACTGAAATCAGCTGTTTTCGCAATTGCTGTTAAGAACCACCAATCATAGTGAGACTTAGGTACGCTCAAGAGAAAAAAGATCACTTTCCAGAATTCAAGGACTGAAGTAGCACTACTACACAGCAAGCACCTCATCTTCCTGGCCGTGGACTTTTCTATTCGCTGGTATACAGTTTGTGTGCTGTTGAAGAGGTACTGGTGCAGTGGTTGCTATTACCAGTTGGACAAAGCTAGTTCAGGTTCTGTTGTGTAGGTACCAGGACTGGAGTCTTCTGTTTGAGTAAGACCAAATCCTGACGACCCTCGCTAACAAAATATAGGTAAATTGAGGACAATATTAACTTCTCCGTATAGTGACGTTTTTCGGTAGTTGGCTAACTATTGGAGAGGGCACAGGTAGACTGGAAATTTTGTACAGTGTCTGCTGCAAGCAAGTTCACTAATTGGTGTTGAGCAGTAGGTGCTAAGACTGTTCCTTGCAAAAGCCTGAGCTATGTTAACCAAACAACATGATATGTCTTGAACAGTATCGATCATCGGTGGGGTGCTTCTATTATAGAGCAGTAACTACCAAGAGAAATGACAC
>NMRB01000771.1:1772-13247 GCA_002633025.1 Notospermus geniculatus | reverse complement strand
TTATATGAACAAGAAACAGTAGCGGCCATGGAAGGCGAGGTGGCTACTCTTGTTCCGTTATACGAACAAGAAACAGTAGTGGCCATGGAAGAAAAGGTGGCTACTCTTGTTCCATTATATGAACAAGAAACAGTAGCGGCTGTGGAAGGCGAGGTGGCTACTCTTGTTCTGTTATATGAAGAAAAGTAACGGCCATGGAAGGTGAGGTGGCTACGTTCTGTTATATGAACAAGAAAGAGTAGCGGCCATGGAAGGCGAAGTGGCATGGATAGCGGCCCTGACTAACTTCCCTCCCACTGAACTGTGTCAAATTGGCAACATGGCCGTGGAAAATACTTTTGCCTGGGCCATAACCAATAGCCGTTTAGGACGTGGTCGTAACTGCGAAGAAACAAGATCAGGACCGCACGGTATGGATGGTACACGCGCTGCTAAATTCGCATGAATTATTAAATATGAGAGTCGAACTCGTCACAAACCAACATTTAAGAAGAGAAGAACAGTGTCACGGAATATTTGGACTTTCAATCCAAAACGAGCTCCTTGGTGGCGAGGTTTCTTCTGGCCTAATATTCAAGATCGAGGACAAAATACTTGAAGATCCAAGACCAAAGGCGAACTCTGATAGTATTTCGATCCCATACTGTTTATTTTAACTGTCAACAAGTGGCACACTTCTCCAGCAGAGTGTCATAAATGTGTGCTGCCACTTGAATTCCAAACAGCTATGTCGATTGCCCAGCACCGACGGGCATTCATGTATATTATCTGCTAAGAGTTTTGCGACTTCTGTAGTATACATTTATTATTGACGTACACTTGTAAGCAGATCAGGTAATCACACGTTGTGTACGTGCTATAAAATCTGTCAGCGTTAGATGATGCTGACGCTCGTTCTCGGACTCAGGCCAGGTATGCTGTTGATGTACATCAATGCTGTGTCCATCTTACTTGACCCTGCCTAGGCCTACATCAGACATTGAACTATGTGGGCGCAGTGCATACTGCCAAGATCGGGGTTGCCAGTCAAAAGTGGCAGTGCCCTGAACCTTTCAAGATAAAACTAGAGCAATGTAGATGGGGAGCCCATCGCATATCTCCCCGCTTTCGACAGGAAGTAATGGTGACATGGTTATTTTTCCTGTGTCTTTCATATATTGACCCCTGGTGGGAAGAGGCTGAGTTTGATCGAAATACACTGGGGGTTGGGCAGATTAGCAGTCGAGTACAGTACCTAAACATTCCAAATTCCAGATACACCACCACTCACAATTTTGTCACCTCATCACAAATAGTTTACGAATAATGGCCATTGACGTGTTTTTCGCATGTTTCTTGTGGTTTTAAGGAATGTTCGACCCTTGTGACCTTGAAAGTAGGTCAACGTCAAAACCTGTCCGATATATTGTGAAGATGTTACAGATGAACCTTCACACAAAATTTTGTCACTTTATCACAATTACTTTAGGTGTAATGGCCATAAATGTATTTGTCACGGATCGCCCCCTGGTGGAAAGACAGGGAGTTGGATTGAAATTCTAAGAGTGTTGTGCACATCAGTGGATGAGTACCTAATATATACCAAAGTTTCAATCTCCTCCATTGAACGGTCCAGGAGGAGATATCACTTTCGGACGGCTCCTAGTTTTTATTAAAGTTTGACCCCTGTGACCTTGAAAGTAGGTCAAGGTCAAAACCCGTATGATATATTATGAAGCTGTCACAGATAAACCTTCACACCAAATTTCATCACTTTATCACAATTACTTTTGGAGTAATGACCATAAATGTGTTTTTCACATATCGCCCCCTGGTGGAAAGACAGGGAGTTGGATCGAAATTTCAAGAGTGTTGTGCACAATAGTGGATGAGTACCTAATATATACCAAAGTTTCAAGCTCCTCCGTTGAACGGTCTAGGAGGAGATATCACTTTCGGACGGACGGACGGACAGACAGCCGGACTGACGGCGGAGGGTAAAACAATATCTCCCCGACTTTTTTCAAAAAGTGGGGAGATAACTACCCGAGGAGGGCAGGCTGACAATTCTGTGGCTGTCAGTGGCAAAGAACGTGCAACCGGAGGCAACAGTCCCAGTCCCTGGGAGTGGTATTTCACCAAAGGGACTAGTCACAAGTTCCACAACTTCAACTTTTGAATCACTCGAAATTTCTGCATTATGTCAAATCGCCACGTAATGAGAACCCAGAAGAAGACCCAAAGACGTCAGAAACCCCCACAAAAGGATAAAACACAAAGCCCGCCGCAAGCCGTCCTGGTAACGACGTTGAATATGTTTTGATTCAAGAGGAAGAAATTTGCTTATTCATTCAATGTTTAAGCCTTCAAAGAAAAGAGGTCGTGCAACTTCTACATTTACCAAACTAGAGTTGTTCCTATGATGGCCTGAGCAGAGATGCATTGATTTCATATCACAACTAACTATTATATTATATCTGCTACCTGGAATTTTATATCTTTCCGTTTAATGACCATGTTTATAGGTATTGAGGACAGGTGCTTGGAATGCTGGTCCAGCAAATCGTCCTCCATCACCGAGGACAATCTGAGGCCCTCAACACTTTTGACTTGGTTTCACAACATTCCCTGATGTCCTCATTCAAGTTGATGTCACCGTGTTCATCAGGTTCACGAGTTACGGGTTGAACCACCTGATATACATCAGGTAGGCTCCTACATTCATCACAAACATGAACATGTCCTGTTCACTACATGTTTCACTACCTTTCAGTCCGGGGATCCGCTGATGGTTCCCTTTTCCGTAGGGCAGATGGTTCTTCGGTCACCCACACGTACTTCTCATTCTACTTGCGCAGTCTTCTACAGGCCTGCTCCTTGGATACCAGTATGTATCAGGGTCATTCTTTCCGTATTGGAGCTGCCTCCTGGGCTGCACAGGCTGGGTTCCCAGACCAGCAAATCCGCTAGATAGGCAGGTGGCATTCAGATGCGTTTAAGAAGAACATCCGTAACAGTTCCATCAAGTTTTAAGCCGCATGGGTTGGGGCGTCCATGCGGGTCTCCCCTTCCCCAGCTCCTTGACTCTCGCCACATTTTCTATTTTGCTCAGCTCCAGGAACTTTGGCCAGTTTTGCATTTCGTTGCTTTTGAATGTATTTAGTAGGGTGGGAGGCTACTGCCTACATGCCACCATATCAAAACCTGAAGTGCGGTGAAGTTTTTCAACTTCATCGGTCATTTTATGCTCGAGTTTGTATTTTTTTGTTATTTCATTCTTTGTTCCATTTTTAGGTGTGCAGTCAGAGAAAGGTCTTTTCAGAACGACCTGTCCTTGCTAACATGGGCAGCGAGAAGTGGCGTAAGTCATCTACAGTCGGATGCAATTGCAACATTTTCCTTGCTGTAACACATCCTACAAACATTGCTCATAAATGTCGGAGCAACTTCTGCACGGAGAGTGGCACCTTCTAAGTGACGCTCTCTGCTGCCTATGACGACTTCCACATGAGTGCTAGATGGTCAGAAGAGACGGCATGGCAATCCACAGCAACAGATAACCAGATTCTGCAACCAGGAAAACACCTCTTCCTGAGTGTTGTGAACTTGTAAGTAGACAAGCTGCGCCTTGAACGAGAGATCAAAACTAGAGAGGCGCGGGGAATTGCTGAGCAGGGGGATGCGGATCATGAATCATTCGTGCATGAGAACAGAATGCAGCTGCTAGAAATACACCAAGGACATACACCCACAGATCTTGTACGATGTTATTACGAAATACGAGAATGCCACCGACGATGACGACTGGAAAGTAGTGGCGTAAGTCATCTACAGTCGGATGTAACATTCTCTTTGCTGTAACACATCCTACAAACATTGCTCATAATGAAATGCCGGAGCAATTTCTGTGTGGGGAGTGGCAACTTCTATATTGACATGTACATGGAAAGGTTTTTGGCTGCAGAACCCCTCGTAGACTACGAGGTAGAGAAGAATAAGGAAAGGTTTGCAGAACACCCAAGTAAGTTGCCAGAACAATTGTGGGATGAAACTGGTAGATTTCCTAAAGAAGGGTTCAAAACCAACCAAAGATGTAGTCCCTCCAACCCCAAGGAAAACCCTGAAATTCTAAAGGAAACATTTCCTAGTCTTCATAGTCTGAGGAAGAGGCAGCGTCAAATGTTAGATGCTGCACCAAGAAGTCGGGACACTTCACCCCACAAAGCAGAACCACCACAGTGCCAATAGCCATTACAAGTTATTTTGCTTATGAGGACTGGGAGAGTAGATCTGGGTCTCGTGTTTTATTACTGATGACACTATTTGCAACATTTGCCCACTTTGTTTCAGTCCACACGGAGCTGAAGATCCCTGTGAATTTCTTTATGATCAAGATGATGTTTATGAGGTAGACAGTGATGCAGCCCACATTTTGTGGTTACCCATATGAACCTGAAGAGCCGTTCTGTATTCTGTATTCTTACAGAATTGAAAAGACAAGTAGTCGAAAGAGGTCGCTGCCACCAAACTTTTGTATTTATGCTAAGAATGTTTTAAAAATGTTTATGTACTGCTGTTTTAAATTGTTTGTATATGCTAAGGATGTTTTATATAGAATCTAAAAGAAATGTAAATTTTAAAAACCCTCTATGTACTGCTGTGTGGTGAGAGTGTAATAAACTATCTTATCTGTCTTTCATGTGTGAACAAATGATGGAGACAATTGCATGCACATCCAACTCGGAGAAGTCTGCGAGTGACAATGCTCAGCCTCTAACACAACACACAACAATACCACACAAGCAATTTTGGTAGACTATTAATAATCATAAGTTGCCTGAAACAATAGCATCTAATCGCGTGAAAATGAAAATGAAGATGAGTTGTTGGATTATGAGGATGGCCAGCAGCAGGGTGATAAAGTACCTCAGGCGGGACAAGCGGGCCGTTGTTGACCTTCACTGTCTTTGTTGCTGGAAGGGAGATTCCGGCTATTTTCAAACGCACAGCACAGCAGAGAACATCTTCCTAAGCCAAGTCGAGGACCTCCTTTATGTTGAGAAATGTATCGCTTTGGCGCTTTGGACCCTGGCGACCAACATTGAATATCGAACAATTGGACACTTGTTCGGTGTATCAGTTTCATCAGTCTGTGATATTCTAAAGGATGTGTGTCGGGCAATTCATGAAAATAAAATTTGCCTGAAAGATTTATTCACCTTCCTCAAGGAGTAGAAGCGATGCAAAGTGATGACGAATGGGGAGTCCCAAATTGTGTCGGTGCTATTGATGGAAGCCATATCCCAATCACTGCCCCAAGACAAAATCATACTTATTATTACAATAGGAAGGGGTTCTATAGCATCCTTCTGCAACTTGTTGTTGACTGCAATTACCTGTTCAGAGACACATGCATAGGGTCACCAGGGAATGTGCATGACGTGCACGTCCTGGCTAATTCTGAAATATACCGCCTTGGGCAAGATCGGCGATTGTTTTCAAAGGAAAGCTGCAATGTATTAGGCACAGATGTGCTTGCAGTGACTCTTGGGGATCCTGCATATCCTCTTCTGTCATGGCTAATGAAACCATTCCCAGAAACCGCAAGGACAACTGCACCACAAATCGGATTCAAAAGGGTTTCATGGCCTCAGTGGCTCAGTCCATGGAAAAGATGGGCAATGCCAGGGCAACCAGGGGGGATTGTTAGTAAAGAGCTTTCACAGCAGAGGAGTTACCAACAGAAGCCTGCCCTGTCCTTTGAATAATCAAAGGATAAGTGGGAGAGCCAATCCGTCATGAAATTGCTATTTGAGGACGACATAAACAAATCCAAGACAGAAGCAAAGCAAGTTTCCCACTGTATGAAAGAAGCTACTGGCAATGCTGGCTATAACAATACGGGAAAGGATACGGAAAATGTTAGGTGCTGCATATCGGGGTGAGAGAGTGGTGGTGAATGAAATGGTCCATGGACCATGTGCTCACCCGTTTGACAGAGAGAGGCGTAATGACAGAGAGAGGTGTAGCCTATGTCAGTTATGAGCAATCTGGGTCAAGTCATTCCCAAGTTGTAGGGCTTCAATGATTTTGTGGTTATGGCACCTGGTGGCCATATTGGATGTCCGATCGGGCCAAAATGTCACATGCACATAAAGGTCATCTAGAGGGAGCCACATAGCACATTTGAGCGCTCTGGGTAAGTCGTTCCTGAGTTATAGCACATTTGATGATTTTCGGGTTACGCCACCTGGCGGCCATATTGGAAGTTTAATCAGGCCGAAATTTGACGTGCATGTAAAGGTCATCAAGAGGAAGGTAAATATCAAGTTTGAGCACTCTGGGTCAAGCCGTTCCTGAGTTTTAGCACTTGGATGATTTTCAGGTTACGCCACCTGGCGGCCATATTGGATGTCCGATCGGGCCGAAACTCGGTATTTTTGAAGGTACCCCTCCAATACATATTTATGCAGGATATGAAGACTCTCGGTGAAGTAATTAAGAACTGTGGCAGGTTCGTTACTTTTGTCGAACTTTGACCTCTGTGACCTTGAAAAGTAGGTCAAATCAAAAACCCGTTACATATGTCATGTATCCTAATTAGATACACCTATGATAAAAATTTGGAGAAGATCCAGTCATTAGTTCCGGAGTTATTGCACTTTTTGTGTTTTTGGTTTTGGCCACCTGGAGGCCAAGCCAAGAATCGAATCGGACCGAAACTTGGTGTCATAGGTCATCTGATCTAGGGGTATATATGTACCAAGTTTCAGATCAGTAGCTCCAGCGGTTACGAAACGTGCCCTGCTAACGGACGACGACGACGACGGACGACGGACGCTGACTGACGACAAAAGCTCACGGGTGAGCTAAAAATCGCATGAATGAGATTATGAGAAACACTTCGGTCATTTGATATGTCCCCTTTCATTACAGGAATGTTGTGAAATGCCAAGGAATATGTACGAAACCACTCTCTATCATGTTGGAAATAAGTTGGTATACTTCAAGACAAAATGTTATCATTCTCAAAGAAAAAATGAAACTCCCCACTCACTGAAATTGACATTATATAGTGATGGCAACGTGAAACATGCAAATTGTTCACGTGCTGCTGGGGTACAGGGTATGTGCAATCATATTGTTGGCCTCCTGTACATGCTCATGTTATCATTGGAAAAGTTCTCTGAAGCTGGCACTTGTACAGATAATCCACAACAGTGGCATAAACCAGGAACAGCCACACTGACACCTGAGCCAATAGGAGCTGTCAGCGAGTTGACCACTAGGTGTCACTAGGGCCCAATTCAAGGCATCTAGCGGACCCAGTCATTATCGATCGAGCAGCGATCATAATAGATTTCCTGTACATTTGGTCCGCTAAGACTGTGCTGCCATCTGTTAGCAATATGCGCGGCTGACTGCTCCTATTATGGGTTACACTGTGATAAAGTCTTCATATATGCTTTTAAGGATATGAATTTATTATTCCTTGGTCAATTTTAGTGCCTCAACCAGGTTTTTGCCAATTCACCCGGTTGTTCATTTAGCCCATAAGATGAACTGTGTGCTGGTTTACGCTCTATCAATTCGAGGATCCTGGTGATAAACGCGAAACAACTACAGCTGAATATCCACCTTGACCGGTCAACTATGAAAGTAACAACGAAAAGGGGAGGCACAAAGTTAAAAAGTTCGACAGCAAACTGTTGTACGATGGCTGCCACCCAGGAAATCCTTTGATAGACATATGGTGTGAACATTACTATGCACGATCAGAAACCATCAACTAGGAAGAAGAAGACACAGGGTATTATTAATCAGGAGGTAAATTATTAAAGTAATAAAGATGCATTAACAAGTCACCAATGGGCTCAACTAAAGGGCACCGCACACTAGCGACTAAATTGAGGCGACCAGCGACACGACTGTCGACTACAACGTCGCAGGCGATAATCTCCTGTGAGGTCACTGAGCTATGTCGCACACGACAATTTCCTAGGACGATCCGCCAACAGGCGACTATTTTGCTGGAGACGGTCGCGGTAGCAGTGGACTGTGCCAAGCGACCAAAAGTTCAACATGTTGAATTTTCGGTCGCTTGGTTGCCAGGACTTACTGCGCGATCAAATTGTGTAATTCAGTCGCGTAACAATCTGCCACAAAGAAGAGACCAAAAAGTAATGAAATGGTCCATGGACCATGTGCTCACTCGTTTGGACATAACAGTGTAATGACAGAGAGAGGTACATGTCGGTTATGAGCAATCTGGGTCAAGTCATTCTCAAGTTGCAGGACCTCAATGATTGTTGGGTTATGCCGACTGGCGGCCATATTGGATGTCCGATCGGGCCAAAACTTCACATGCACATAAAGGTCATCTAGAGGGAGCCACATAGCACATTTGAGCGCTCTCGGTCAAGTTGTTCCTGAGTTATAGCACATTTCATGATTTTCGGGTTGCGCCACCTGGCGGCCATATTGGAAGTTTAATCAGGCCGAAATTTGACGTGCTTGTAAAGGTCACCTAGAGAGAGGTAAATATCAAGTTTGAGCACTCTGGGTCAAGCCGTTCCTGAGTTATAGCACTTGGTCGATTTTCAGGTTACGCCACCTGGCGGCCATATTGGATGTCCGATCGGACCGAAACTCGGTAGTTTTGAAGGTACCCCTCTAATACATGTTTATGCAAGATATGAAGATGCTCGGTGAAATAATGAAGACCTGTGGCAGGTTCGTCACTTTTGTCGAACTTTGACCTCTATGACCTTGAAAAGTAGGTCAAATCAAAAACCCGTTATATATGTTATGTATTCTAATTAGATACACCTATGATAAAAATTTGGAGATGATCCAGTCATTAGTTCAGGAGTTATTGCACTTTTTGTGTTTTTGGTTTTGGCCACCTGGAGGCCAAGCCAAGAATCAAATCGGACCGAAACTTGGTGTCATAGGTCATCAGACCTAGGGGTATATATGTACCAAGTTTCAGATCAATAGCTCCAGCGGTTACGAAACGTGCCCTGCTAACGGACCACGCCGGACGACGGACGACGACGACGGCGGACGACTGACGCCGCAGGACGATAAAAGCTCACGAGTGAGCTAAAAATGTTCAGTCGCTGGCCTGGTTGCAAGGCCGATCATCCAGAAAATCACTCGAAAAATCACTAGTGTGTGGAGCCCTTTTTTAGATGTAAGAAGGATGGACGAATATCCCAAATATAGTTGGGGAACTGAGGAAGGTGAAGGAGATATGCAGGGCGGCCGTGGTCATCCTGGTGGTAGTTAGCCTACCACCAAGGACAGATGTACTGTTGGGGGTGCCAGGTGTGGCAAGGAGGGCGACTTTTGTTGCAATATCACCAGAGCCTTATCACAAACGACTCATTCCATTGTGGCGCTAGTAACCCATAGTGTAATGGGCGAACAGAAAAAAGTGACACCAATAAGGAGGGCAAAGAAGAACCATTCTGGGTGGTTGTGTGTGCAGACCACATAGCGGCATGTAAAGTTCTTGTGTATGATACAAAGAAGGTACAAGTAGACAGACTGGAAAATGGAACAACGTACATGGTTACATATCTAATTCCATCCCATCTATCAATCTAGGTCACTTGGTTCACATGAGATAGCACAAACCAGATGCTCCTCAGTGTACAACTAGAAACGCTCCCAGTAACACGCTCTCGTTCTTCTTTCCCGACTACCCCGCTATACTCTGTTCCACTTTGTATTGTTTGTGTCGGTGTTGACATTCAGTATGGATTCTGACAAGGATTATGATGATCGTGATGCTGAGGCTCTCCTCGGCGACGAACCTGACGCTACTGTTGGTCAAACAAATCGATATGCCCTGCGGAATCAGTCTGACATAGTTTCTTTTCAATGTAATACTGAATCTTTTAAAAAATCTTATTTTCCTGCCACTGTACTTGACTGGAATAATCTCCCACTAGAAATCCGTGAATCAAGATCTCTTGCGATATTTAAGCGAAATTTAGAACGTTATCTTTTGGATACTTTACCGAAAGCACCAATATGGTATCTTCATAGCAACACCCGTTTCAGCAATATCCTTCACTGTCGACTTAGAAACAACTGTTCAGCTTTAAATTACCATCTGNATGACCATGAAGGTGGGATGTCAAGGTCAAGCTTCAACAGCCCCGATACAGAAACATGTTCATGATGATAACTACAGTCTAGAAGTCTACCCGGCACTATGGACCAACGTACTTAGGTCACTGAGGATGCTCCTCCTGATTATGCAATGACCTCCTGAAGGACAGAGGTCACGGTCAATATAAAACAACTCAGTCACCA
Organism: Notospermus geniculatus; assembly: GCA_002633025.1. NCBI lineage: Eukaryota > Metazoa > Nemertea > Pilidiophora > Heteronemertea > Lineidae > Notospermus > Notospermus geniculatus. The sequence continues at coordinate 2,942 of NMRB01000771.1, read as the reverse complement.
GAACTGGTTCATATCTTTAACAATTAGCGAGCAGCTGTATCCCTGTAAGTGTTACACATTATACATGTTCCTGCATCTACAGTAAACACCGGAAACCATTGACATCGCTCCGATGTCCCTCTCTTGTTTATCTCTTTTTGGTGCAGTGCAGAGGTACATTCTCCGAACGGGGCGCTTCAAATAATTATGTTGGAGCTACCGTTCGTGGAGTGCATTTCTGCACTGTACATCTTTGATTTATTTGATTGGATATTCTTTAAGTACATGTATAATAATCTGTATCTCGTTTATTATCCTGTTCCCACTATGTTGTATTTCTTAAGTTGTATTTACTTTGTATCCGTTCAGTTCTGCTTCCTCTTGTGTTAAATGTACCTTATGTTTTTGTATTTTTGTAGAGGAGACATGCATTTTAAGCACAACTGTGCTTCTCGCCTGTTCTCCTCATTAATATATTATTAATAAAACATTTATTATATTAAAAAAAGTCCACTATCTAATTTCCCGTGAATATTTCAAACATGACCGTCATGATTCAGGGTTTCCCTTTACGCCTATTTTTAGCGTATATACGCCAAGAAGCAAACATTTGCGCTAAGGCCAGTTCTTTCACGCGAATAAATTGTGCTTTTGATCCTGAAAAATGCGTGTTTTTAGTGCTTTACTTCAATAAAAAAGCGTTTAAGAATGCCATGATAAATTACTGGAGGTCATTTGTACGCTAGGGCAAAAAGTAAAAGAACATTTCGCGAAAACACGTTTTCGACGGCGCCGACCTTTCGTACATTCTGCGGGGTCTGAAGGCGGCCCCGTAGCAAGCCGCAGTCGCACATGTGGCTTGAGGTCTCAATCGCCAGCCTAGAGTGACTGGTTCTGCTCGCCGACACTAGGAGATGATTGGCCATTTGGTAGAGTCGGTACAGCGTCTCCCGCCTCGATTCCAACATGGCGCTGTCAAAGCCGGGTGCCAAGCCTTCGGCTTCTCGTCAGTTGAAATTAAGTTTTTCACTGCAACAACCCACATCCACCAGTGTTGGGCCTCCTGAGGAGGAGCCGTCACTACAGCGTCACTGTTATCGGGAAGAATGGGAATCTGAATTCCCCTGGGTTATACTTTCTCCTGATGGGAAGATGCGTTGTAAAGTTTGCAGGGATGCTGGTGTGGGCAAT
>NMRB01000770.1:267888-283267 GCA_002633025.1 Notospermus geniculatus | reverse complement strand
CTAACAGCAGAACATGCAGAAGCCTTCTTATAGGACTGGAAAATAATTTCATGCCCACCACCATACATACATCAAACAACATGCACTACCGGCACAGGCCCTAAAACAGAAAGAGTACAGATGTCAACCAAGGACAAGGTCATGAAAATTATTAAAAGAGGCGAGGTATTAATGATTTATGAATGTGCCTAGGAAAAGAAAACACTTCTCCGGGGCAAGAGTAGGCCTATCAGACAGCAGCGTCATTTCACCACACCAGAGTTTTTACACATGGATATGGGCGAACATCCACATTGATATGTGCAACAGTTCTTTGCCATCAAATATGATGATTAGGACACGGTATCACCAGCCTGTTTTGTCCCGTTTCCTCGCCAAATGAAAGAGGAAGGACCAAGGAACAAGAAGACGGGGGGAAATTACATAAATCGCCAGATTCACGAGTTTTCATGGGGGAATCATGAAGAAATTTGACAGTCGCCGTTGATGAAATTGGAAACTCGGGTTTATTTTTGCTTCAAACTGGCGAGTAAACCATCGGATCGCCATAAAACCGGTACGGAAGTAAACTACTGTTTATTATTTGTTCCGTGAGCTAAAAACGAGATTTATTATCAATTTCTCACCAAAACTGCAGATCCGCCATCTTTACCACAGACAAACGCGTCAACGTAACACAGGCACTTCCGGAACGAAAACACAGGCATGTGTCCAACAACGGGGAAAACCACAGCGATATGGCGGTTTGATTGTAGGCCGTGTGTTTGTTCTCCCGGGTCCAACTCCTCCTCTGTGTTCCCTTCCGGGCTAGTTGTTGTTTCAACACCTTCTGGCCGTCGACCTTCGTTCGCGCGATCATCGTTTGCTCCATCGAAATCATCAATAATCACTTCACCTTCGGACCGTCGACCTTCGTCGCCTTCCCCATGTATTTCCCCTCCCGAGTCCAATTCCTCCGCTGTGTTCCCTTCCGGGCTAGTTGTTTCAACGTTTTCCATTCTGAACATAAACTCTGGGCGAATGGTAGCAAGAATTTCCTCAATTCTGAATTTCAAGTAGTCTGCCTTGAGTCGTCTGGTACTCTCTGTGTGTGACATCACCTCGATCATCTTTGGTATCAAAGCCACGAACAAGGTCATCAGAGCGCTCGTAATGCCACGGGTCTCGTTCTTTTTTGTCTTTTGCGTGATCGTGTACGCTGTAAACAACCCCAAACACAAAAACATGACTGTAAAGGAGAATTTGCCGAGAGCGTTTTTGACGCATTGGCGTATCGGTCGAATTCTTCTGCACACTTCACGAAGCATATCTTTACTGATCATTGCATCTACAATACACCGTCCATCTTCCCTACATTTGCTGCCCCTGACGGCCTCCTGCGATGGCCCGCAGTCTTGCATTTCCAATGTGTTTATGCTGCCCCTGACGGCCTCCCGTGATGATCCGCAGTCTTGCATCTCCACTGTGTGTATGCTGCCCCTGACGGCCTCCTGCGATGATCCACGGGAGGCATTCTGTGATGTACCGGTCTGATTTTTCGTGTTGATATTTTTCATTTTGTCCTGGTGACGCTTAAGGCTGAAAGCTATGACGAGGTTAAGTATAGCTACTGCACAAATCGGTATTTGGGAACTTAAGGTCTCTTCGATCACGAAATATACGTATAATCCCTCAGGTAAAATGCAACTTACGTCGATTCCATTCGGACCTCGCTGATAGTGCGGTACCGTCAAAAGATTTCCGACATATAAAGCAAATTCAAATACAACGATACAAAAGGTGTATATCCGGGCACGTTTCATGGTGCACCATGCAGCGGCTTGGAGAGGGAACCAGACAGCAATCACCCTGTCCAATGCTATAATGACTACAGTCTACATTGAACAGCTGAAAATACGTATTCAAAGTAATGAAAAATAATGCAGTAAGCTGCACCTAGTGTTTCAACAAACTGGCTTTTTGCAAAAAGAGATATGGCTGCAGGTAAAACTTATGATGACGAGGATGTCAAAGACTGCCAAGTTACCTAGATAAAAACACATGACTGTGTTCCTGTTGTGAGGCAACGACATAAAGTCGTCTCCGAATTTCGCCAATTTTCGACCCCAACCGGGGTTTCTTCAGACACTTTCTAGTAGAGATCCTGGAATTGAATCAATATTGGTGTTGACTTAATGGGCCTCTAGAGGCAGCTTGCTATTAGGCTACTAACGGTACTGCGACTATACAACAGGTGGCGCTAGTAACCATGAACTCATGAATTGTGGATCACATTTTGACAATGATGAAATCTTCCTTCAAAAATGATGCCCAAGTTGATCTTCGTGCAATCAATTCTCTGTTAGTAATCATATCAATGTGCACTAAAAAGCTGCCTCTAGAGGCCCTTTAATTCACTTTTGGATGACATAAGTCACTTCTGGGATCTCTACTAGAAAGTGCCTGAGGAAAATGCCGGTTGGGGTCGAAAATTTGCGAAATTTGGAGACGACTTTATGTTTACTTCCAATCGGAAAAAGTATGAACAGTGTGCATTTTGTGTACGTATGCTAGCCAATCAGAAATTGTGTTACGGCGGCGTCGGTGAAACCCGTGATTATGTTAGCATGAGTGGATCCGTTGTCAAACAGCGCCGTCTATCGATGATTCTTCACTTTTGGCGCCAATCCTGCCAGTGTTCATTGGGTCTTTACTTATTGCCACCCGGAGACGAGGGTGTCTCTGCTTATGCACAAGCAGGGGTTTCGTACCTCACCATACTTCAACGTACTTCCTAAGACCTGAAATAAAAACTGAATAATTTTTTTTATCTTATGTGTTGTGCCCCCCACCCCCCACGTGGCCCACCTGGCAACATACTGAGCAAAGTTTGGCGTGAAAGTACAGTCCATGTAACTAACTATGTCACACCAACAAACAGAAGCGTCCAAATACCAAACAAAATGATCAAGTTGAAAAATTGGGGAGATACCAGTTAAACAGTTGGTAAATGCCAAAACTTTGTCGGGTGACGTCACAGGTGTAAATAATGTGGCTTAAAACCTATCATTCAAATTAAAGAGCCTTCAAATCAGTTCCGAATCAAGAACAGTTTACAGTATGACATGCTATGAACATGATGAAGAGGGAATTTTTCCCTATACTTTACCAAAAGGGGTATTTTTTACAACTGTACCCAAGGGGGGATTCTTTCGAGGGGGATTTTTCCTACTTCACCAGAAAGTGATTTTTTCCAGTTTGATTTTTCCTCGGGGATTTTTTTCGGGGCGGGGGGGGGGGAGGTTCCCCCGTACCAGATCCAGCTCATTCACTTCTGGGATCTCTGCTATAAGGTGCCTGAGGAAGACCCCGGTTGGGTCAAAGATTTGCGAAATTCGGAAACGACTTTACTTACACTATCATTTTGTGTCTCGTTTTTTGTTTGGTTTAAATATATTGTATTCCAAACAAAAAGGAAAAGGATTGGACGTAAGTTCTTTTTTGTAGTCTATGTTGGATACATACATCATAGGTAAGTATAGTTAAAGGGACTAGGAAATTTTTTTCAAGCTTCGGTTATTACAAAATGCTAGTCTTTCATGATAAATTCCCACCGTCAATTCACTTTTTTAATTATCTGTTAATTACTGGCACCCAGACAAATCAGTTATCACCACACCATGGAGCATTCACTACGTCACTGGGAACCTAATCAACATAACAGAGTACAAGCTCGCTCCATACAAAACATACAGCGAGAGGTTCCCAGTGACGTGGTGAATTCTCCATGGTGTGGTGATGACTGATTTGTCTGCGTGCCAGTAATTAACACTTAATTGAAAAAGTGAATTGACGGTGGGAATTTATCATGAAAGACTAGCATTTTGTAATAACCGAAGCTTGAAAAAAATTTCCTAGTCCCTTTAATATCAAAGATATGACTTCAGTGATGACTCTACGATACATACAAAAGCCTTCCTTTTCAACTTTTTTACAAGATCCAAGAAGTCGACCAAAGAAATCGATTTTGTGTTGAATAAAGTCAGTTGACAATGTCATTCATTTTGCCACTCAACCATCTTAGATCATTGGTAACTGTACAAAATGATTCTCGACGTGCGTTCATGTTTTAGGCGCACTTTGCCGTCTGTCAAGGTGGGGGTGGATACCACGTTGGCCTAAAACCATGATCAAGTGCTAGAAAGAATTATGTCTTCGGGTATGAACTATGTAGGCTACTCTCATCACTTGGTATGTACTGTGTATTCCAGCAGCTCTCGATCATTGCCCAGTGATCAAAAGACGAAAGTTGAGTCTCTGATCCAGTGTGGCCGGTCGTTCGCCTTTCGCCCTAGGGACTTTGTTAGTGTGGAGGTTGTATGAAGTGTACTCCGTACAACAACCTGCCTTAAGCCCAGCGACTTGGTGACCTGATAGACTGACATTATTCCGGTGTAACGTTTTAGAATGTTCCCCATCTGTGAGTGTTCTCCTGCTATTGTCTGACGGAATTAACTGCGACTTGACAATAGGGTGCACACAGACAAACGTGTCGATCAATCTGACGTCGTTTCTTAAACAATAAAGGGAAACACTGACATGAGGAAACACTGGCAGATGTCACACCAGAGAATCAGTCAAATAGTGCTTGAAAAAGTTGGAAGGTTACTTTCAGTGGGTATGATTCTATCAGCTTCTTTTTAGAAAACGTATAGGGTGTATTGAAAATCTTCCCCTTTTGAAACTGCATGTTAGGCCCTTGGAAAAATTGAATCCCAACAATCACTCTCAGTCAGTTTATGCAGCAGTGTAAACCTTGTACCCCCCCCCCCCCTCCCGGTCAGCGGTCGACACTAGTTCGAACTTTATTCCACACCTAGAAAATGTTTCTATGGTCAGGATTCTACACATATTCATCCAGGGGCTCAAATGAAATCGTCGGTCATTCACCAGCTTTTCCACTAATCTTTCAGCTTTTCTAAGTCATTTGAATTAGAAATTATGTAGTATTCGACAGGACCTATATTTATCGACAGAAATACGAAAAGAAAAAAAGCGAACGCTCAAAACTCAGTCTAAAATATAATCGTGTCCGGCTGCTTTGGCAATCACCTCGACCTCGTAGCGTGATGATCAGTCTCTCTCGTATAAGACTTGGCGACGGTTGTGTTCTCGTCAGAGCCAGATGTAAAGTGTCACAGTCTTCCCATTTCTCAGTGTTTCCCATCATTGTGTGGCATGTCTGAGAAGTACATTGCGAAAGGAGAGTGTCACTTTTTTCTGCGTTACCCTATTGAATAGTCGTGGTCTCTCTATAAGTCTATTGTTCAGAAACACTGGGATATGGGCAATACTAGGAAACGTCACATCGGCTTTCGAATGTTCTTTCTTGGATTCAGCTTGGCAGTGCTTGTGTTTTCATCAGAACTGGATGATTTTCAAATATTCTTAGCGTTTTCGTTACAAGCCGATAATCGCATGTTGGTAGTTTTTCGTCACAACCTGATCTCTTGACATTGGCGTTCGTGTGTACATCGAAACCGAATATTTTGTTTTGCTGGCGTCGCAACCTGAATTCTCCTGGTCGACCATGTTTTTTGTCATGACCAGTGTGATAAAACTGGTGTCAAGTCCAACTCGTACATAGCCAATGGTAACATCTAGGCTGGACTGATCCTATGTCGCGACCTTAGCCGACAAAAATGGCCGCCATTCTTTTCATCACTAAATGAGAAGTTCAACGCGCTGTAGCGTGAGTAACACTTCATCAAGTGCTGCAAATCATTCTTTTATGTGTGGCAACAGTCTCATTGCCTATTTGGTTATACTAAGGTCATTCATGCGAGTTGTCATGTAATCCGAGAGTGATTTTTTTCTGCGTGCGGACCTCTCGCTCGGGAGATAACAAAAGTCGCCCCACTCGCACATGTCTATCAAGCACCAAAATGCGGGGGTGAAAACATCTGGATAAAAATACACTGGATTGATGTTTCGGCGCGAGATATTGCGACACTGAATGCGATATCGCATGTAACAGGGCAACTCATGCACCACATGCTTTGAAAACTTTTGTTTGCGTGTAGTGCGGCGGAAAATAGCAAAGCCTTTGCCGCATGCATCATCGCAACGCACTCGGTGTATCCCTAGCCTATGGAAAGCTATAGTCTACGCCTACGGGTTGCACCCAGAGCAAATTTTCAAAGCGCGCGGATAAAACCATTGTTAGTTCATGCCGCATTGCACCCTGACAAAGCTTTTCTCGCATGCGTTGCACAGCGTCTGCGAAATCGCGTACCGTACTGTATGACAGCAATTATTGCTGTCTGAGAGCAATACATGTAATTGACTATCTGACAGCAAACTTTCGATAGAAAACTGTCACGTGGAGCGGCGCCTTAAGCGCAGCCTACAGGCGGCGACAGAGTAAGGCCGATGCGACGCGTAACGGAGCGTTTGGTACTGTGTTGGTGCACTTGGGTAAAAAACGCAATGATGCAAAACGCGGTGGCCTGTCTCTTTTCAGAAATCTCATTGGACCATACCTTTCAAGTCAAAATATTCTTAACCGAAATCCAAAAGTGAAAACGGTATAAAACGATCGTTTTCTTTCTCGGGCCGAATCTTAACCTCTATGTTAGCTTCTGTTGGAAAATGAGTACGAGCTCAGAATGGATGGTGTCATATTCGTCGGCGTGCTGAGGCCGCTAATCACATCGAACTTTTATTGGGAAGCTTGGTTTATGCGATCGGAATTGGAGTGTTCAGCATTCAGCGCCGCTGATTGGCGGATTGTCTCATTCACGATGAAGGGAAAGAAGTGTATCCTTCTGACGTACTCGAATTGGTCGCCTTGCAACAACAGATCTGATGCTGGAAGACAAGAACTACATCGAGTGAAAAAGGTGACTAGGCCTTACGCTGTGCCCTGCAGACATGTGCCTCATAACGCGCACCATGAACGTCCGTGAAAAATGATTTAAGTGTATTCTTCCTGGTCTTCGTGTCAACACCGCTGACGAGACACCCTGCACCTATTCATTAGATGACACTCCCCAATACAAGGATCATTTAGGCAGGCCCATTGTGCCCACTGGCCTAATTGTGTGGGGAAAGGCTTTTTGGACTATTAACTTATCCACATCTGACCTACACTGGACCATACTGTATGTCCTCACCAATAAGATCATAAGCCGGACAATATCGCAATTCTGATACCGCCCAGGGTGGAGACACTACATTATTTCTTGATTTACTTAATTGTAATGTGAAAGAGTCGGCTTTTGAGTCATGACTATTCATGAAGTTGAGGTGGAGGTCGTATTGAAACTGCGGTATTGTCCGGCTTAGGATCTTATACGTGAGTACATACAGTAATGTGGTATAAATAATCATTACACAAACTGGTAAAAATATGGAGAGACAATTTTTGGGCTACCTTGTAGCGAGGATGCATTTACATGTAGTTTTTTTCTTCAACAGTACATGCTCCAGGAAAAAAGTACGTAGCCGACTCTTCCACGCCACATACACCAGAAATCCTATTTTTTGTAAGGTGCATGCGTAAACATCCAAATCTTAGTTTTCCCCCTTAAAAAAGCGAAGGACGCCATACAGAAGGAAATTTCTTAAGTGATGTGCATAAAACGCCAACTTAAGGTAAGCCTTGGGGAAGTATTTTCCCGAAAGTCTAAAAACTTTCTTAAATTCTAAGGTTGTTCATTCTAAGGCAGTTATCAATTATGCCACACATCTCAGCCAATCGGAACGACCGTTATAAATAGGTCTAAATTGGTTTGGTTAAATTGATAGGGCAATGTTGCCCAGAGAAAGTTCCAAAGTGGCTAAGGAAATTCTTCCGGTTTTTACTAAAAAAAGCTAATGCCAAAATGAATAACCCGAGACTACATGTATATGCATTGGACATAGGTACCTTAAGCAATGATGACCGGGGATTTCCTTACCTTTCCTTACTTTTTTATGCACAACACGTAAGAAAAGGGTAATTCTCAGGACAAAACTTAAGAGAAATTCTGAGATTTAATGGAAATTATACAGTGAAGATGTTTTATGCATGCGGCCGCTAGCTTTGCCACTGGGATCTAGATATTTAGATATTATGTGAGGTTGCAAGAGACGAATTTCCCCGCTGGTAAATCGTGGTGTGCTACGCTTGTCGCAGACATTTCGTGAAATGCCAAAAAAGATCATTTTCAATCAGCAGTCTCACGATATAATGCGAAGTGGAACAGACATCGCACAGAAAAAAAATAATTGTTTCAATTTGAGATAAAAAAGCATCTCCGAGCTTTGCCAATAATAGGAGATCATAATTTGTCTCTGTTACTGAGTAATTCCCTACTCAGAATGAGATAATCTACCTGTCTCAGTTCGAGAAGGTCTTTTACTCAAATTGGAGCATGGAAGTATAATACTTCCATGATTGGAGACAGGGATTTGTCTCCAGTTGAGAGATTTTAGTCTCCTATTATTGGCAAAGCTCGGAGATGCTTTTTTATCTCTAACTCAGAAGCTTCCTGCTGTACGAATGAGTGAAGAGATACAGAAAAATATGTCAATTACAAAACAAACGCGCATTGATAAAACAACTACTGTGTTGTTCACAAAAATTACATCTATGTAGCGATCACTGGCATGTTTCTGTGAAGCTAAGCGGTATGCACTACATCTCTGATGGGGAAGCCGAGCCTCTGTCTGTTCTCAAAACAGATGTCATTGTATACATGCTGTATGTACTGCACATGCATACCATGCATGCAGGCCTAGGCAATCAGCATGGTGAAGAAAACTAGGCCTAAGTGACTTGTGTGTACAGACAGCAACAGATTCTTCATGAGACACAGCTCTGCATTAGAAATGACTTACTGATGTCAAACATCCGCGAAAATATTTGGGCGGAAATTTGGAAAATGGTGGTAAACGGTAGCACTTCTGCACGTGCATAATCGACATTCAAATCGAGATTCAGTATGTCTCAAAATGAAAGCAGCCAAGACACACGACATCTCCGATTGAGAACCCAACGTCTCAATGCCATTGCAGAAATCGATCTCATCTCAAATTGAGATCAAGATTTTTTCTGTGACTCTATACGAGATGTCACTGCCGCGATACAATGAACACTTTTCTCAAACTGAGACAGGCGTTACTCTACGCCTCATTTTGAGATGGCTTTTATCTCGTACTGAGATGGCCTATTTTACTCAATGAACGGCAAGAATTGATGTTTATCTCAAAGTGATGCATATTGTGTCTCACAATTTGCAATAGATGAACATAGTTTCATGAGGAGGAGATGAACTCTCAGAATGAGACAAATAATTTACTCAAAACCTGTACTAGACGATATAAGTCTCAGTTCGAAACAATTATTTTTTTCTGTCCTCGCCCCTTGGCACACCAGCGCGCATAGCAAATCAGTGAGGGATCTCATTGTGATGATATCGCAGACATGAAGTCATAGCAGCTTTACACTCTTTACACTAGGTAACACGAAAAATACAATATCTTGGTTGATCAGAGTGTCACGACCAGGTGCTTTCATGAGAGAATGGGCTTTGTGTTGTTTAGGAGATATTTTCATTATCATCTCCAAATTCATTACGAAATATTTGGTCAGCGGAATAGAACTGATATTCAACGGGGAATTAAAATACAAACGTCGTTCCGAGTTTTTAGTGCATGGGCTGATCAGCTATCCCAGCCTTAGTGGAGATCGCATCGTTGCGAAATTTCGAAATTTCGTCGCGGATAAGACTGGCACATACTCATGGACTGCTTTCAACATTCGAGGGAAGAAGGTAGCAACAATTTTTCTGCCTTTCCATCTGGCGAAACTAACTTATCAACGATTAATTCTTGGAACAGACCGGACAGGGCCTAATAAAGCATTTGCTTCATTATCAAATCACCAACTTGGTAAAATGGCTCGTTTATTCGTGTTTGATATTTTGTTTGAACGTCTCCGCAGGTTCTACTTGTTGGTGAATGAAACTTGCATAGACTCCAGCCGAGGAGGGAGGTACCTGCTCCTGAGAGAGGGTTTGATCTTAGTGTCCTCATTCGGCTATCAGCAATCTCGATATGTGTTCACTAAAGAATCTGGCTACAAGGAGAAGTATCCCTTCCTTGTCGGGGCAGAATCGCTGGACTCGACTCAGAACAATAGGTTAGATGTATGGGATAGATCAAATGATATATTTCTAATTCTTTATAATAAGAGGATACGAGGGACAGTACTCTTCAGGATTCCGATTTGTGGGCCATTGCCAAACCAGAGATTCCTACGATCACAGCGCATAAGTGGGTTTTTCGGAACGTATTCCTGCACGTCAGCAAATGGCTGCGGGGGCTTGGCCGTGTATGATCTTGTAAGAGCCAGAAAGTGTAAGTACCACCAACTGTTTTTAGATAAATAACAGCCTGGTTACTAAAACAGCTCTGAAGGTTGATAGATATGATTCAGTTAGGTTCTGATTGGCTGCTTACAGTAGATAATGCCTTGACTGATGGGTTGGATATGTTGTTCGCCGGGAAATACGAAATGAGAAGAATAGCTGGAAACGTTGTAATGCAGGAAACGTTGTAATGCAGTGTCGATCCAACTCCATGATCGAACGTGGTGACCACTGGTGCCCCCCCCCCCCCCTNCCGATAATGATCGAGGGAGGGGAGCAGTCAACTTAGATTCCCCCAAAATGACGCCGTTATACGGTGTCGCCCAAATTCCCGCTCACGAACGCCCCCAAAATAGATGTCCCCAAATTCAGCCCCTGTGGAAAACAAAAAATCGATGAAAAAACAAAGTTTTATCACCAAGTTTTTCGCGAGAACTCCTCTAATGAAGTGTACAGTCAATACATTGCGCTATGCACATGGTACATGCATGCACACACGTAGGACCACTCTCGTTTCCATACCTGCCAACATGCACACACGCAGGCATGAGAGACATGAAGCACAAGGAACCAGGTGGCGAGGATGGCTTGAGATTTCCAGATCAGATAAACTCGGCAAGTACCAAAACAAATTCTCTATTTGCATATGAAAGCCCACATGGTAAACTGTCAGCAGAAGAATGCCACATCGTGGGCGTCCAAAGACGAGCAGGCTTAGTCATAACAAAAGTTCTGCAACATATCAAAGTAAAAGACTAAAATTGACCCAAAATCAGGCTACAATAACAGGTTTTTTTAAGCGTTCAGGTAAACAAAGTCAGGACAGAGAGCCGTCTGTCATAATTTATGCATCGTGCCTAGCAACGTGACGTCACTGCAAGCTGACGATCATTGCCGCGAGTCATTATTGGCTGATGCGGTGTGTTAAAGGTCAACCACGTGTTTCTGTTGATAAACAAGAACACGTGGTGGTGAGTCAGCTGATTGAATGCAGAATGAATTAAGTTTTAGCACATGGTTTTAGCAGGAATTTTGTTGGGGTTTTTGTGGGGAGTGAGCACCAGCAATAAGCTGTTGTTTTTTAATTGAAATATTGCTCTTTCACTTCAGGCCAAGATTCTGCTAGGTCTACTCATGACAACACTGATGAGGTGGTTACCTTTCCTCTGGCTCAGATGATGAGAGTGCAAGTTCTGAAGATCACCATGACAGCCATGACCATGATATGGTGGATCCAAATGGAGGTACAGTCAGTGAAGCTCCAGCTACCGGTAGCCAGGAACCTCATTCTTCTACCACAAGTGATGATGATGACGGGGCAGATAAGCTGGATACCTGGCGATGAATCTGACATGTCGACAACCATTGGTGATGATGACACAGTTGACCCCATGGCAGTCCACTCAGATGAGGATGACTTTAGTGATGTATCTATCATAGAACTCAATGCCAGCGATGCTAAGTCTACTGATACTGCTGTAGAATCTCAACCTGAGAGAGTCGTGGGGATTTCAGATATTGATCATGCTGGTGCTACAACAGAAAGTGACTCAACTTCAGCTAAAACTGTTACTCCCCACACCAAGGGCCAAGATCTTAGGTACCGAAATGTAGAACAACTGCTTGAAAAGTTCCCTAACTTTGTTTATACTGTTGTTAATGGAAAGGGTGTGTTCTTATGTAAGGTCTGTTCTGCCTTTGCTGTACCTGCTGACAGGAGTAAGACACAGTTACAGCCATTCATTTCCACTGGTTCTGACTTGGGAGATCATCCCACACGTAGTCTTGAAACTCACTTATTGTCTAGACTTCATAAACAAAGTGTTGAAAATGAAAAACAGGTTCGCAGGCTAGAGCAAAGAGGTGGTGTCATTGGGATGTTGGAATCTAGGTCGAGATCGCAAAAGGAGAAAAATAGGGAATACTTTTCATGCCTTATCAAGTCCATTCAGTATCATATTTTCCATCAGATTCCAAAATCACAGCTTGGGGGCTTCATACAATTTCTTGGTTCCCTGCACTATGAACCTGTTGAGAATTTCCTCAGTCTGAATGATGGTTCCACATATGCTATTGAGGAAATCCTGGCATCATACAGTTCATGGTGCAAGGAAAAGATGACTGAATCTCTTGCTGGCACCACTGCCATCACTTTCTTCAGTGATGACAGTGATGCCAGTAATGGGCATGAGGAGATGATCACCTTCCTTGCATGGGTTGATCCAGCAGCAGTGCTGGGGACTTATGTCCCTGTTGCATTTCTCTCTATGAATTCCATAGCTTCCACAGGCATTGATGCAGTTGCTGGTGAGGAGGTTGATTGTCCTTTTGGAGCAAAGGCACTTTACCTGACCATGAAACAGGTCCTAGTGAAGGAAAATGTGCCACAGCCAAAGATAAAGTTCATTTGCTTTGACGGATGCAATACTACGTCTGGGGAGCAGAAAGGTGTACAAAAACTATGGCGGAATGACAACAAAGAAACCATCTACATAAATTGTAGGAATCATCGTTTGGCCTTGGTTTTTGTACACCTTAAAAGGACCATCCTCATATATCAGAGTATGACCAGCTCCTTCTTGACATATACATTGCCATCCATTACAATAAAGTGGCAAAGTTGATGTTCACCCAGATCCAAATGTTCAATGGAGAGGACCCATTGAACATCCTAAAAGCTGCAATGACCAGGTGGTTGTCCCACTTTCATGCATCAAGGAGAATCTTGGAAAGGTATGATGATCTGTTAGCTGTATTTACAAATCTCTACAGAAAGAATGGTGACACCAAAGCTCTGAATATTTGTGATAGACTCAGTGATCCTGAAAATGTTGCTGTACTGCTCATGATGACAGACATCCTTGAGGAAACCAACAAGTTGTCCCTCATGTTGCAGAAAAATCAGGTGAATATCCATGCAGTCGTTGAAATGGTTTCTACAATTGAGTCATTTGTAGGCAGATTTCCTGATTCTGCTCCTGTTGGTTACTATAATAAAGCTCATGTCTTCCTTGAGAAAGCCCAGAAATACAGAGAAGATAGTGTTGGCTTTGTCAGGCGAACCAGAGGAAGTACCCGTAATGTTCAGTTTGATCTGAAAGACTTTGAAAGCAAAACTGTTAGGCCTATTTGTGCATCCTTGAAGACAGGATTGCATGGAGCTTTTTATGATGATCAGCACACCATTCTGGAAAGCCTCATTGCACTGATAATCCAGCCCCTCGGGCTGCATTATCAGTGCAGTAAGGCTCTTCACACATCGCTTGAAATGCATCTCTCTGATATCCTTGCATTCTACCAGCTAGATGTGGAGTTGGAAAGTGCTCTGAAAGAGTACCATGCATTTCAGCAACACCTCTCTACTGTCAAGTCAAACCATGTCTCTGATGTACAGAATAGAATTGCATTTGTCAAGAAAAAACTTGAAGAAAAAAAATCTGCTAGAATCTCCTCCCCCAAGACTGTACCCCAGGGCCATGTCAAGAAATTAGAAACTGAGCTTGCTGAGCTTGAATCCAAGAAGCAGCTTTCTGTTCATGATCTGTTAGCTGTCTTCATTGAAAATGACTTGAAGAACATCTATCCAACAGTGTACTATATGTTGCAACTTGTCAGCATCCTGCCCCTTTCAAATGCTGTTTCTGAAAGAGGTTTCAGCATGATGAAACTCCTGTGCAATAAGAGGCAAGCATCAACCAAAGATGCAACTTTGGACATGTTGATGAGAATTCGCCTGTTCCCATTGCATCTGGATGACTCGGGCATTGGCAGGATTATCGACATATTTAACTCTGAATTCAATAAGAAGCGTTTTGTTCATTTGTGAGTTCCTGGTAGTGCAATGGTGTAGAGTCTGAGTCAGACTTCAGTGTGATATGGTAGTTGCCAGTCAATGATTGAATCAAGTGTGTTCTTAGTCCTCAACAAAGGTGGTCAGGTAAACCTTAGGTTTTACTAAATAAACTGAAAATAAGATGTAAACTTTGATTTGTCCAGTTCTTTATTACATTTTGTATTCTATATTACTCTCGTAAGCGCAAAACCCAGTTTCCTTCCTGTCTGATGGCTGCGAGATGGAAATGAATACGCGACAAAATGTCCCCAAATTAGGGTTAAAAAAATAGAGGGTGTCTGGGCTTCTGGGGAATCTAAAGGCCTGGGCAATCACGTCCAGCGAGTCCACTACGGCGATCGCGTGCCCAGTTGCAACGCAACCGTGTTGCAAAGCAAGTCGCAACACAAAATCAGCTTGAAAATCGATGGTGGGTTCCTAGCTTTAACCAGCTCCTTTCAACCAGATTTGCTTTCCGACTTGCGTTGCAACTGGGCACTCGATCGCCGCAGTGGTCCAGCTAGACGTGATTTCCACCAATGGCGAAGATGTGATCAATTTCGGGTTGGCGACCGTATCAGTTCATAATTGTCTCCTGTGCGGTCATGCATGAAAACCAATCAAGCATGACTGGCAGGCTACCAAAATATCCAGGAAGAGTTGCTGCATAAGTACAAGCAAAAATATAATATTGTATATATTGGTACACAATAAAACAATGGGCCTTTTAAAAGTGTCTGGTTTTTTGACTCGCTCTGTATAGGGTCCGTGGGTTCGATTCTGGTAGGCAGCAATGGCCCGTATTCTAGAAGCCTCCTTAACTCTAAGGTCCACTTTAATCTATTGTATTCTGCCCTGCAAACAATAGCTAAAGGTAGACCTTAGACTTAAGGAAGCTTCTAGAATACGGCCCAATGGCTGATATTCATAAAAGTTAAGCATGTGCTTTTACTTAGATTTTTAAGCATATACTAGGCCCGATATTCATAAAACCTGAGCTAATGCTTATACTTATCAGCTTCTGCTACTAGGTAAAGCATCTGCTTTTTGAGCATTTAGTCAATGCTATACTGGAAAGCATTTGCTAAAGTTCATATTCATAAAGTGTCGTAAAAAGCATCTGCTTACAAGCATACACTTAGAATTTTCAAGG